>JXTB01000410.1:169200-279140 GCA_002914805.1 Parasponia andersonii
TAACACAGCCTTAAGAGTAAAATCTTCATCCTTATATGCATCATAGGCTTTCACACTATCATTCCACAAACTGTTCAACTCATCAATCAACAGGGTTAAATATACATCAATGTCATTACCAGATTATCTAGGTCCTGATATTAACATTGTAAGAAGTGTAAACTTTCTTTTCATACACAACCATGGAGGAAGATTATAGATTACAAGCATTATAGGCCAACAACTGTATTTGCTACTTAGAGTTGTATGAGGATTAATACCATCTGCAGATAGACCAAGACGAAAATTCCTTGGATCACTTCCAAAAAAAGGTCATTTGTAATCTATTGTTTTCCAAGCTGATGAATCGGCTGGATGTCTAAGTTTACTATCTTCTATCCTCTCATTCGCATGCCATATTAGATCTTTAGCATGCTCACGATTTCAGAATAGACGGGTAAAACGAGAAATTTGAGGAATATACCACAAAACCTTAGCAGGGATTCCAACTTTTACCTCTTTAGAATTCTTATTCTGTTGCCACCTAGGCTCACCACATACTGGACAACAAATTGCTTCTTTAAATTTCTTTCAATATAAAATACAATCATTTGGGCAAGCGTGAATTTTCTTATATTACATACCCAATAAGCATAAAGTCTTTTTAGCCTCATAAAAGGAAGGTGGTATCTCATTATCATTTGGCAATATCTCTCGTAGTAAAGCTAACAAGTCTGAAAAACTCTTATCACTCTATCCATGTCTTGCTTTCAAATTATACAATTTCAATAATGCAGACAACTTTGTAAATTTTGTACAACCCGGATAGATCAGTTTCTCAGCATCATTAAGCAATGATTGAAACTTAATAAGATCTACATCTATTTCATATTGTGCATCATCAATCATTTCAAAAAGATCATCATTTAAATCTAACTCACAATCATTTCTTATACTCTTCTTTAACGAAAATCCAGTAATTGGAACCTTTTCTCCATGCCAAATCCATTGTTTATAACTTTGATCTATTCCATTGAAATATAAATGTTCTTTTATCTTTTTAACACCTATCTTTTACAAATTTCCACATTTAATACACGGACATGGAATTAAATTAGAATCTTTGATATTTTCAATAGTAAACTCCAAAAAGCTATCAACTCCCTTTCTATATTCAGTCGATAGTCTATCCGTCAATATCCATTCCTTATACATTCTAAGCACAATTGAAAAATAAACAACTGATATAAAAAACTAACTAAATTGAGTACCGTAAAAAATTGTACATAATCTCCCCTATTTCTAGCATTAACCAATTGAGTAACTAAACCACCAATTATAAATTAACACTCATTTCAAATTATTCTTATATTTCTAAGTACTACCAAATTCAAAACTTAATTTATTCTTAAATAGTCTCATTTGTTACAAATAATTTGTCAATCAACCAAATATAATATATGACAAATAATATCAATACAAATAATAAACTCAACCAATCCCACAAAATTATAACATCATCATATCACCACAATATACAATTTCCTATAGGATATCATATCTCATCTAGTTTAAATTTTCCAAAATAATAAGATAAAACCAATGTGAAAATGACATGCATAAGTCAATAAAAGAAAAAAATTTGAGAAAACATACCTCAGTTTGCTCAGTTTGCTAATTCACAAGTAATCTCAGTACTCTAACTTCTACTAAAACCTATACGCAAATTAAAATGATAAATAAAATTAAACATCTATAATCCATAATACTTTAAATTAAACATTGAATATGTAAATTTCTAAAAAACTACACAATATTCAATTAAAATTGCATAAATTTGGATTAATTGACACTAAAGATGGAAATTAAAAAGTATAACCTAATATATGATTTCTAGTAAATAAACATGAAATTGGTATAAATTCATATAACACACTTTCAATTTGAAACTTTTTACAACTAAATGAACTCACATTTCACCTAAAATAAATAAAAAAAAGAGCAATAAAATAATAACAAATTCAGATTAATTTGCTCTTAAATAGCAAAACTTACTCAAAAATAAGATTTTTACTAAATAAATAGTCTAACTCGGCATTACAAGAGTAAAGATTATCAATGCATGCTCAAGATATTTATATTTGATAAATTAGGGTTTCCAAATATAAACTCTTTCAAATATAACCTAAAACATGAAATTTCTACAAAATAATTGGTCAAAATCATGATTAAGACAATGGGTAATCTAATTTTAGTGACAAAAACGAATTTAAAAGCTTAAACATACCTTATTTACTAGAAAAAATGGTGAAAATGGTGGAAGGGGGAGACTGGCCGCTGCTGGAAGTGAAGAGGGAAAAGGGTGAGAAAAGTATGAGGGAAGTGACATAGTCTCATTTTTTTGGGTCCTTTATATAGGGCCCCTATCTCGACACCATATGGGCGCCGAGAAAAGTATATCATGGCGCCTAATGGGCACCGTGAAAGTTAAATACCACGGCGCTTAAAAAGCACCGTGGTAGATGTGTAACACGGCGCCTTATAGGCACCGTGAAAGTTATATTCAACGGTGCCCATTAGGCGCCATTAAAGATTCTATACCACGGCGTTTTTTAGGCGCCGTGGTATTTCTCCATTTATCACGGCGCTTCCGTACACGCGCCGTGATAGTACACATTTTTAGTAGTAGAAGTTACTCATTTCGGCCACTTTGTTGACTAATTTGTAAGCTTTTGAACCGTTTTACACGATCTTGTGTTTAAAGATTGTTTTGATACACTTTTGAATTGATACATATATATATTATCAGAAGAAGCACGGGGGTGTACCTCTTTATAAAGCAGCACTAAGAGGTGACTGGGAAGCAGCTAGAAAAATTCTAGACAAAGATACAAGCCTTTTAACAAGTATTTCAAAAGGAGGCCACACTGTCCTCCACCTCGCCGCTGGAACAAAGTACGTCCACTTTGTGAAGGCGTTGGTTGAAATGATGAGCAATGAAGAACTAGAACTCCGTGATAACAAAGATAACACAGCCTTTAGTCTCGCGGTCGCAACGGGAGCCGTAGAAGCCGCCCAGATAATGTTACGAAGGAACATAAATTTGGCAACAATTAGAGGTGGTGAACGAATGACACCACTCTATATGGCTGCTTTGTTTGGACGGTTCGAAATGTCCTCCGGTTTGTATTCCATAATGGAAGAAAGCTTTCAGGAAAAAGACCGAATTGGGATTTTTTTCACTTTTATCAACACCGGTCTGTACGGTAAGTGTGTATATATATATATATATGCACCAAACATTTTTCATCTCTTAAATTTTCCGTTTTAATTTCTTTATTTCTCGTTTGTTTTTTTTTACCTTTTATAATTCTTGCATATTTTTGTATAGGGTAATATACTCGCAAAATATGCCAATTCAATTAGGTGATCTTCGATTACTTAATCTATACTTTCTTTAACATATTCAAATTTCTAGCTTTAAACAATATTTCAGAAAAGTAATATGCTCTTCAACTAATCTCTGTGTAACATAAACATTTGGAAGTTAAATATAATTGGAAAGTCCGTTAGATTGCGGTGATATCATTTAGGCAAGATTACTTGTTATTATTACTTTTGGTTAATATTGCAGAGATATCACTTAAAATGGTTGAAGAGGATACCTCGCTAGCTATAGCGCGTGACAAGGATAACAAGACAGCTCTGCATCTCTTGGCTCAAACTCCTTCAGCATTTGATAACCAAAGTCCCAAAGGGTGGAGTAAGCTCATCAAATCACGTAATTAATCTTTATTTATTTTATTTTTGGTTATAAAAGTTTTCAAATAGTTGTTACGATAGATGAAGTAACAGGTTTTTTCACTCTTAATTAATTAATGCCCAGGTTTGCAATTTAGATTTCAACGAAACTTGAAGCAAGCTAAAGCTCTTGAGCTTGTTAGATGTCTCTGGAGATATGTTTTGGATCTTGGGGATGAGGAGGTGATGGACCTTATTCACTATCCATCGGAACTGCTGTTTGATGCAACAAAATTAGGAAATTTTGTGTTTCTAGCTGAGCTTATTAGCTCTTATCCTGATTTATTATGGGAAACTGATAGAAGAAATCGAAGTATTATTCATATTGCTGTCTTGAATCGTCATGCCAACATTTTCAACTTGATACATGAGATCGGCTCAATTAAGGATATTCTTGCTACTTTTGAAGATGATGAGGACAACAATATATTACATTTAGCTGCAAAGTTACCCCCTCCAGAGCGACTCAACACTGTATCAGGAGCAGCTCTACAGATGCAACAAGAGCTATTGTGGTTTGAGGTATGTACTTCTTATTTCTTATCTGTCTATATCTTGCAGCTATATATGGTAGCAATAATTATTAAGATATTTTAAAGTTCTAGGTAGCTTTAGAGAAAAAGTGTGTGGGTGAAAGTAAAATATTATTCTTAAAAGTTTTCTAAGGTTTCTCAAACTCTCCTTCCTTGGATGCACCACAGGAAAAAAGTCTATAGCGGTGATAAATATCGTCGTTATAGAGCAAAAAGTCGTCGTTATAGGCTTATCGTAACGACAATGTCATATCATCGGTATAACTCTGTCGGTATAGTTCCTCTATAACGATGACAAAATTTATCGTTGGAATAGTAGACCAAAAAACGACGATAGTGGCCATCGTTATACTATAGCGACAACTAGGTATATTTTTTAAAAATATATATATAATTAAATGTAATTAGAGCGACGGCAGATATCATCGCTATAGGTATATTTTTAAAAAAATGTATAGTTAAATATAGTTATAACGGCGATATTATCGTCGCTATAGATAAATTAAAACTTGTAGCGACGACCAATATTGTCGTCGCTATAGATGTTATAATTTTTTTTATATAATTAAATTCTTAAAATTAGAAATAAAATTATAAAAAACAAAAATAGAAATAAGTAGAAAATATTTGAAACATAAAATATAATTTTAAATTTTAAATTAAAATAAAATGTAAAATAATTCCATAACAAAAATACACATAAAATAAAAATTTAATAAAAGTATTCAACAAGAAAAAAAAAATTGAACTATCTTGTCACGTTCAAAAAACTAAGGCTGTGACTTTTAGTAATTTTAAGTGAAATTAGTGAGAATAGTAGTTTCTAAAATTTTAGAAAAATTTAAGTACTTGAAATTTAAGTTTAATCTTCAAAAGTAAGTAAATTATGAGATTGGACAAATTTAAAAATCATGATATTATCTTACCCGTTTTAAGTTTCTAAGTAAATTTTTCATTTTAAGATAAGAAAAAATCTTAATTAACTAGTTTAAAAAGTTTTATTTATTCATAAAGTTTAATAAAACAGTTCAAATTAAAACCCTAGGCTCAATGTTCAAATAATTTACGTAAAATCATTTTATTTTCTAAGTACTCGATTTAATAATAAAAATCATCTCCATACATCTACTCAGTAAATATTACTATTGGCTAAATAAATTTAACATAGAAAAGGGAAATTGATACCGAGTACAAACCAACCAATGAAGAGGATTGGAACTGCAAGCATATATCAAACATGTTTGCCAAGCCACCAGAATAATTACCACAAAATAGGTCAACATTTGAAATAGTAGGAAGTAGGGGTGAGTACGAGAATGCTCAGTAGAAACTCAATCATCTTTTTGAGTGAATGCAATTTTATCAAACCTGTATGGTTAATGTCTTTTTCCAAAATCCATTTATAAACTAAATTTATAAAACAAGTGGTATCCAGAATAATCACATATTCAAAACCAAAGTCAAAAATCGCAAGATTGTACATATCATAAATCAACCCATCCCATGAGCTCACACCCTCACATCACGAACTAGAATAACTCGTACTACGTGTACTAAGTACTCTCTGCCTGATATTTATCCCATAAAACTAGAGGGACACTCATATATCTAAGCCTACCGAACTGGAGGGGTAACTGAATGCCTATACCTACCGAATGGGAATAATCAAAAAAACCCCGCACGAGTTTACAGGCTCTCATTGAAGGCGGATGTACAAGTCCGCCTACTATAACAATGCGATACCTAAGATGTATCTCATGTGTGATCCTATGGTATGTACAATATGTAACAAAATATGCATAATAACTATACAATACATAACCAAACAATGCTTTAAAATTCAACTTGGCATTATTTTGGGATTTACTATACATAGGCAGTACGCCGCTGTTTTACCCCATAATCATAATATAAAAGTATGTATAAAATTCATACAGTCTAATCCTAGTATAATCCAATAATTTTCAGCAATTTATCAAAATATCATTTATTCACGATTTTTCACAAAAATAGTTATAATGAGAATTTTCAAATTAAAACATGTATAAAATCTGGTAATTGAATCCTTACCTTGAGATAGTAGTTATGCTGAGCTAATGACACTAGAAATATCCTTAATTGATCACCTGGTTGTTCAGACAGTCGTTCTCAAATCTCGTCACGTTCACTTGAAAAGTTGACTTTTCAAACGGAGCCTCAGATTGAGAAACAGAGGTCACCACTGAATTCAAAACACCCAAAAATATTGGGTTAGATATAAAGTCAGTACGGAACCGGCCGTGACACGCAAAACGGTGCAATTCATGAGCTATTTTCTCAATTTTCGTGCCACTTCGGAAAATAATAGTATTTTATAGTAAAATTCATGTCCCAACCTCATGGAGTCCAAATTCAAAGTCAGAACTCAATTTCGAGGTCTTGATCATTAAATGGGCTCAAAGATCCGAAAATTATAAAAATACCACATTTGGAAAACAATTAGAAAAATACCACATTTTCTTTTCGATAATTAACAATCTTCCGATTACCATTTTAACACTTCAAAATCATGAGATTTCATGCTTAAATCTCTTCTTTCACGTAGTAAAATTTTCTCGGGATAAATAACTCAATTCCAAAATAATTACGAAAATACCACAAAAATTTAATATTATAAAATTACTACAGCAGTCAACTTCTCACCGGAGCCGAGTTAGAGGCCGAGAGTGGTCAAAAATAAAAGCTGGAGTCGAGACGAGTTCAATGGCGGCGACGGCGAGTTGATCGGACGTCGGAGAGGAAACGGCAGTGGATTTTCTGTTCCGGTGGTGGTGTCTTCGGATCGCTTTTTCTCCAGCGAGAGGCGGCTAAATAGGACAGCGGCACTAGGAACTGCTTCGTCGGTGTCTTCCGCTCAGGGCGAGCTAGCGCGTCGGGCTGCTCGGTGGCCGGAGGAGTTGCGAATGAACAGTAACCGAGGGTATGCTTAGGAAGGCCTCGGTGAAGAAGAAGAAGAATCTGGGGGATTTATTTGCAATTTTTGAAACTGTAGATAGTGGAACACGTGGCGTAATATAGTTTGACCGAAAAAGTTTCTGAAATTCCACTTTGGCTACAAATTTTAAAAAGATTCTTTCACTTTAGTCACTCCTTAATTACACTTTTATCCCCAGTTTGTAATTTCTTTTTCACTTTTGACCCAAATGCACCTAGACTTTATTTTGTCCAAGTTCAACACCAATAATTTAATTTAAAATAATTTCATATTTTTATTTAATTAATCTGAAAATATAGAATTACCAAAATGCCCTTAAATTAAAATTACTTAATTACCCTTATAAAAATTTAGGATTTTACATATCTAGCTAGCTAGCTAGCTATCTAAGTCAGTATCATCCTGATCTGCATTGTCTTGGGTCAGTGGAGGAGATTCAGATCGGAGTCTCAAAGGCAATGTAAGTGGCGGGGGCATCGGAAGAATATCAGGAGCAATTGGCAGTTGAATGAATATATGGAATCCCAGAACCAATCTCACTAATACGCTAGACATATAACGCAGTTGTTCATTGAAGTATTGCCTCTTTGCATCATGCTCTGTTAGGAGAACTGCTTTACGCTTGTGGGCAGCAGCCAAATAACTCTGTGTCTGACTAAAAAAGTCTCGCAATTCAGAGTCGGGCACAAGTGGATCCTGTGGTAGAGAAGCTGCTGTAGAAGAAGTGATAGCAGCTCCCTTGAGCTTCAGACCAACTCCTCTTGTATACCCTCTTGTAACACCAAGCACCTCGTCAGCAATCAATGTCACATCAATACGAGGTGGTACAGATTGTGTCGAAGAACTAGAGGCAGATGAAGATGCCTGAGACTGCAACTGAATCGTGCAAATCTCAACCTAGAAAAAAGTTAGTAAAAGAATAAAATTAGTAGACAATCAATGAATACAAATAATTTATAAGTTACATTCAAAACCATCAAATTTATATTTTGTTTGAATATTTTCACCGTTTTATAGGATTAGTCAAAATCAATGAGTGAAAATATAGATTAACTCTAATAATGATGTTTTAATTTCTTTTTTATAAACATTCTTTCGTATGTTGATATAAATTTTACTAATGAAATATATATGTATACGCCATTTGCATTAAGGACGTCATCTAATAATACTTTGCCTTTCTTTTTTAACTAATAGAATCCGTAAATAAACTAGTCATTAGCTTATAATTCACATCATCTTATGTAACAGGAGGTCAAAAAGATTGTGCAACCACTTTATATAAAGGCAAAGAACATGAAAGGAAAAAATCCTGAAGAATTATTTCGTACTGAGCACAAGAGATTATTGAGAAATGGTGAGTTCTCGATGAAAAGCACGGCCAATTCATGCATGCTCGTAGCAACCCTAATCGCGACTGTGGTCTTTGCAGCTGCCTTTAGCTTACCAGGAGGTAACAATAACGAAGGGACTCCCAATAATCTTCAAAGTACCACATTTCTAATCTTTGTCTTGTCAGATGGGCTTGCACTGCTGAGCTCAATACTAATGTTTTTGTCCATCCTTATATCGCGCTACACAGAACACGACTTTCTCAAATGGTTACCCTTGAAGCTGATGATTGGACTAACCTCACTCTTTTTCTCAATGACAACCGCTTTTTGCTTCACTTTCATTATAGCTTATCATTCTGGGTTGAAATGGGTCCCTTTTCTAATATCTTCGCTTGCACTCATTCCAATTACCTTGTTCGTTATTCTGAAATTTCCCCTTATATTTCAGCCAAATCGACCGATGTTGTACTAGAAAAGTGAATGTTGTGGATTGAACATGTAATAACCCAGAATTTTCGAAGGTAATTTGGACATTTTACCAATTTTCCAGATATAATATTGTGGGGATTAATTTGTAAAAGTTTTGTGCAGAGGGACTAAATTACAAATATTGGGGGACTAGATTGATAGAAATTTGAAATTTTGGGGACATATGTGTAATTTTTTAAAAAATTGCACAGTCCATTCAAAACAGGCCACGTGGCCTGTTCACTCACTTCTCTCTCTCTCTTCTCTCTCTTCTCCCCTGATTTCTCTCTCCTCTCTCTGCGTCTCTCGGCCGCACCACTGCCAGAAGCCGCCGCTAGCCACCGTCTGCCTGTGCCACCGACCGGCGAAGGTCCCCCGTGCCGCGCCGAAGCTCTGCCGCCTGTCCCCGGTCACCGCCGCCGCCTGGTTCGCCGGAAAACTCCGTAGAAGCCGATTTGAGCTGTTTCGGATTTTTGACCGCCGGCGAAAATTCCAGCCACCATTCGACCCCCAACTAGTCCCGTTGGATTCGTCTCGTCTCAAGGATCATCAAGGTATATATATCTCAACCCTATTTTGTCCGGATTGAAAATTGCATTTTTGGGCATTTCGAGTTTATGGTTGTTGTTTTTGATCCGGCCGTTGGATTGTGTTTTTGAGTTCATTTTTGGAATGTACTCAGAAAATGGAGAAGTTGATATATATATTGTGTCGTTTGGTGATTGGCACGAAAATCAAGATCAAACGGTCGAGATTTTTGTCTCGTTTTGCGTGCCACCGGTCCGGTGTGGGCCCGGACCAGAATTGGACAAATTATATGTCTAACCTAGTTATTTTAGGTGCTAGGAATTCAGCGAAGAGGTCTGTTTGCGAAATTGAGGCTCCGGTGAGAAGTTGACTTTTCACCAGAGGACGATCGAGGGCTTGGAATTGGTTTCCAACCCTCCGGGCGATCGTCAATGACACCTTGAGGACTCAATAGCGTAATATTGCTATTCCGGTGAGGTAGGGGTTTAGCTACCTTCGTTTTATACCGTTTTGAGTTAAAACTTATTTTCTGCAGCATATAAGAACAAGTGTATTTTTAATGATTTGAATTATATGTGATAGAATCTGGCTATACGATATATACTGTATTGCTTTGGGAATTTGCTGTGTGCAGGTTATTTTGGGTATATCAAAAATAGGGCCATTATGCTGCCCGTTTTTCTATAAAACCCTTTTATGCATGTTTTAATAAAAAATCAGAGTACAGTAGATTTTACACTTCAGTTCTGTATTGCACGTGTCATAGGATCATACATGAGCATCGTGTTAGCATCGTGGGTTTTACAGTATGGCATTGCGTGCCCCACTGTCGGTGAAAGTCCATAAACTCGCGCGGGGTTTGTTCTTCTGATTACCTCCCCATTTGGTAGGCGTAGGTAATTCGGTTGCCCCTCCAGGTTTGGTAGGCGACACACGGGTGTCCCCTCTGGGTATGGGCTTAGGTATCAGGCAGGCTGTTAGGTACACTTAGTACCATTATCCTGGGTTTCCATAGATGAGAGGATGAGAGCTTATGGGTATGAGTTGATTTGTGTCATGTGCATATGGATTGATGGTTTTGATTACACTGTCTTATATATATGGGCTCTCGGCTTCGATTATATATATATATATATNTTTCTATAAAACCCTTTTATGCATGTTTTAATAAAAAATCAGAGTACAGTAGATTTTACACTTCAGTTCTGTATTGCACGTGTCATAGGATCATACATGAGCATCGTGTTAGCATCGTGGGTTTTACAGTATGGCATTGCGTGCCCCACTGTCGGTGAAAGTCCATAAACTCGCGCGGGGTTTGTTCTTCTGATTACCTCCCCATTTGGTAGGCGTAGGTAATTCGGTTGCCCCTCCAGGTTTGGTAGGCGACACACGGGTGTCCCCTCTGGGTATGGGCTTAGGTATCAGGCAGGCTGTTAGGTACACTTAGTACCATTATCCTGGGTTTCCATAGATGAGAGGATGAGAGCTTATGGGTATGAGTTGATTTGTGTCATGTGCATATGGATTGATGGTTTTGATTACACTGTCTTATATATATGGGCTCTCGGCTTCGATTATATATATATATATATATGTGTTTGTATGTTTTGGATTTGAACTAACCATGCAGGAGTTTTCCATCACTGAACTGTTTTTCTTCGAGGTAACTATTTTCCTACTGGGTATTGTATGCTCACCCCCCCTTCTTCCCTTCCTCAGGTGGTATTCAGTGCGATCTTAGAAATCAGGAGGAGTAAGAGGTCATCTTGACTGTAGTTCATTTTTTGGTAATACTAGAAGTCTACTGTTGTGGTGTTTGGACTGTTTGGGATTTTGTATTAGCATTGAACCAAGATTACTACTTTCTATTTTATCTGTAAACTTATGTATACTATTTTGGGATTTAACTTGTTATTGTAGATGATGATGATGCTTGGACTTATATTTGATTTTTCCGTTTTTCAATTATTATTCGTTCTATGTTTAATGGTGTATATGAACTGTGGGAGAGGTTCAAGGGATGAAATTCCAAATACTTTATCAAAATGGACTGTTTACAAAACTTAAACTTTTTAGACATTTTTAAAATAAATCATGGAATTTCCCATCTTTGTGAAATTCTCCTTCTGCCACTGGCCCGGGTTTTGGGTCGTGATAGAAATTGTGGTATCAGAGCTCCATCGCCACTAATTTCTCAATAGCAAGAAGGTAATTTTTCTATTATTCCTTCCCTTTGTCGCATTACATACCTCTCATACTAACTAATCATATTTGTATAGAAATGACAATTGGCAACGGACTGCGAGTACCACCTTCAACACTGGGGTCAATGGCAAAGTCCAAGACACTAGACAGCACACCTCTCTCCTCGACGAAGGGGAAGGAGAAGGTCGACACCCCAAAAAAGCGAAAAGTCGCCTTCGAGGATGTCCCTATAAGCTCGCCTCTTCCTCAACCTACTAAAATTGCGATCCAGCCTGAGCCATCCAGGGATACAGCCACTTCTTCCGAGGGACTGAGCCAGGCTGACAAGGACAACGAGCCTTTCACACTCCTTCGTTAACTACCAGAAAAAGCTGGCTTGAGCGAGGCCTTCATCTATCGTTTCGCTTCTAAGGAAGGTTGGGAGAAGATGAAGCAATGACTAGCCAAGGTTGCTTTCAGTGCTGCAATGAGGATGTTGGCAAATGTAAGTATCTTCTATTTCCACTCTTCCGCGCACTTTTCTTGTACTGATGTATGCTATATTTTCATACTACTGCAGCTGCTGCTTTGATGTATGACCCGGTCCTTAAATGCATGGAGAAGGGCAAAAAGGACGAAGAAATGACCCAAGTATTCGAAGACTTGAAGAAGATTCGCGAGGAAGAGAGAAATTCCTTCGAGTCGAAGAAGCAGCAGTTGCACGAGGATCTGGCCAAGGAAAAGCTCGAAAAGGAGAAGCTCGAGGAAAAAATTATAGAACTTGAAAAAACCATCTCCGAGCATCTGGATGTTCTGAAGGAGGCGACAGCAGAGGCGGCTTGCAAGATTGTAGAAGAGTTCAAGGCCACTGAAGGCAAAGAGCTCGAAGAAAAGGCCAGTGGCATCACCGACCATAATATAAAATATTTTCTGTGAGCATCCGGATTTCGACTTTTCCATCATTGGTGAAGATTTGGTTGAGCTTGTCCAGAGCTGGAAGAAAACCGAAGCTGCAACAAAAACTAAAAACGGTGGAGCGAGCACATCTACATAATCATCATATGTTTTTTTAATGTTTATCCCTGTAAAACACTTAAAACACATTGTATTGTAATATAAAGATGCATAATTTAACCAAGTAGTCAATTACTGGGTGACTGATCGGTACGCTATTGTGATTCAAATCCAACTAACTTAAAATAAGTTTTAAGTGTTAGGATAGGTTAGGTCGCTTAAGAAAACAGCAAGTATGAGTGATGCGAACTCAATACTGATTTTCAAAAGTTCCATGGAAAAATAAAATATAGCAATATATCATATCGAATAATGAATATTTTGCTTAGTTACTTTGTTGTTCAAGGAGGAAAATTACGTAATACGATATGCTATGGCATGAAGCGAGAAGAAAATCCTAAGATTTTAAGAAATTTTAGAAATTCGGCGATCTAAAATTCCAATCCCTCTAAATGAATGTTTGCATAGTACCTTAAGAAGCGAGTAGGAGATAACATTCTGATCCAACTATCCCCCGAGTTTTATGGTGTTCAAAGACTGCCATAAAACTATAAAAGATGAACTAAATAAGTAATAATCGAAGAAAAGACATCTTTATTGATGAATGACAACAAATGACGAATGACAAGATGCCCCCCAGGTTGTTAAAGATATATGAAGATATACATGAAGATTTACTGATAATAGCGACGAAGTTATTATGCATTCCAAACATGCTCGATCTTTTGTCCACCAGTGCGAGCTAGCTTGTATGTCCCAGGTCGAATGACAGCGTCAATAACATATTGTCCTTCGCAAGAGGGTCTAAATACACCAGCACTGTACTCTCTATTATTAGGTAGAACTTGTCGAAGAACAAGATCACCAACTTCAAATTCCCTACTTCTGACTTTAGAGTTATAATATCGAGCAGTGCGCTGTTGATATGATACGATCCGAAGCTGAGACTGCTTGCAACTTTCTTCTAAAAGATCGAGCTCAATCCTCATTAGTGCATTATTCTAATCTTGCTCATAAGATATCGTCATAGAGAGCTCGCACCAATTTCTACTAGCACCATTGCTTTGTATCCATAAGCTAAAGAGAATGGACTCTCTCTAGTAGTGGTTTGTTGAGTGGTGCGATAAGCCTATAATACTTCAGGAAGCATTTCTCGCCAAGCTCCTTTTATGTTCTTCTAGCTTTGTCTTTAGGTTCTGTTTAAGTATCTTGTTTATAGCTTCGACCTATCCATTGGCTTGTGGATGAATAACAGTGGAGATGCTCTTCTTGATGCCTAAGTTGTCGCAAAAGTTACGGAACTCATCGCAATCAAATTATTTCCCATTATCAGAAATTATAGTATGTGGTATACCATAATGGCAGATTATAGATTTGTAAACAAAATCTATCATCTTCTTTGCGGAAATGGTACTCAAGGCTTCAGCTTCTGTCCACTTGGTGAAATAATCGACTACGACCACTGCATACTTCAATCTACCTCGTGCCAATGGAAGCATTTCGATAATATCAATTCCCCATATTGCAAATGGCCATGGACTAGTCATTGAAGTTAGAGGAACATGTGGCATTCTAGGAACAGTTGCAAATCGTTGACATTTGTCACATCTCCTATCAAATTCTATTGTATTCTTTTTCATAGTTGGCCAAAAATACCCTTGTCTGAGAATCTTGTTCGCAAGTGCCTGCCCCCCTGAATGATTTCTGCATATTCCTTCGTGGATTTCTATTATAATGTAGTGTACTCTTTCTTCATCAACATATAATAATAATGGCGAGCTAAAATTTCTTCGATAAAGCTTCTCATTATAGATGAGATAGCGAGCTGCCTTCATTCGAAGTCGCTTTGCATCGTCTTTGCTTTCAGGAAGATCGACATTTTGTAGATACTTCATTATAGGATCCATCCATGATGGTCTTTTGTCAACTGGCATGGTCACTTGGGGCTCTACTTTGGTACTTGGTTTCGCAAGAAATTCGATAGGAACCACCTTTAATAATTCAACATCTTTTGTTGAGGCGAGCTTAGCTAGAGCATCTACCCAAGTATTCTTAATGTGAGGAAGAAGTTGAATGCTATAAGCAGTAAATGTCGAGAACAGTCGTTGTACCTCCTGTAAGTAGGCCATCATTCTTTTTTCTTTTGCTTGATAATCGTTGATCACTTGACAAACGACTAACTGGGAATCACTGTATACCTCAATCATCTCGACCTTCATTTCTTGTGCGAGCTTTAGCCCAACTATCAATGCTTCATATTCTGCCTCATTATTCGACGCTGGAAATTTGAAGCAAAGTGTACAATGAATATGATGCCCTTCAGGACTGATTAGAACTAAGCCCGTACTGGCTCCATTCTTGTTTGACGATCCATTGACGTAAAATTTCCACAATCTTGATAAATCTATAGTAAGTTTTTTGATCACTTCTGTGGGAAGATTGACATCATACATAAACTCTACAATAAAATCTGCAAGAGTTTGACCTTTAATCACAGTGCGAGGTTAAAAATTGATGTCAAATTGACTCAACTCAATGGCCCACTTAAGTAGTCGTCCTAAAGCCTCAGGTTTTTGCAAAACCTACTTTAGTGGAAAATTGTTGAAAACTTTGATGGAGTGTGCATGAAAATAAGGTCAAAGCTTCCTGGATGTGACGATAAGTGCTAATGCCAACTTCTCCATCTCTAGATATCTCGTTTTGGCATTAAGTAATCTTTTACTTACGTAATATATAGGTCGCTGTATATTTTCTTCTTCTCGAATTAACGTAACACTTGTCGCATATTTGGAAACAGCAAGATATAAGTATAACTCTTCCCTCAGGTTTGGCTTCGACAAGAGTGGAGGAGAACCCAAGTGTGTTTTTAATTCTTGAAATGCATGCTCACATTCTTCCGTCCACTCAAACTTCTTCGAACCTTTCAATACTTCGAAGAATGGTTGGCATTTATCAGTTGACCTGGATACAAATCGACTCATTGTAGCCACTCTGCCCACCAGGCTCTGCACATCTTTGGGTTTACGAGGAGATTACATATCAATCAGTGCTTGTATCTTCTGAGGGTTAGCTTCGATGCCTCGGTGATTGACCTTGAACTCTAGGAATTTTCCAGATCCTACTCCGAATGCGCACTTCCAGGGTTTTAGCTTCATCCGATATTTTCGAAGAATTTTGAACATCTCATCAAGGTGCTTGACGTGATCTTCAGCTTTCTTGGACTTTACCAACATATCATCAATATATACCCCCATTGTCTTGCCAATTTGTTTTACAAATATCATATTGACAATACACTGATAAGTCGCTCCTGCGTTGATGAGTCCAAAGGGCATCATCTTGTGACAGTACAATCCTTGATCAGTGATTAATGAGGTATGCTCCTCATCTAGCTCGTATATGGGGATTTGATTGTATCCAGAATACGCATCCATAAAGCTTAAGAGTTCATGTCCCGATATCGCATCTACAAGCTGGTCGATTCTTGGAAGGGGAAAACTATCCTTCGGGCATATTTTGTTGAGGTCAGTGAAATCGATGCAAGTTCTCCACTTCCCGTTGGGTTTCTTTACCAAAACTGGGTTTGCAAGCCAATTCGAGTAAAAAAATTCTCTGATGAATCCAATTTCGAGCAACTTATCTACCTCTTCTTTCAATGTGATGTAGTGTTCTGGATTCATGTCTCTTCTTTTCTGCCATACAGGCTTCTTTGTTGCATCTATATTAAGACGATGACACATGATATTCGGATCAATCTCTACCATATACGAATGTTCCCATGCGAAGATATCCAAGTTTGATTTCAAAAAAGCAACCAATGAAGCTCGCATGGGTTCTTGAGGCTTCGTTCCAATTTTTAGAACCTTGGAAGACCTGTCAATCGGAAAATCTTTTAAGTCTTCTATAGGTCCAATCTTGACCTCTCCATCGATTTCTCGAGGGTCGAGGTCTTCGATTGATGTTTCGCTTGACGCTTTACCTTGTAGCTAGACCACCATTGTGCAAGATGTCATATCTTTTGCTGTGAGCTTTAACGAATTATTATAACAGGATGTCGACAGCACTTCCGTTATCGATCAATACTCTCCATAACTACGTGCTTCCACAGTTGATCTTTATGACCAATGCATCATTATGTGAGTAATGGACCTCCCTCGCATCCTGCTCCGTGAAGGTAATATCCATATCCATTACCCGTTGAAGCTTTCATGGTCGCTACTCAAAGTGCATGACATTGGTCAACGGCTGTTGTCGAGCTTCTCGTGCATACCTATCTTGCGCCCTCTTCGAATCTCCACCAACATGTGGTCCTCTGAAAATAGTTCGCACCACATTGAATTTTTGGAGGTCGCTATTGGTTTTCTTCTTGTCTTTCATTGTTCTACCTGGTGTACTGCCGCAGCCGCCCTTCTTTAATTAATCTTTCAATTTCATCCTTCAAGGCATAGCAGTTATTGGTATCGTGTCCAATATCATTGTGATACTGGCAGAACTTGTTGGGATCTCGCCTAGCTCTATCCTGTTTTATCGGTTCCAGTTGATGATATCGCTCCTGCTAGTTTGTGACCGCATAGATATGATCTATGGGTGCGTTCAGTTCAGTATAGTTGTTGAATCTCATGGGAACTCTTGAAATCTCCTACTTTTTCTGTTTGGGCTACTTCTTAGTTGATTGTTCATTACTTCTTTTGTTTTTCTTGTTATTATTATTGTTGGTCATGGTCGCATCTTTAGCAGCATCTTTTCCTCCTTCCTTTTTCGTCTTATGAAGATTCTCGCATGAAGATTCTACCCTTAGATGCCAACCAACTCTTCGATAGAAGTCTTCAAAGGTTCTGCATTCTCGCTCAAGTAACTCTTCCCAGAGTTTAGTCTCTGGTCATACCCTAGCCATTATTAGAGTTAAAACTCCCCCTTTAGGTGGGTTGTTAACCTTTGCCAACTCTGAGGTAAAGCAGTTGAGGTAAGATCATAGAGTTTCCTCTAGACCTTGCCGAATAGCAGACTGACTGACAAGTAGAACAGTAAAATTCTTCGCAGCCTGGAATTACTTTAAGAACGCAGTTTGAAGTTGTTGCCAGGATGAGATTGAACCAGACTTAAGTTCTCAGAACCACTTCTTCACTGCTCCTGCGAGAGTTATAGTAAAACATCTGCAACATGCGAGATCATCGACATGATTGAGTTCCATCAGGTCGCTGCAGTGATCCATATGATCCTGTGGATCGATTTTCCCATCAAAAGTGTTTATGGTGGGAAGTTTGAATCCAGCAGGTAAGGCAGCAGCTCGAACTTCCTCGCTGAATGGTGATTGACGATACCTATCAGCGAGCTCATCATCTCAGCCAGCAAGTGTATCTAATGCGATCCTCAAATTATAAACATCGACGTTTGGAGGGAGAGCATTATCTCCTATTGGTGGTAGGGGTGCCTTTGGTCATTATCACAATATAAGACAGGTTAGTCAGGCAGGGTCTGCTGCGACCTTTGTGAGGATTGCAATGAAATAGTGCGACGAGATTGACTTCGGTCGTTATAATGCGATGTGGATTGCTCATGACTACGTCGCTGTTTTAGGTGTTGTCTCAGGTCTGCAAGATTCTGTCTCGACTCTCTACTAATCCTTTCAAAGACGCTCCTCGATTGACGTTTTTACTCGCTGTTTAGACAATCACAATTGACGGTTGCTCTCCGAGAATATTGTCCACGATCATGATCAGTACTCAAACTCTCAGTATCAGATTCCAGAGGCAAGTCTGCGACCTTGCCTTTTCCCTTGGAGGTACGATCTCTATGACGCTCCTACTGGGCTTTGTGCTGGTCACAGTTCCCTATCTCTAGAATCTAAATTCCTCTCTCAGGTAGTTGAGTAGGACATTCTCTGGGACGTTCGTGTTGTAGTGGAGTCACCATCTATCCCTCAGTAAGTCGTCGTAAAAAATCATTAATCTGATTAGTGATTTGCTGAAGGTTCACCAGTGCCTCTTCCATGCGATCCTGTCTCTGGACAAATTTTCTAGTGCGGTCACGGTAGATTGATCATGAGCAGGATCTACCTGTGCAGAAGCAGTATTTTGGGGTTGGTTTTGGCTAGTTCCAATATTTCTGACAGTATTTCTGATGTTTGCCATTGTTGAAGAAGCGAAATTGACAAACTTTTTGCTGGAATGGCCCTCCTTCTAGCGCCAATTGTTGACGGAGATTTTTTCAACAATGAATTTAGGAAATTGCAAGATGTGGCTTGTGTATGAAAAGACTTGATAAATCAAAGCAAATAAAAAAACAAGAATTTTATAGTAGTTCAGCCCCAAAAAAGATGATCCTACGTCCACTGTTTTCACTATTTTCTGGAAAATTACAAGAGTTTCGTTAAGTCTCAAGGCGAGAATTTAGAGAGAGATCAATACAGAGTGTAGTCCAAAAGTTTTCTTATAACAACACTAAGCTCTCCTTATATAGGTGAGGATGGCTCAATATTTCCTAATTGTGAAAATGGATAAGTGTGTAATCAGAAAATATAATTCGAATAACAATATAATTGGGTAATAACTTAAATGGATGATTGGTCGATCTCTATTCAGAAACTTATTTCCCTTTCTTTGTAGATTACCTGCTTGATGAAGTTTGATCTAGTTTCATTTTCATACTGGTCACACTTAACTCATTCGAAGGAGGTCTCACTTCAATCAGAAAAATTCTCATGCGATCTGACGCGTCCAATTTGATCGCTAACTTTCTCTTTTTGTCATTGATCAACATATAAGTATTAGACCGCACAACATATTTCTTCTTTGTAGGTTGTCAAAATCTGCTTTTCGGACGTTCTTCATTGCTTTTTCTAATCCTCTCCTTCACTATATAACATTTTTTTCATCCACCCGCCAGAACATAACATGTTTGTAATCTATTTTTCCGCTGCTCATGCTACACAAATAGAATGTTAAAACAATTTGAATTATATATTCTATTAGAAAATTAGATTGGGAGTAACTTTTCCTTTTTTTTTTTGTTTCAGTAGTTTGGTAGTTAGTTTTTAGTTTTGAGTTTTATAACGAAATCCCACTTTTTTCGTTTTGTTTCCCTAATTTTCGTAATGAATGGATTCTTATTTTTGGAACAAAACTTCAATCACTAAAATGTTTGAATTAAATGCTAAATCATACATGCATACTCTAGAAACCGTTATTATAAAAATATCCAATTTTTTAGAAAGAAAAGAAAACACTTTTATGCGCAACTTCAAGGTAAGTTCCGCGAGGCAGGGCTGCTGAATATTTGTGGCCACAAATCTAACCACATTTTCTTTGGGCCCGCTTCCTCTTTTTCTTTCGAAACCAGGGTGTTGGAACGGGGAATCTTCCAAACTATATCTTATCATACAAAAAAGAAGGCCACTATCTAACGTTGAAAGTAAGAGACCAATAATTGCGGCAATCTATACTGCGGTTCAGTAGCACGCCAGGTACAAAGAGAGAGACAAAATGGTCAGAAAAATAATAAATGGTTTGAGGTACAATCACTAAGAACTTTCTTGTTTTTTCCTTCCTTTATGCCAATCAGAATTTAACAGAAATAATTAATGTTCAAGTGTGGCATGGCAGGTAGGTCAAAGTCAACTTTTGTTAATTAGTACCTGATAAACCATTTATACTAAAAAAACGATAATGAATAATCACGAAAATATCTTTGTAATTCAGGTGTTTTATAATTTAAATTTTATAAAATAATATTTTAAAATTAAAAATTTTTAAAAGTTAATATATTAGATTAATTTTTAAATAATTTTATTTAGTAAAAAATAATAACATTATTAAAACAAAATAGAGTAATAAAAATTAATTTATTTTTCATGAAAAATATTATTATTTTATTATTATTTAAAATAATAAAAAATAATTTAAGATAATTTTTATAAATTCTTAATCTTATATATTATTTTACGCGGTACAAAATTCAGAATTTAAATTTTATAGTACTATACATGTTTTTTTTTACATTTTACTCTTAAATCAATTATTTTTCCACATAAAGTCTTCGTCAACTACCTCTAAAATTAAAATAAGCCCTTATTTTCCATTGTTTATCAACTAGTACTTGAGCTAGCTGGCTCAAGTAGTCCATTATAGTCAAGCATACATTACTAGTCGAGTCTTCTCTGGCTTATTACTTGCAATTTGAACGTTGAAGTAAACAAAGAAGTTGCTCAGCAATTTTCAGGATACATATCATCAAGTAAGTAAATTAAATTAAGATATTGCGAAACAATTATTTCATACTTCATGTGAATTCGGTTAGAGATTTTTTAGCTGTGACTGTTTATAGTATATAAACACTTGAGCTTCACTCTTTAGTCAATTTTAATCTATAAGGTCTTTCACTTTCCACTGATAAATCCTTTGTTGTCTTCTTAATTTCTTTCGAGTTTCCCCAACTTCTAGTAATGAATGATATAAATTCAACTATGTCAAGTGACGTGCGGAACTTTCCTTTCCTAATATAAAAAAGTCCACAAATCCATAAAAATATTGAAGCACCTTAATATTTTTTTTTCCCCCAGGCTCCTTAATCTTCGAAATTTATTTCCTTAAATTTTTATTGTTCACTTTTTTTTTTCGCCCCCGAAACGAGACCTTCTATAATGGAGTATTGAAGAAACACATGAATTTTATTTTATTTCTTTTGCTTGAAGAATAGTACATACATTGAGTGCTGAAATAGGAACTTTTTGAAATTTAAGGCCAAAATGGAAGTAGGACTAATAATAAAAAATGTGGAATCCAAATACTTTGGAAAAAATTACGTAATAAACCATGTGTTAGCAATTATTTACACAAAAAACCTTATATTTTGGAAAATTACATTCAAGACCTTTCATTTTGGATTTTCTTTAAATTTCCCCTGGTGAAAGAAAGTAATATTCAAAATTAACTAGTGACTGAAAATTGAAATTATCCTCATAAACACTAAAAAACTCAATTAACAAATGTAAACCTAAAAAATCGATCAAAGAATATTATATATTGAAAAATTACGTAGCCAACTATGACCAGTACTGATCCCAATTTATATGTTTTTCACAGTTTCTATGATTTAAACGTACGTATATTTGATTGAGTTTTTAGTGCTGACGAAATATATATTTGATGACTGATGACAAAAGAACAAACATATAACGAAGGGAGTTGACAAAAAAATATATATATATATAATCCAAATCTAACTGTTACAAAAATAAATATTATTATTTATTTCACATTTGAAATCTACTATTACTTTCAAAATTAATTCCTCTATTTATAAAAATTTAAAAAATTAATTTTTATTTTACTCTTTCCCTATATAAATATATATATATATATATATATATATTTGGGCACGGCTAAATGAGTATATAAATTTATCCTCGCTCTTGAAGTACTCTTCTTGACACCTGGTTATGCACTTTCCCCCGTAAAACAAATCTAAATCATAAAGGTTGTTTTCCCATTCATTAAAAAATTGATCACATTCTATTTCTTTATATAAATTGAAATTTTTGTCATAAATTTTCTAAACTATATTAAATTTTCCTCTACTTTGCATTAATATTTTTTTTGTTAAAATCCAAAACTAGAAAATATTTTCGCGTTTAATTTTTCTTTTATCTCGTCTTTGGAATCCAAATGCCAAACAGAGTAATTCTATCTTTTTTTTTCTATATAATTTTTTCCATTCCATCTTTAAGCCGGAACCATGTAATTTTACTGCTATTGAAGCAAATCTTCGTTCCTTATGGACTAGTTCAAGAACTCTTGTAAGCTTAGCGGCCCAAACTAAGAAGAAAAATCCTTATCCGAAAGAAAATAATGGCAATTTTGTTAAAAAATGAAGAAAGATAGTATATAATAAAAAAATGGGGTGGCGGTCAATAACAAATAGGTAGTCTCGTTCCAAAGACCTCGCTCAATGGAGACAATAAACACTCGTCGTACCTGCCGTGATGACGTGCCTTTTTCGGCAGAGGCTAGAAGACTAGATTATAGTGAAGTGAAAGGTTATTTTGTACAGAGTTGTTCAACATGTTATGCCTTATGGTGACGTACTAAAATTTAAAATTACTGGGCCGACGTAGTTATTTTAACGTGTTGTTACATGTAACATGAAGTGCTAATTTATTTGGATAAAAATTGACTTATTTAATTGGTAAATTACATTAATTTTAATATTGTTTTTATGATTTTCTTTTTCCAAATCATTCGAGTATATTAAAAAAAAAAGTACTAAAGTACCAAATTAAATATAATACATGTTTTTTGCCAATAAATATAATGCCTTTTAATACCAAAGAAAAACTAAAAAATAATTAAAAAATATTTACATTTCATAATTGATTATAAATTAATTATTTTCCATTAGCACTTGAAAAACTTATCTATAAACATGGATAACGTTCTAACATACCATACTATGCTCATGGGCTGTGTTATGCTATATTCAACCCACGGAATGGTCCACATACCATATTGTGCTCATGGGCTGTATTGTGCTATATTCAACCATGGCTTGATCCACATAACTAAACCGTTCCTAGAATGATTTGCATTTTGGTATGTTGTGACATATCGCCTTATTATTTGGCTGGCTTGGTCTTTTGACATCTCTCTCTCTCTCTCTCTCTCTCTCTCTCTCTCTCTCTCTCTCTATATATATATATATATAACAAACCACTTATTATTAATTACATAGAATTCTATTAAATACAAAAGTATGTAATAATTGAAAATTAATTTACCGCAATCTTAATAACAAAGATGTTCAGCCACATGAAGATAAGTGTACGCAATTTGAAAAGCCTACAGATCTATTCGGATCAAACTTGAGTGATGACAATATGTGCAAATTAAACGTTATTAACATTGCTATGCATACACACCTCTATAGAAGGTTTTTTTTTTATTTCTTTTCAAATTTACTTTTTGTTTTACGTATTATTATTATCGAAATAATAAGTTGAGTGGCCATTAATTACATTTTCATGAAGAAATAATGGCGGGAACCGAGTATAATTCAACATCAGTTCTACATATACACGGAGAACAAGGGACTGAAATGGTAAACCAAATTAATATTGCTCCAGCTTCTAATGGGCACGCACATATTATCGACATTGGCAATATTGGTTCAGCTGATCAACCGCGTTAC
This sequence comes from Parasponia andersonii, assembly GCA_002914805.1. Taxonomy (NCBI): domain Eukaryota; kingdom Viridiplantae; phylum Streptophyta; class Magnoliopsida; order Rosales; family Cannabaceae; genus Trema; species Trema andersonii. The sequence continues at coordinate 193,200 of JXTB01000410.1, forward strand.
CCTTCCTCTGATCATCTGCTCCAGGATGATGGTAAGCCACAAACTAATCTTAATCTTTCCTTTTATACGCGTCCATTTTAATAAAATTAAAGTATGCATTTCAAATATATATCGCTATATTGCCTTTACATTGTATCTGAGCTTAATTTCAATGGAGATACATATACTCAATGAACTAGAAAGTAGCCAAAAAATAAGATAATTTAATTGTTTCGATTTGACTATAAGCTAGTATGTACAGTTAAGTAACTGATAGATGGAAGAGAAAATTTGCTAGTCGAAGGGTTAATTAGGAAAAATAGTTTATGTGATGCAACAAACTGACGTATTAGCCCCCCTCCCTTTTTTTTCCCGAAAGGAAACACACACCATTTAGCAACTTTTTATATAACAGTTGCATGGTTTTATGCACTATGCAACTTATTATAGCGTGTGAAACCCGAGACATTACGGCAATAGGTATTCCCGATAGTTACATCGTAGCATTGTTTATTCTAATTAAACTGTTTTATTATCTTCACAAAACCATGTACATTCATACTTTTTCATGTCCGCGCGTGTATTCTCTTTCACGCAATAATAAAGTCAATTCATTTTGGCAACTTTTGTTGACTTCATGAATGTATGGTTTTCAAACCATTACAGACGATCTCTAATCGTATATATATGTAAGTACAGGAAACGCACGGGAGAAGTACTTGAGTCTTGGTGTCACTCTTTATAAAGCTGCATTAAGAGGTGACTGGGATACCGCTAAAGGAATCCTACGCCAAGATCCAAGTCTTTTAACTGCAAGTATTTCGAAAGGAGGCCAAACGGTCCTTCACCTCGCTGCCGGAACGAAGCACATCCACTTCGTGAAGGAGTTAGTCGGAATGATGGGAAAGAAAGAATTAGAAGTACAAGATAAGAAAGGGAACACGGCCTTCTGTTTTGCAGTCTGGAGTGAGACGGAAAAAGTGGTTGCGGAGATTATGTTACAGAAGAACGAAAATTTGGCAACAATTCGAGGTGGTGAGGGAATGACACCACTCTATATGGCCGCTATGTTTGGACGTTCTGAGATGACCTCTTGTTTGTACTCTGAAACAGTGGCAAACAGTTTTGAGGAAAAGGACCGAAATGGCATTTTCTTTACTTGCATCAACACCGGTCTCTACGGTGAGTAAATACGTGCTAGTAACCATTTCCATTTTTCATTTCTCTTTTCTTAATTTATATTTCAAAAATTCTCTTCGTGCCTGTTTTTTTCCTCTAGTCTTCGCATATGGGGCGATTTATATACGTGGTAATTACCTTAAGCAAGCTAGCCGCGTCTTGATTTGTAATTCGACCAATTTAGTAACTTTGGATATCACATTCGGAACCGAAGTGTCAGTGTGATTTTGACCCAAAACACGGGCTGTTAATATGATTAATTTTGACGTAAAAAAGGGGTGCTAATATATTTTCCAAGAAATATAATATATGAATCTGGTTGGAAAGAAGTTTCGGTTGGCCAGGAGCTAAAATTTTAATTTCTGAATTAAAATTTCTGTTTTCAATTTTTCTATGTAATTTTAAATAATAACAAAATTATTTATTGTTATTGTTGGTTAATTATGCAGATTTAGCTCTTAAAATATTAAAAGTTCATCCCTCGCTAGCTACAGAGCGTGACAAGGATAACAAGACAGCTTTGCATCTCTTGGCTCAAACTCCTTCAGCATTTGATAACGAAAGTCCGAAAGGCTGGAGCAAGCTCCTCAATTCATGTAATCAACATTATTTCATTTATTTATAGCAAGTTTAAAAGTTTTTCAATAATTCTGACGAGAAATATATTTGAAGCCATCAATGAACTTGGATGTTTTTCTCACTCAATTGATTGATGCCAGATTTTGACTTTGGATTTAAAAGAAATTCGAAGCAATCTCAGGCCCTTGAGCTAGTTCGATGTCTCTGGAATCATGTTTTGCATCTTGGGCATGACACGACGATGGACCTTATCAGAGATCCTACAGAACTCTTATTTGATGCAACAAAATTAGGAAATTTCGAGTTTCTAGCTGAGCTTATTAGCTCTTATCCAGATTTATTATGGGAAACCAATGACGAGAATCAAAGTATTATTCATGTTGCTGTCCTGTATCGTCACGCCAATATCTTCAACTTAATACATGAGATAGGTTCAATCAAAGATCTTCTTGCTAGTTACCAAGATGAAGATGGGAACAATATATTGCATTTAGCTGCGAAGTTAGCCCCTCCGGAACGGCTCAACATTGTTTCAGGAGCAGCTCTTCAAATGCAGCAAGAATTATTGTGGTTTGAGGTACATCTTACTTCTAATGTCTTAAATTACTCGTAATTTGTCATCAATAATCTTTATCTATTAATGGCATATATATGAATAACTGTAACATGACATTAACTAATAGTATGTAGCTCCAAAGTCTGAAGAATCAAGAATAATATTACACTACATCAAAACAAGTCACTAGTGAGGACAAAAGTCCTCGCTATTAGCGCATTTGTCCTCGCTACAAGTAACAGCAACTATGTTCTCGGTAAGAGTTCTTACAAGTGGTTCGTCGTTATTGCCAGTTAATAGAGAAGATCTTATCTTCGCTATTAGTTTTACCAATAACGAGGACAATGTCCTGATAATTAATCAGTAGCTAGGGCAGCATCCTCGCTATTTCCAATATCTTTATTTGATATTTTAAAACATTCTTTGGCATTAGTGAGCATAATATCCTTCATATTTCATCTTTATGATTTCAAATTTTAAAAATTTGTGCTAGCTTTTAACAAGGACTTGTCCTCACTTGTAAGATAATAATTTATTTTAATTTCTTATTACTAATTAAGTTAGTTTCAAAAAATTTAAATTTTAAAAAATACAATTTATTTATATTTTAATTAAATTAATAATTGTTAAAAAGAAATTATACTAAAATAACTTATTTTATTATAATTAAAATTCATTTTGTCATTAATTATGAAAAGAAAAATGTATAATTTATAAATAGTATTAAAAGTTAAAAATAGGAAATAAAGATCATCTCCGTCGTGATTTGATTCTGATGATCCAACTTCAGTAGGTGGTGACAAAATGAATATGTTACTGACTTGCCACTTGTCTTCTCAACTCTTTAGAAGCGATTGATCTAATCGATTTACCCTTGAGTATTCGTTCAACTCCTTTTCTGTGACCTCGTCGAACTCCTAAACTATGATCAATAATCTCTCGTTTGTCAATAGGAGTTAGAGTCATGGACGAAGTACATTCATCAGATGATTGTTAATTTTGTGTATCCATCGACTCCCTCATCCGATTATGTTAACAATACTATAAAAAAATATTAGTAAATATAATATTTCAAACAAATTAATTATTCATACTATAATATATGTTAATTGAAAACTTATGTAATTTCTCTCCGCTGCTGGACGAATCCATCCTTGCTTATACTTGTAGTGTTACTCCTTGTATGTATCTATAGTCCTCGGTTTTTTTTCTAGTTTCGGGATCTTTTAGATTGAGAAATATTGAGATTGAGAAATATTTAATAAGCAATATAGTATTATAACATACCATTTGATCTTGATAGTTTGCCAATTTTTTGTGAACCTTGCAAAGATGGCACTATGTTGTTCTCACGATTTTTTTTGTTAATTTTTGAACATTTCTGCAAAAGAAAAAATGAAATAAAAATTAATTATATCATAAAAATTTTAAAATTATGTAAATATGAATAATTGTACATAAAATAATTAGAAATCACTTACTTTAACTTTTGAATCCTCAGTATGTCTTATGCCTCTTCCAATTTTCATCTAACATATAAAAAGGCTTTTGAGCAAATCTTTTTAGGTCATACTTGAAATCATTGTGTTGAGCTACACATGTCTATTGTATGTCTAAAAGGATACTCATGATATGCATTGGTTGCATCGTATACCTCTTTCTACCAATATCACAGACAGCCTATAACAAGGCAAATTAATTTAGTAATGAAAGAATTTAATAAATGTAATAAATTTCATATATTGCAAAATCAATAATTTATCTCAATTTCATTAGAGAAGGGTGATCTAGGGGAACATTTGCCCGAATTAAGCTCCCAATGAGGCAAGCAAAATATTTTAAGTTCTTTCCGATGGCATTATATGTCCCATTATCATTAATGTTCAACTCAATAAGTATGGCATTATATGTCCCATTATTAATGTTCAACTCAATAAGTATCAGATGTCCAATATCACAGTAACTTCCAAAGTCCTTCTAATTTAGTTGGTCCTCGCTTATTTAGTGGAGGTGCAATCTTACAATCACCAGGGACCCTAGTAGGATCTAGAGGAGGATCCTCACCTCCTTCTCTACCATGGTAACTCAGTAGAATATCAACTATTCAAGTACAAACTCTTTACTTATCTCCAAAATGAGTCTAAAGAGTGATGCAAGTTTGAAATAAACTAAAATACAAATTCAGTCACTAAATTGTATACTCATTGGGTGACTGAAATAACTAAAACAATACAATTTAGGACTTGAAATTGTGCACACATATTTATTTAATTATTTATTTTTAATTATTTTTTGAAGAAATTCATTATTTGTTTATTAATTTATTTAATTACTTATTTGTTTGTTTTAGAGCACTATTTAATAGTTATTTAATTGAAAGATTTTTATTATTCATTAATCTTCACTACTATTTAATATTTAATTTAATTATTTATTTTTAGTTATCATTTGATCAATTAATTATTTGTTCATAAATTTATTTAATTATTCATTTATTTGTTTAAAATATTATTTAATATTCACTTATCTAATTAATAATATTTTTAATATTTTATTATCTTTTATTTTATTATTTCATTTCATTTCTTATCTATTTTATTATTTCATTTATTTATTTAATTATTATGTATAATGTGTAATTATTTGAAATTTTATTAACTATTTATTTTTCATTATTGTGTAAAGAAATTTGCTATTAGTCTTTTGATTGATTTAATTATTATTTATTTCTTTCAAAGTACTATATAATACTTATCTAATTAAAAGATTTTTATTATTTATTAACCTTAACTAGTATTTAATATTTAATTAAGTACTTATTTTTGCTTATTATTTGATGATATTAGTTATCTGTTTATAAATTTATTTAAATATTCATTTACTTGTTTAATTGTTGAATATTCACTTATCTAATTAATAATATTTAAATATTCTTATTCTTCATCATTTTTTATTTTTACTTATACTATTTATAAACAAATATTCACTATGTCACTATTATTAGCCACTTCAAATTTACACTTATTTACTAATATTTATTATTTTATTAAATTATTTATCTGTTATATTTATTAACCACATCAAGTTCATAATTAAACATAATCTCTAAGTAAACATAGTCCCTAACGTACTAAACTTATAATAACATATGCATAAAAAAAATACTAAAAATAATACATTTTCAACAAAATAGAAATAATAAAAAAAGTAAAAATACTAATGCACACTTTCAAACAAAAGCACAATTCTTAAAACACCAATGCATATTATCAGCTAATTTCTCGCTGAGTGTAATGCCATCTTCTTTTTTCTCCTTCTTGATCTTTGTGATCATAGCATGCTTTTACATGGGTATCTTAAAGATCAAAAAGGACAAAATGAAACGAAATTTGCTATAGGACCAAATTAAAATCGTGAGATATAATATTTGTAATACAATATTTTCCAATTGCTCAGGTGAAAAACCATAGGGGAATATCCACATCTTTGCTAATACTTCTATTCAGTATTACACTTCTTGACTCCTTGTATGAGTATATGATATTTCAGAAATGTGGCACAGATATTAACCAAAAGATTTAATTTTGGACGTGGCATTTTTTAAACCTTCCCACTAATTATAAATGCCTTTTTCGAAGGTCCTATGAGGGAGCATCAACAAACACTTTTAAGCCAAAACAGGTATCTAGACAAAAAAGCAAAAGTCATATGCATAAAACAAATTTAAGAAGTTATTAGTCAAATTCAGGGACAATTTAAGAAGTTCTTCAACAAATACTCAAGTCCACCACCATAATCCAAACTACGACCTATATGATACAAATTATTCAAAGGGACTCAATCCCACCACCAGATAATCCAAACTATGACCTATAGTGAAAAATTAAAGCAAAAAGAAGAATTATCCATACCTTAATATCTAGATACTGAAAGTTTGACACTTTTAAGTATTGAAATATATCATTTGGCCGAAGAATCTTCCAGGACCGAATTTAAAATGCCCAGACGTGTAACAAATTGTCCAAATCAATGTCCATACCAAAAATACACAAATACATATATATATATATATATATTCCGGGAAAGACACAGAAACTCACTAGAAAAAAATAGAGAAACCGTGGCATCGGGACCACTGGTTGGAGATGTTGGCCGCCGAGAGAACTGGAGATAGAGGAGTGTCAAGGGGCAAAGGGAGAGCTGGAGTGAGAGAGAGATGAAAGAGGTCAAGAAAAATAGAGCTAATTTTGAATGTGAGAGAGAGAGAGAGAGAGAGAGAGGCAGATGCAGATCGATCTGCATTTTTTAGAGAGAAGGTTTGCATTTTTTCAGAAAAAGGGCGTCAGACAGCTGGGAAGAAGACGCCCCTGAAATTGTTTATAGTCAGACTAGTACTAAGGACAATGTCCTCGGTAATGCTTTTAAAATTTTTAAAATTTTTTCCAAATTCCAGGCTCGTATATTTCTCGGCCAGATTTTTAACCGAGGACAAAGTCCTCACTATTACTATTCTTGTAGGAAAAAAAATTAACCCCAAAATTTGGTACAGGTGTGTGTATTTTCAGTGAGGGTTTTAAAATGCGGCCAAATTTTCTACCGAGAATTTCTCGCTAATACTATTTTAGTTGGCAAAAATCAATCCCAAAATTCGGCACAAGTGCGTATATTTCCCGCGTAGGGGTTAAAATTACGCCAAACGTTTTACTAAGGACAAAGTCCTCGCTAATACTATTTTAGTAGGAAAAAAGCAATCTCAAAATTCAGCACAAGCACGTCTATTTCCCGCATAGGGGTTAAAATTCCGTCAAATATTTTAGCGACGACAATACTATTTTAGTGGGAAGAAAATTAAAACAAAAAAAAAAAAAACGTCATACGAAAACACTGGAGTAGCTCCCACGTGTGGGGCACAGGTATATTGAAGATATTGTCCTCGGTAATGTGTGTTTGGTCATCTTTTCCTCACCGTGAAGCCAGATTTACTTTTTGAGGGGCAATAACTAGGACATAAAAGTCTTTTAGTCCTAGCCATTAATTGCTCGTTTTTTTTTTAGTGTTAGTCCTAATATTACTGTTCAATTATTTTTTTAAACAAAAACTGAACCTATTACTAAAAGGGCATAAGAGAAACTAAACATACTAACTAGGTCGGTACCTAACTAGTGAACCCATCTCTTGCCCAACAAACACCAGAAAATTAGGACTAATTAGCTGTACTATTTTTACACACGCCTATGACCTAATAACCAAAGGGCATAGTTAATTTAAATTAAAATTAAGTGGTGCTGAATAAGAGTACTTGAGAAAGAAATAATTTTGAGAACGAGATTTCAAATTGATCCATAAGGGTTAACTTTAGATTTAGCTAAAAAGTTCTGTTAAAAGCTTTAGATTGAACCATCTATGATTTGTAAGAAGCATATGTGAGTTGTAACTTTTTTTGTTAAAGAAATCTGTATTTTTTGAGATTGAAACCAAATAGGACAAACTATAACCATTTGTATCATGCATATTGTTTGGCTTGATTTCTATTAGACATAAGAAACTTTATCTAATTTGTTAGATGATGAATTTAGAAGAAACAGATTAAAAGCACGCTGTGAAATTGTAAGATTAAGTAGATTAATTAAACGATAAAAAAGAATAAAAGAAAGCAAGCAGAAATATATATATATATATATATATATATATTATATCTATAACGAGCTGATTACAAGAAAATTATGTATGTTGGGAAAAATTCCACTACTTTATGTGCATATATTTATAAATACATATATATATATAATAATAGTTGTAGAATAGATTTGTAAACTAATTATTATCTATATTCATTTATATTTAATCATCTTATGTACCAGGAGGTCAAAAATCTTGTGCAACCTCCTTATAAAAAGGCAAAGAACAAGGAGAAAGAAAGACCTGAAGAATTATTTAGTGCTGCCCACAAGAATTTATTGAAAGATGGAGAGGTCTGGATGAAAAAAACAGCCGAATCATGTGCGCTCGTAGCGATACTAATTGCCACTGTAGTCTTTGCAGCTGCCTTTACCTTACCAGGAGCTCACAATGGCGACGGGACTCCAATGCATCTTCAAAATACATCATTTCTCATCTTCGTTTTGTCAGACGGATTTGCACTATTGAACTCAATAGTTGCATTGGTAGTGTTCTTGTCGATCCTTATATCACGCTACAGAGAATATGACTTTCTCAAGCGGTTACCCTTGAAGCTGATGATTGGACTAACAACACTCTTCTTCTCGATGATAGCCATGATGATAGCTTTCAGCTTTACTTTCATTATAGCTTATCATCATGGCTTGAAATGGGTCCCTCTTTTAATTTCAATGCTTGCGATCGTTCCGATTGCTGTGTTTGCTATTCTGAAATTTCCGCTTGTGGTTGATACTTTCAGTTCGACATATTGTTCAGGGACTCTCTTTAAGCCAAGTCGGCACATGCTGGACTAGGAAAGTCGAATGTTGTATATTGAACATCTTCACCTGGCTTATCTACTAGATCTATTATGCATGTGTATACTTATGTATTATATGTTGGAGCTGTATACAAACATTACTACAAAGCTTTCTTCCGGTAGAATCTAGTCTCACTCGGAGACCAGCCCTGTCAAATAATTTACCCAATGCATAACACATTTACCCAATGCTATACTTGATAAATGTGTTCCAAATTTGCTAAATCATGTGTCGGAATCGATCCTCGAACGAGATTACATTCATATTAAAATTTCTCATACAGTCTCGTTATATATGACCATAATTGGATCCCATGATAAGCATCTTTTCAAAGTTCATGTTTTTTTCCTTAACATTTTTGGTTGCCATTTCATTCATTGGATTGATGATATATGCTAACAATATTGAAAAAAGGAGGTTTGGTTTTCTAAAAAAAAAAAAATAAAACCTGATTTTTGAGTTTTGTAAAAGGATTTTTTTTTTTCAATATTTCCCCTTAAATTTTGTTGATTGTCTCAACTTGCCCTCCAAACTATGAAAGGTCTCAACTTTGCTCTCTGAACCTCTAAACTCATTTATTTGAATGAAAAATGCAATGACATCTTTTTTCCAAATTTATGAGTCAATAAAAATTAGTTAAGAGGGAAGTAAAATAAGAGAAAGAGAGTCTTGCATAAACAAAAAAAATCATTAAACATTATATATATATATATATATATTATTCCCTTTTGGTGGCCCACACTTTGTCTAGATAAGAGGACAGCGATAGGACTAGATTCCCTTTTCAATATATATTTTTAGGACTTGCTTCTTAGATAAGTTTTTAAGACTAAAAAATGGAGTCTATGAGAACTAAAAATCTCTAGTACCCCTATCTCAACCCCATACATAATTTGACAGCCAATAAGTCCTCACTTTAAATTTGGCATATCTGATCCGATACAATTCTCAATAAAGTCTATTTCTCTCCACTTGACCTAAGCAAAGATCAAGATTCACTTAACTTGAGAAAAAATGATCTACTTGTCCTAAGTCCAAGCACTTCATGATTAGGAATCAAATGCCACTTGATATTATATTAAATTTTTGTTTACATGAGGTCATGAATCATTGGGATCAAGTTCTACTTGACTTGCTCTCTACTTGATCAATTCAATTGATTGATTTAAGTTGATGTTTGCTTTTTTATTTTTCAGCTATAAGTGTAGTTTATTTATCATTAAGTATGTAGGTCAACCAAAGGACGAGAAAGAGTCTACAAAATCTTTAGCCACAATGTCGACAGGAAAGACGAGAAAGTCATTATCTAAGTTCCTATTATCTAAAATCAAAATAGCCTATTTAAGTCCTCATTGCCAAATATGATGAGAAAGTCACCCATTTAAGTTCTCATTCATTCTTTTGTTACTTGCTATTTCAGGTCAAATAGTTCCGGATCCCATATCAAGTAGTACTTGACTTGGTCAAGTAGCACTTGACTTATTCAAGTAGTTCTTGACCCCAAGTCAAGTAATACTTGACCAATATGTGACTTGGGGTCAAATAGATAGTCCTTAATTCCAAGTCAAGTATTTTTTATCCTAATATCATGGATTACTTGATTGCATATTCAAAGATTGCTTCACCTATAATGTCTAGATTACCATTACAAAGAAGATGAATAATTTAGTAAAAAAATATGAATATTTCAGCATAATAATTTCTAGATCACTATTATAAACCTTCTCCAAACTATTGATCAATTATTATCAAATAATATTAAAGCTTTCATTAATTAACTAAAATATATATATATATATATATATATTACCTCACGTTCAAATGCCAAAGCCTGCCAATATCATATAAATAAGCTAATTCGATCTTTTCTCAGTCTTTTAAAGTTTTGATCTGAGCGAAAAATAATAGAGAGAGAAAGAGAGGGAGAACATGACAATAAAAAAAAAATAACTTAGAGGAAAGAGAAGAAAGAAATGGTAAGAAGGGCAAATAAAATCAAGGGGCCAATCTAGTCTTATCCATGTCTTTTTCTCCTCTCCCTAAGTCCTCTAGGCTAAAGGACCATCCCCTCTCTTCTTTTTTTCAATTTTTCCATTTGAGGCCTTGTCTTATCCAAAATCAACGAAGCCTAATTTGTATGCCATTACACCCAAGTTAAAAATTACCCAAACCTACAAACTTTTCACGAGTTTTCATATATCCTATTTTGTTTCTTTTTAGAGAAAATTCTATATCTTCATAGGACTATCATCATATCCTTTGTTAAACACAATACACTATCGAGTATTTGGCACTGTAACGAGGACTTTTGTCCTCGCTATTAGCATGTTTGTCCTCGAAAAGATTTCTCAACTGTAGTTAGACGCTACCACTAGTCAATTATTCATAGTAGTAGCGAGGTCAGTATCCTGGCAATTGGTCAGTAGCTAGAATATTATCCTCATTATTCCCGCCATCATTTTCGTTTTTTCAAGCATTAGAGAGGACACTGTTCTCGCTATTAGCGCCTAGTAATTTCAAATTTAAAATTTGTGATGGCATTTAGCTAGAACTTTGTCCTTAGCAATATTATAATTTATTTTATTATTTCAAATCCAAATTAATTACTTATTTGTTTTAAAGTAACATTTAATAGTTACTTATCTAACTAAAAAATGTTTGTTCTTTATTAATCTTAACTAGTATTAATATTTATTTATTTATTTTTACTTATTATTGGATGAAATCAAGTGTTTGTCCACGAATTTATTTAATTATTGATTTATTTGTTTTAATTATTATTTAATACTCTCTTCTCTAGTTAATAATTTATTAAACATTTTCATTATTTTATTTCATTTTTAATTATTTTTTACTTTATGATTTCATTTTATTTCTTATTTATTTTATTACTTCATTTAATTACTTAATTATTTCATGTAATGTATTATTATTTAATACTTAATTATTTTTTATTTTTAATTATTGTTTGAGTTAATTGTTATTGATTTACTTAATTAATTAAATGTTTAATTTAAAACTAAATTTATTCATTTTAAAGTATGATTTTCTCATTAAATTTAGTAACCATTTCAAATTATTTATCCATTTAATTGATAAATAAAACATATATAATCTCTAACTTATCTAATGTAACTCCCTAAGAATCCCTAGACTTGCAATCTTAGTAGAATTATTATTAACAAACTTAGTGTCGAATTTTAATAAGTTTATGTTTGTAAATACTTGAAATTATGTGTGTAGCATTATTTTAATATTAAATTTTATTATGTGAAAAAACCATAGTTATTCATTGTTTGAACTTAGAAATTCTAAGTTAGTTTTTCTTAAAAATAAATTAATTCTATAAAGATTACATTATGTACATCAATATAACCTAATAAAGAATGTTATATGTTTATATCACATTAATAATTGTTACAAAGTTAATGATTACACCAAAATAGTACTGTACCATAATTTGAATAACTAGGATTTAAGTATACAAAGAATTAAGTAGACAAATCAATCTAAGGGTGGAAAATAAGTTGTAGAAAATGATGGAGACTAGTAAAGTTTTATCTTAGGGAAGTAATAACTATAAATTAGTAGAATATAAAAAGAAAGGGATAAAGTTAGTTGGTAATTCTAAAAAAGGAAAATATAGACAAAATTAAGTAATAGCTTTTGTCTCTAAAATAATTCAAAAGATAGGAAAAATAAAATGATAATAGAAATATTCTTTGGAAATTAGTGGTCATAATTCAAAATGAAAGACATAGACAAAACTAATTAGTAGCTTTTGTCTCCAAAATAATTCAAAAAATATGAAAAGAAATAATATAGTGGAGATTTTCTTTGAGAGCTAGTGATATTAGATTCCAAATAATTGAAAAAGAAAAAATATTAGAGGAAAAAATAGTTGATGAGTGAAAAATAAAGTAAAAGATAAGGTAATAAAGTAGGAAAAGAAGATATATTGGTAAAATTAGTAATAATAGTACTTGGATTATTAACTAGAAATTAGTAATTTTTAGCTCTAAAATTATAAGAAGTTTAATTTTTAGTATTTTGATTTCTAGTAAAATATTGATACTTATAAAAGTTCCCAAACACTCTAGGAAAGAATATTCAAATTTGGAAGGTAAATATTTCCTCACCTTACTTGTTATGTGTTTAAATAGATTCAATAAAAGAATAAATGTGTAATAACATATTTATCTACTTTAGATATTATATAATTTATATTATGTTTAGGCCTATTTTGTTGATTTCTTAAGCCTTTAAATTTGAATACTTCGTAATGATAAAAGCTAAATAATGATAATAATAATAGTAAAATCAAAATAACTAAACATAAAAGTGGAAGATTTTTAAGTGTAAGACCCTATAATTAAATATCCATGAAAATAAATCAAACTTAATTATTTAGACTTAGATCTTTAAGAACAGATTTTTACGATTAAAAATACTTTCCAAAAATTAAAGATATTTGCCCAAAAGTTGAAGAGACTAAAATACCAAAACTTTGAGTATCTGGGTCAAAAGTATAATTTTGACAAAATATGCGTCGAATATGTGAGAAAGTTATTTTAGGTAGTTTTAAGATTATATTAAAATGTAAAAATAAATAAAGGAATAATCTTTAATAAAAAGATAGGCTATAACTCAAAGTTTACCATTGGAGGACATAAATGTCAAAAATCTTAAGATTATATATAAAAATATAAATGATAAAACTTGAAATTTTGGATTAGAAATCCGATACAAAAATAAATAGAAAACTTTATTTTAGATCTCTAGTTAGGATGAGTAAAATTTTATTTATGTTTAAGATATGAAATCAATCATAGAAAATAAATTATGTATGCTTCTAATTTTATTTAACCTAAGTTTAGGTATGAGCGTAAAAAGCGTGAACAATGCCTAATAATATTTAGCATCAAGTATGATTTTAGATTTTAAATCTGTGTAGCCATTAGTGTATTTGATTCACTTATTATATTATGACCTTTAATTACGAATAAAGTAATTAATCAAGAATAATTCAAAGTAATTGATGAAAAGAAATATAACGAAGGAAAGTTAACCAATTTCGGATGCTATTAATCAAATCAACAACCAAATTATTGATAGATTAAAAAGATTACCATGATAAAGGTTAAGAAGAAATAAATCTCATTCATCTAGGTTGAAAGTATGAATTAGTCAATGAATATCACATGACATTGTTTTCCAAATATGAAGTTTTATGTTTGATCAAGATTAAGTTTTAGTTATCTTAAGCCCATTAAATAATTAGAAGTTAAAAAAAAGTATGAGTCTACTTTAAATTACTTTAACAAATAGAATATATGTATATGTCATGGGAAAACTTCAACCTAGACGTACGTGATTAACGAGTAGAACTAGGATAATCATATTATGAGATAAGTACAATCTCACCTGCAGCATAGATAGTTTAAAAATATTTCATATTTGCAGTATTATATGTTTGAAATTATTTCATGTGTTAACTTGTCTTTATTTTATTATTTTATGACCTATGTATAATGTATGCTTATAAAGATATATTTCTTATGCTATAAAAGTGAAGTATGCTTAATGTATGCTTATAAAGATATATTTTCTATGCTATAAAAGTGAAGTATGCTTACTTTACAATGTTAACAAAGGAAATAATATGATAGTGGAATATAAGTTTGAGTTTGTTGTTGAAGCATAGCCACTCATGTTAAGAGAAGACCAAATAAGATAAAGAATTCAAAGATATCGTACCAACTTCTACTAGGTGAGAATATTTAAGAAAAAATAAGACCGACCTCCCCTAAGCAAGAATTTCTGAGGAAAAGTATGTTAAAATTATGACCGTGAGTATTTTCAGTTGGGTTGCTCTCTTAGTTCCCCATTCAGTAGTGTACACTCTGTATGTATACCAAGATCTATAAGGAAGATAAAAGACTTTGTAATAAAGAATGAGATAAAATAATGATACAATATCTTATAATAAAGCATAAAGTAATGATTTCATAAAACAACATAACCGAATTTTCATAAAAAATTGTTTATTTATAAATAAAATGTTTTGTGAGAATTACATTGTACTTACTGAGCGGAAGCTCATATTTTATAAGTATTCATGCTATAGGTACCAGAGGAAAGAAACTCCAGATTTGAATGATGAGTTAGTTAGAATTAAAGGAGAATGAATGTGAAGCACGAGCAATGGAATACTGTCATTAAAATTACTTCTGCACATATTCTTATTATGAGACAAATGATTTCAATTATGTAAATTTAATATTGTTTAAAAACATACTTATAACTTGACATTTTATTTCACAATGTACAGTTTTATTAAATTAAACTTGAAAATATATTTCAATTAAATAGAGTTTAAACGAATGTTTTTCAAAAGATCTTAAAGAAAACATATTGTGATTTAAATAAATACAAAATTTAAGGGATTCTGTCAAAAAAACTTAAACTATCTAAGAAGAACTTGAGATTTAAATAGTCCATATGTGATTCCCCTGCTTATTTATTAGCCCTTTATAGCTGCATATTATTTAAATCATCCTAAAAAAAATTTATAAACAAATTTAAATTTCGATTGCTCAACCATCGAGAAACATTTTATTTATTTTCAAAATTATCAAATTAAATAAATCGTTAGTTATGAATATAAATCTCTTAAAAAAAATAAAAATATAAAAAAATTTTGACATAAATTTTCAGCGTCTAAATTTATCTTTTTAAATAAATAAACTAAGAATGTAAGTAATTAACGGTCCGAAAAATCGAATCGCTACACTTAACGTATGCGTTCAATATATTAAAAATAATATATTTTCAACAAAATAAATATAATAAAATAAATAAAAATATTGAAGCACACTTTAAAACAAAATTAACATTTTCCTTTTAAAATATATATTCATCAACTTTTTTTTTTTCTCTCTCGTTGTCTACTGGTTTGATTGATTCTAATTTTTTTTTTTTAAAAGTAAAACTTAACTAATAACTATCACTTACTATAATTTTAAAAAAAATAATATATACACACTCTACCAAAATTTACACATTGATCTTTCAAACTCTCACACATGTCCCTCGAACTTCAGGAACTAGATTCATTTGATTGATTCTAATTTACTTGAACATGATTTTCAAATTCTAATTTACTTGATTTGCAATTTTTTTTCAAATATTACCATATGTTTTGAATAAAGATAAAAATTCAAATAATATTTTAATAACTTATCTATCAATTTCAGGCTCCTTTTAACTGTGATTGTTGCCTAAATTATGCAAATTCTTTTGGATTTACTGCATTAAAAAATAAATAAATAATACAAGATGAAGCATAATACTCAATAGCATATAATCAGGTCCTCTTTACTATAATTAGTCCATTTTAAGTACAATTTCTACTAAAATAATTATTCCATTCCACAATCGAACCCACTTGAGTTCAAATTAAACTACCGCCATTCCACAATATGAAATGCCAAATCAGAGTGAGAAAGATGTGAAAGTGCTTAAAAAATAATGGATCCTTGAAAGTGTAGAAAAGAAACAAAGAAAAACCCCTTTAAAATAAGATTAGAGAGAGAAATAGAAAAACGATATCATTGATGTATGTTAATACATTGAGAGAGCCTGAAGAGCAGCACCACCGTCAGGACAAGAGACTGCTGGATCACGGGAGAGCAGGATCGAGGGAGAGAGAGCTTGAGAGAGCGGGTTGGGGAATCGGTGAGTGATTTAACGGCTGTGGGGGGACTTTTTCAAAGAGAGATGGGTTGTTTTAGAGGGAGAAAGGGGTTTTTTAGAGAGAGAATCGGCAGTAGGTGGCTGGGGAAGATGAGTGGGCTGGGGGTTGTATAAAGCTCTGTCCTCGGTAATACTTTTGAATTTTCTTCTCCAAATTTTCGGTACAGCACCAATATTTCCCGCTGGAACAGGAAATGGTGCCAAAGTCTTTACCGAGGACAATGTCCTCGCTAATATAATTTTTTAGAAAAAAAATGAAAAAAAAAATTCATCACGTGGACTGAGCACACTTTTGCGGAGGACAATGTCGTCGGTATTAGTTGTTGGGTCAAATTTGCCTGACCACTGAACCAGAATCTCCTTTTTAAGGGAAATTTTGGGCGGGGTGAGGGACAGATTTCCTGCAAAAAGTAAAATTGAAAAGAATCTGTGTTTCTCTCGAAAAGTTCAGAAAAAACTAGAGCTTTACTCTTAAAAGAAAGAAAAGAAACTACTCTTTCTCGCTATCTATCACTATCTCTCTCTCTCTCATGAAATCCCTAAATCTTTTAGCTTTCTCATAAAGGAAGACGAAAATGAAATTTCCCTCGATTAATTCTATATAGGCTTAGTACTAAATTTATGCGTTTCGTTCTTTGCCCTCTTTGGTATCTAATTTCTTGCAGCTTTTCTTACAACTTTTCACTTGATTCTTATGTTTTTAACTTTTAAATTTTGATTATGATTTGCAGGCCACAGTTAGAAGTTCATATATCGGGTGAAGGCTTGGTCACCAAAGCACGAAGGCTACAGTTGGAGGAACCACCAACCTCTAACTCTCTTTTGTTGCTTGTCCCATATCCACGTGAAGCACTTATTTCATTCAAAGCAAATACGAACCTATGGGAGGCACCTTGCTCACCCGATCCTTCAAATCTGACAAAGACCCTGCTGACCAGTCTCAAGTTAGCTTAACCCCACTTTTGATCTTTGATTTTTGATATTTTCTGGGTTTGGATACTCATCCTAATGGTGGATTTTGTTAAGGTCAACCATGTTTGGGTATTAATTTTGGGCTCTTTATGTATATTTTGTTAGTTAGGTCCTTAGAGATTTGATAAAATGGGTTCTGAATTTGGACTTTAAAATATTCTTGTTTTCGTTATAGGGATCTGAAAATTTAGGGGAAGAAAATATCCCCGTTAGAGCGGGCAACCGAATTCAGCAGATGTGTGTTGTTATTCCCTATTTCAATTTTTTATTATGTTTATTTCTTTCCTTTTCAACTGAGATTTGTACATTTCAGATTTGGCCATTTTAGATTTGTGCATTTCTTTTGTAGCTAAATACTCGTATATTTTTAATTTCTTTAGTTATCTTGCCTATTATTATAAGTGGAAAATAAATTAACTCAGTTTATAATATCATAATTCGATTCTTTGGCTGGTACAAACTAAGTTTTACTACCAGAGGCACACTAGTGGAATTTCAAAGGATTATGGAGCTCAAGGTAACGATAAACTTTTCTCTTATTTTGATTTTTCTGAATTTTTTGGTCAAAAGATTTAGTCATGCATGATTAGTGAACCCTGATCTATAACTTTAAAATGGAAGCTTGCAATAAGGAGATTTGGCTCTTCATTAATGTTCTGATTCTGTATTCCTCAAGCTGAAATTATTGCGAACACCCTATTAGTTTCTCAGTTTTAGTTTCTATCATGTTGTTGTTTCAGTTGTCTCTATTTGGTGTTGCATTTTGAGTATGACATATATCCTATTTCATTTGCTGATAATATCTATTATTTTGTCCCAAACAGAAATTTGTTGTAGTATATATATATATATATATATATATATATTGACAGTGAAGAGCTATTCTTGACTTTATTTCTCTTAAAATACCCTTAAGGGATATTTTCCTAGTAGTTAATAAGAAGCATAGATAATCTTTTTGATCTAATCTTTTTGATCTAATTAATCATAGTTCTTTCTTTTCTAGTTTATAATTTTTTCTTACAGTAGCCTTAATTATAGTTGTCCAATATCTTATTGTTGCAACTAATCTAGTCTTGCTTAGTTTTCTTACGTTAACTTGAAGTCCTAAGTTTCATTACTTTCGTGGTCGTGACTGTGCTTAGATTTATGGATTGCTACCTTCTTTCCCCTTCTTTTATGTATAAAATTCATACTCCATTTCAATTTGATCAAATAGTGTAAGTTGATAAAATGATATATTCTTATCTCATGAATCTCCACTTAACCAATTTTCTCTTTGTTTGGAATTAAGATCCCTGCTATGTTTGAAGGACTTTTGTGGCTGAATCATGCAAGCAACAATGTCATAGTACTTTGTATGAGTTCACTGTTTTGATTTTTACCAAGGAAAGATGAGTAGAAATATTATCAACTTTGTTTCCTTTTTTAGTTTGGTCCAACAAAAAAGACCACATTTTTTTTTTACTTATGATGAACACAGGTTGTTTATTTCACTTTATTCATAATCACAATAAGTTTTTTTCTCTGTTTTTCTTTTTGGTTGGGAATAGAATGAAACTTCCACTTAATTTGATGGAAAGACAGTGAAGCTTGACATTTCACTAACCTTATGCATGTTTTGTTTTTTCTTCCTCAAAGTAAAAGAAACAAGGTATGCATTTCTCACATGCCTTATGACTGTCCTCCTTTTGATTTATATATAGGATATGTGACTATTTATTTCTTCTAATTCATTTGTTTCTAAGTCAATTATATTTTTGTCTTTTCCCACTTTGCACAGATCTCCTGAGTTTCTACTTAGGATAATAGCGTATGGTCTAGCTATCGATATATGGCCAGCTGGTTGTATCTTTGCAAAACTCCCCCTTGTAAAGATCATTTTTCTCGAAAGAAGGACGAGATTAAAATTCTTACTTTGGATGATTAGTTATCATTATAGGCTCAAATAAATACTGAACAATATTGTGGCATAATGTATGAGCATTTTTTATTGGAAATATTTAGGTCCTTGGACAAAATCTATTATTTGGAGTTGACTATTGACCAAAACTAGTCATTCTCTTTTTTTCTTTTTGTGCTCTTCTCCTTTCAAAAGGAACATGATTTGATATATATGCCATATTTGTTTCGTTCAAACTCTAGATAGAATATTATTTTCAACAGTGATATTTTATTTGCTTGATTTTTGTCATCTCTATTGCGGAATTAAGGATTTGACTCGATATTCTTTTGCAGTGAACTTATAGGTAGAATCCTTTGGTGATTTTTAATTTATTACTTCAAATGCAGTGAACTTATAGGTAGAATCCTTTGGTGATTTTTAATTTATTACTTCAAATGACTTATTATGTTGTACAACTACATGCTTGCGGTGTCTGGTTTCTATAGTTTAGCAATATATGCCGGTGAACATTGTGCAAAATCATATTATGTTGGTCTTCTTTTTAAGTTTTGAGTTCTACTTTTTATAAACTACAAGTACTTGAAGAACAAACTTTGTAACATTACTATATGTAGTGCTAGCGGAATGAAGCAAAAAGAAGTATTATGCTTATCAATATGTGAGTTATTAATTGATTCATAGCTAGCATATTATTTAGTATCCGTATTAATTTTGATTATTTATTATTGTCTATCTAGGAAATGATGTTCAGTTATGGCGAGGGAAGAGGGAAGGCTTGTGGACAGTAACCTAATGGTACTATGAAAGAATTTTGTTGGCACACGCTTTTTCTAGGACATTTCGAAATAGAACACTTTTGTTGGGGCATGTTGAAGTCTTTATATTTTGTTGACACACAGCCTTTGTTGGGACATGATGAAGTCTTTATGTTTTGTTGGCACACATGCCTATTTATTGGGACATGTTGAAGGTCTATCTTGTTGGTATATATGCCTTTGTTGGGATAACACTTATATGTTGTGGCTTCGATGCATTTTTCTGGGATGTTAAATTAGTTAATTCGTTCTTATGGATTTAATCGGTTATAGAAATTATCAATATGCATTAGCTCTTTTTGGGTTAATGCATATTTTATGTGCAGCAAACAACTATAATTAACTTTATGAATATTGTCAAAATGGTTAAATTCCATTATAATAACATTACTATAACATGGTTGTAATTTCATATTGCAAATTAAAAATGTTATAGAAAACTTTTTTCTGTACCATTTAAGATATCAGGTAAAAATTGTAAGAGTTGGTAATATCTTGTCCTTAGTCAAACTGCAGCATTGAGAAATGTTATTTATGGTTTTCCATAACCGAAAAAAAAAAAAAAAAGAAAAACTGTTATGAAATGATTTACAATGGTAATGGGGATAACATTAAAAAAGTGTTATCAAAAGTCCAGATTTTTATAACATAGGCTGGCATATTATTTTCAAAAGTGTTATAAATGTCAATAATAGTGCTTTTCAGGTGCTCTCAAAAGGTTTATTTCTTGTAGTCTACCTATTATTGTCCTTGCTATTGCCCTCATTTGTTGTGGTGTTTCTCCATAATCAACGGTTTTCCCCACCTCACTTTTGTAACTGATCCAATCTATCAACGATTCGATTCTTTCAATATAGTTTTAACTTTCATCTCTACAAATTGATGTAAACTTGGCAATGCAGTTTAGTTGTGATTTTATGTTGAGTTTATTTATACATTTTTGTGGGCTTGTGATTATAATTTGAACGAATTAGTTGTATTTATAATTTGAATGCATGTACTATTTTCATTTTCCTGAATTTGTTTTTATATTTTTCTAGGTTTTTCTTTTTAATTTTCATATTTTACCCAAAAAAATAGAAAGATATGTGGAAAGTAAAACAAATTTTATTATTCACTCAAATATTTTTACAAGAGAAAATTCTCAACTTCACTTTTCAAGCTCACTCACTCACTATAAGTTATGCTTCTTTTTCTCTTCTCTTCACTATTAGAAGCTTTGCTTCTTACTTGATGCTTAGAACTTAAATAGGAAGAGGTATTTATACTACATGAGAAACAATGAGAACTACATAAAAAATCCTTAAGTCACACATTTTCTTCTGCACACTTCTAATAATAATCTAAATAATCAAATAATTCATATGCAAAAAACTAATATCTAGCTAACACTAGAAGATTTTAGGTGGAAGGCTTCTTTAATTTGGACTTGGACTTTTTCTTTGATGAGATTTGCACTTAGGCTAACTCCAACTTATTTGGCCTCATGTTGATGGACCTAAAACACTTCTTATGGGCTTAAGCAAGTTAATTTTCAATACCCCCCCTTAAACTTGTTTTATAATACCACGCAAGTTTCTTAATCTTGCGAAGTCTTCAAACTTGAGTGGCTTGGTGAAAATATCAGCAATCTGATCATGGGATCTCACATACTCTAATTATACTTCTTTATTTGCAACATATTCTCTTATGTAATGATAGCGAGTGTCGATATGCTTGCTTCGGTCATGAAAGACTGGATTTTTAGTCAGAGCTATTGCTGACTTATTATCGATACAAATCTCCGTTAGCTCTTTTTGAGGCATGTTTAACTATTTCAACAACCTTTTTAGCTAGATTGCATGACTAACACATGATGTAGTAGCTACGTACTCAGCTTCGCAAGTTGAAAGGGTGACAATCGGTTGTTTCTTGGATACCCAGGTGAATGCCGTTTCTCCCATGAAAAACAAAAAACTAGGTGTGTTTTTTCAATCATCAGTATTTCCGACCAAATCATTATCATTGTAACCAACGAGTTTGTAATCATTAGAAACTGAATAAAACAAGCCAAAATTGATCGTACCTTTTAGGTAATGGAGAATTCTCTTTGCAGCTTTGAAGTGAGTAGTTATTGGAGTTTCTATGTAACGACTCACTAGTCCAGTTGTATAGAGATTGTCAGGCCTTCTACATGTCAAGTACCGAAGGTACCCAACAAGGCTCTTGAGGAGTGTTGGATCCACCTTTTCTGCTTCATCATCTTTAAATAATTTTATTCCATACTCCACTGGTGTACTTTTCGGCTTGCAATCATCTATATTGAACTTCTTCAGGATCTCCTCTGAATAGCTTTCTTGAGAGATAAAGATGTATTCTTCCTTTTGCTTGACTTCTATGCCGAGATAGTACGCCATAAGTCTGATGTCTGTCATTTCAAACTCATGTGTCATTACTCTCTTGAATTCGTCAAACATCCTTGGATTACTTCTAGTGAATATGAGATCATCCATGTACAAGCATACGACCAGAATATTTCCATCTTTAGACTTAACATAGAGAGTATGTTCATAAGGGCACTTAATGAATCTATTCTCTTGGAAATATTTGTCAATTTGGCTGTTCCATGCTCTTGGTGCTTTTTTTAGACCGTAAAGGGCCTTCTTCAGCTTCAAAATATTTTTTTTATGCCCTTTCATCTCATAACCTGATGGTTGTTCGATATAGATTTCTTCCTCAAGAACTCCATTTAGAAGTGTAGACTTTACATCCATCTGATGAATCTTCCATTTGTTCTGAGCAGTAAGAGAAATAATTAGTCTTATAGTTTCTAATCATGCAATAGGAGCGAATACCTCGTCATAGTTAATACCGGCTATTTGACTATAGCCTTTCGCGACTAGCCTTACTTTGTATCTTTCTACCTCTCTGTTGGCATTCTTTTTCACTTTGTACACCCATTTTACAAAAATAGCTTTATGACCTTTAGGAAGAGTAGATAGTTCCCAAGTGTTATTCTTCTTTATGACTTTGACTTTTTCATCCATCGCATTCCTCCATTTTTCATCTTGTACAGCCTCTTAGAAGTTCACCGGTCCACAATCAGCAAATAGGCAAAATCGAGTGAGGTTTTCGAGTCTATCAGTCAGCTTATATAGATCTTCAAGACTTCTTGTGTGTTCTTCATGCCTCTCAGTTAAGAAAGATGGAGGTGAATCTTCATGAGTGGATGATGTTGGCGAGAAAAGTGGAGTAATAGCCTCCTGATGGACTTCTCTTGCTTACTCTACTGGTGTTTCCATATCTTCAAATTGTGGAAAGGAATTATAGTCATTTGTTTGAGAACCAAAGTCCCATTCATATTCTTCATCAAATATTACATCTCGGCTGATGATTACTTTTCCATTGTTAGGATTGTATAACTTATATCCTTTAGAGTTGTTGTCGCAGCCGATGAAAATGAACTTCTTTCTTTTATCATCAAGCTTGGTTCTATGTTCGTCTGGCACATGCACATAGGCTATACTTCCAAAGACTCTCAAGTGGGAGATCCCAAGCTTCCTTCTACTCCATGCTTCTTGTGCTGTCTTTTCCCATACACTTCTTGTTGGAGATCGATTGGACAAGTAAATTGCACATGTAACAGCTTATGCCCAAAACTCTTTGGGTAATCTCTTAATTTTCAGCATACTTCGAGCTATGTTGACGATGGTCCAGTTCTTCTTTTCTGCCACACCATTATGTTGAGGGGATCTTGGAATGGTTAAAGGTCGTCAAATTCCATTTGCTTCGCAGAATTCTTGGAACTCTTTTGAAGTGAATTCTCCTCCTCTATCAGATCTCATGGCTTTGATCTAAAGACCGCTTTCCTTCTCTACAGTAGCTTTGAACTTCTTGAAAGCTTCGAAGACTTCTGATTTTTTCTTTAAGAAATAAACCCATATTTTTCTTGAGAAATCATCAATAAAGAGCAAGAAGTAATTGCTCTTACCGAAAGGACTTGATTTGATAGGACCGCACACATCTGTATGCATGAGCTCTAGTGGCTTCTAGGCTCTTGAATTCGACTATTTTGGAAAGCTTTTCCTGAATTGCTTCCCAAGTAAGCATCCTTCACAAAGCTGATCAGGATGATTGATACACGACATGCCTCTCACCATTTCTTTCTTGGATAGTAGCTCTAGTCCTCTAAAGTTGAGATGCCTGAATCTCAAATGCCATAGCCATGATGAATCCTTGTAACATACTTTCAGACATTTTGCCATATCATTTTGAATGTTCAATAAGAACATTTAATTTCTTGACATAGGCACCTTGGCAATCAAGTTCATATTGTTATCTCTTATAGAAAAACTATAATCTTTCAAGTGAATATCATAGTCTTTCTTTAAGAGTTGTCCCAAACTCAAGATGTTTGTTTTCATTGTGGGTACATAATAAACATTAGAAATAAATTGATGCCCCCTATTTTTCAAACGGATAAGAATTTTACTTTTTTCTTTTACTGCTACTTTTGAATCATCACCGAAAGAAACACTCCCACTGATTAATTCATCAAGCTCTATGAACATTGATCGACGCGCACACATATAATTGCTAGCATCAGTGTCAAGATACTATGTGTTGTCTTGTCCTCCGTTGTTATTGTTATATGCTAGTAGTACAGTGCCATTTATGGAGGATATCCTATTTATGGAGGGTATCCTTTTAAATTAATTATAAGGCTTAATTTCTAAGAGATCGGATTTTAGAATATATTTCAAAATTGACCTACTCTACGACGACAATTTTGAGTTATGTTGCTACAATTTGAAATAATGGGTCACGCTCATGGGGATACAATTAAACTGTTGATAGTATCCTGACCATAAAATGGTAGTTAATAAATAAAAGAAAATATGAGATATTTTGATATTTTATTAATTAATTGAGAGAGTCTCAATTCAATTCATAATTATGTGACCTATCTTAGGACAATACTTAATTAAAGAAAATTGAATTACCGTATAATTAGTAATTAAGTTTATGTGTTTACTTACTTATATCATGCATCATGTTTACTATTATGAACTCTTTGTAATATTTATTTTCAAATATGTTGAATATTGTTTTATTTATTTAATTTTAGTAAACATATCAACTTCAAATCCCATTATTATTTTACTCGCAAACGAAAAATTAACTGGAGATATTTTTATCAAGTTGAAAATTAATATGAATATCGTGCTTGTTAATGAAGACTACGAGTTTGTGCTTACGGAGGAATATCCTCCACAATCTGCCGCTAATGCTACTCGTGCTACATGAGAATGCTATGAAAAATAGACTCATGCCAATAATAAAGCTCGATGCTACATATTAGTAGGCATGACTAACGTACTTAGAGTTAAGTAAAAAAAGATGTAGATTGCTTATGAGATAATGGATTGTCTCCAACCCATATTTGGCAACAAATCTAATCAATCTCGTCATGACACTATTAAAAAGGCTTTGAATGTGAAGATGAAGAGAGGAACTCCATTGAGAGATCATGTTTTGAATATGATCAATTATTTTGGAGAGGTTGAAGTTCATAGCCTTACGATCAATGATTGCACCCAAGTGAGTAT
The DNA here is from genome assembly GCA_002914805.1 of Parasponia andersonii. NCBI lineage: Eukaryota > Viridiplantae > Streptophyta > Magnoliopsida > Rosales > Cannabaceae > Trema > Trema andersonii. The sequence continues at coordinate 219,008 of JXTB01000410.1, forward strand.
GATTTTGGAATCACTTTCCTAAGATTTTCTTTAGTTCAAGAGCAATTATGTTATAAATAAGTTGAATTATAAAATAACTCAACTACTCAACGAATTGCAAACCTTTGGATTGATATCGAAAGATAAGGGTAAAGATGGCTCAGCAATCATTGTTGAAGCAAATGTTGTAGAAGAAAATCCCTCTACCTCTAACAAAAATAAGAAGAGGAAGAGCAAAGGTACATTTGGGTCTAAGCCTAAAAAGAGCAAGAAAGACAACACAAACGTCATGAAAAACAAATTTATGAATTGAAAAAATATTTTCACTGTGGATTGAAGAATATTGAAAGAGAAACTGTAACAAGTATCTTTCCGAATTAAAAGAGAAGAAAAAAGGTAAATATGATTTACTTATTTTAGAAGCTTGTTTAGGGAAAGTAGATTTACTTGATATATCTTCCTGGATAGTTGATTGAGGAGCCATTAATCATGTTTATTCTTCTTTTCAGATGCTTATTTCTTCAAGGGATCTTGTTGATCGGGAATTCACAATGAGAGGAGGTGATGGAGCCAAAGTTTCGATAAAAGTGGTGGGAGTTGTTCGTCTTCATTTTAAGAATAGATTTTTGTTATTGATCAATATTTATTTTATTTCAAGTGTTCATCAGAATTTGATTTCTATTTCAAGACTGTTTGAACAAATGTTAGGTGTTTCTTTTTTTAATAATGAGAATATTGTTTCTAGAAATGGTTTAAATATTTGTTCTACAAAAATAGAGAATGAACTTTACATGTAAAGGTTGGATGAACAATCATCACTTAATACTGAAATGTTTAAACTAGAACATCCTAAACCAAAAAAGCAAAAAGTTTCTCATGATAACGATACATATCTTTGGCACCTTAGATTAGGGTATATCAATATAGATAGGATAAACAAACTTGTAAAGAATGGTCCTTTAAGAGAGCTAAAAATTACCAAACTATTAGTTTGTAAATCTTGTCTAGAAGGGAAAATGACTAAAAGATTTTCCTAAATAAAGGGTAAAAGGGCCAAAGAACTCTTTGAACTTGTGTATAGCGATGTATGTTGTCCATTGAATGTACAAGCAAGAGGTGACTATGAATACTTTGTCATATTTATTGATGATTATTCACGATATGATACGTGTACCTAATGTAATGAAAATTGGAAACATTTGAAAAGTTTTAAAAATTTACAGCAGAAGCTAAAAAGTAATTAGATAAGTCATTAAAAACTCTTCAATCAGATCGAAGAGATGAATACCTTGATAATGAATTCAAGGATCACTTGCTAGGGAATGGCATCCTATTCCAACCCACAATACCTGGAACACCACAATAAAATAGTGTTACAGAAAGGAGAAATAGAACGTTGCTTGATATTGTTAGATCAATGATGAGCTATTCTTTCCTACCACTCTTATTTTAAGGTTATGCATTACAAACTGCTATTTATATTTTGAATGTAGTACATTCCAAGTCTATACAAAAGACACTTTTAGAGTTATGGAATGGATGTACACCTAGTTTATGTCACATCTATATATGGGTACCCCCAGTACATGTACTGAAAGGAAAGATTGGGAAGCCAGAACCACGAACAGAAGTTTGTTTATTTGTAGGTTATCCAAAAGGCACAAGAGGAGGTTTGTTTTATAGTGCTAAAGAGAAAAAAGTATTTATTTCGACAAATACTACTTTTCTTGAAAATGACTATATGGAAAATTTCAAACCTTGAAGTAAATTTATACTAGAAGAATTACTTTCTGATCAAATCACACTATAACCAACAACTGTTGTTGACGACAAAATTATGAGATCCATATTGTAGATCAGAATACCTTGACAACTTGACATAGTAGGAGGGTTATTAGACCTCCTGCTTGCTATAGGGAAGTTGAAACATTCAAGGATAGATTAGTGGCAAAAGGGTTATACCCAAAAAGAGGAAGTTGATTATGAAAAGATTTTCTCACTAGTGGCCATTCTTAAATCCATACATATTTTTTTATGCATTGCTGCATGTTTATGGACATCAAGATAGCTTTTTTGAATAGCTATCTAGAAGAAAGCATCTATATGGTGCAACTAAAAGTTTTTGTAGCTAAAGGCCAAGAGCAAAAAGTCTGTAAGCCACTTAGGTCCATTTATAGACTTAAGCAAGCTTAAAGATCATAGAATCGAAGATTTCATGAGATGATCAAGTCTTATAGTTTCGATCAAAATGTTGACGAACCTTGTACATACAAGTACATTAGAGACAAGAAAGTGGTCTTCCTAGTTCTTTATGTAGATGATATTTTGTTCATTGGGAATGATGTCCAAACATTATCAAATGTAAAAAAATAGCTAGCCGAGCAATTTCAAACAAAAGATTTAGGAGAAGCGAGTTATGTACTTAGGATCCTGATTATTTGAGATTGCAAGAACAAACTTTTGGCATTGTTTCATACATCTTATATTGATAAGGTACGCATTCATTTTTTGATATAAAACCCTAAGAAAATGCATATGCAGTTGGCAATCTTATGTATGCCATGTTGTGTAGATCTGACATATGCTACGTAGTAGAGATAGTCAGTAATTTTTAATTAAATCCAAGATTAACTTACTGGGTAGTAGTAAAGCATATTCTCAAGTATCTTAGGAGAACGAGATATTATATGCTAGTTTATTCATGTTAGGACTTAATTCCTATTGGTTGCATTAATTTTAATTTTTAATCAAATATAGATACTTGAAAGTTGACATTTAGCTTAGTGTTTACTCTTGGTGGTGGAGCCATTATTTGGAGAAGTACTAAGCAATCCAGCATTATAGATTCTACTATAGAAGCAGAATACATAGCAGCTTGTGATGCAACTAAAGAAGCAATTTGGCTCAAAAAGTTCCGCATTGATTTGGAAGTTATTCCAAATATGGATAAGTAATTGATTTTATATTGCGACAACAGTGGAGTGGTGGAAAATTCAATGAATAAAGAAGTCACAAGAGAGAAAAGCATATAGAGAGGAAGTATCATGTGATTAGAGAGATAATATATCGAGGAGACGTGACCACTATGAAGATAGCATTTGAAAACAATATTGTTGATCCTTTTATAAAAACACCTCTAGTGAAGACTTTTGAGAGTCACTTGGAGGGTTTAGCCTTGAGAGACATGTGCCACCTACTTTACGGCAAGTGGGAGATTGTTAGGGTTTATTCCCTAAAAGTATGTATATTTTGGATATTTGCTAAATTAATAAAATGACATTTTTCTATTTCAATTTGTGCATAACTTGTGCATCATTAAATATTAGAAAATCCCTAGTTTATTTATATGACTAAGAATTTAGCGTATAAGTATTATATACATGATGATTAAATTTATGGATAATAAAATAAATATAGTTCGTAATAATTAATTAAATTTTAGAATCTTTAATTAAATATCATTAGTACAGTCCATTAACATTGAGAATGTAATAGTCTTATCTAGATTATTAATGTGTTCACATTACAATTGAGGTACTCTATATAATTCGATTATACAGGACAGGACCAGACATGATTTGAATCTCACATAAATTTTATTAAATATTGATAGTTCAAATAATGTCACTAGATGATTATATGTAAATCAATCTTAATCTAGAGTAGTTATAGACTTTTATTTATAACATTACGTTCTTTAACATACTTGTTAAATGTTTGTTTCTCATCCAGCCAAGCTCTGTTTTAGGCATTTTCATGCTTCAAAATGGCTATTTACAATGGTTTTCTAAACCATTTTTCCAACAATTCGAAGGAAAATATAAAATAGATTATATATATATAGAAAATGAGTTAGCAAAGCATTATACATGTGTATATTTGCCTCCGATATCTCCAAACCAATGTACGATTACACATCTTAAATAATGTTATTATATTTAAGGCAACAATAGGGGCAGAGACCTAAGATTGGTGAGGACTCAAGGGGAAAAATGATAGAGATAAGGGTTGCTTGATAATGTCCGAAATAATCACTTTTTTTTGTAGTACATTTTTTTTGGATACGTTCTTTAGTAGTACTTGTCTGGTAATAGATTTACATAAATCATTTCATAAGAGAATGATGTTTTCATCATTTTCATTTTGTTTTTTGTTTTTTTTTTTTTTCTGTTTGCTTAGTGCTTTAATTAATTTTCTAACTCATCTTTTTAATTTGTTAAGGTATAAATTTACAATAAAAATAATTTTGAAAGATCAAATTACTAGAAATGTAAGGACAATTTTAACATATATATGTAGGGAGAGAGTATGCCTTCTAGGGCTAGGGCTAGGGTAAGGTGGAGATTGTGTATTGGATAGAGAATTTGACTCCTATGGTGTATGAAAAAAGAAACTAACTCACACACCATGGGAGTTGAAGTTCCTACCCAATACCTAATCTCCATCTCATCCCAGCCCACTCACTGAGCTAACCCCAGAAGGCATACTATCTCTAGACACATATATGTTAAAATTGTCCTTGCACTTCTAGTAATTTGATCTTTCAAAATTATTTTTATTTTAAATTTATGCCCTGACGTGTTAAAGAGATGAGTTAGCAAATTAATTAAAGCACTTAGTAAACAAAAAAATAAAAAACAAAATGAAAATGATGAAAACATCCTTTCCTTATGAATGAATATATGTAAATCTATTACCAAACAGTACCAAAGAACATATCCAAAAAATAAAAAAAATTAGATACGAAAAAAACTAATATCGAAAATGAGAACGATTAGGCATGATAACGGACAAAACAAAAGAAGCTATTGAAAGTGGTTACGATTCGGTGCGAGAAAGAGTAATATCGAAAACAGGCACAATTAGGCATAGTAATGGGTACAGGCATGACAAAAACTAGGTTAATGGTATTAAAAGCAATTGAATTATACATATTGTACTACTTTGCCCCTTGAATCTTCAACTTACATGGTAGTATTCCCTAAATTACGTAATTGTGCAAAATTTTTTCTTTTGTCACAAACTGTTGAATATTTAACAGACATAAGCAATTACAGAGCATATGATTTGATAACTATGTTCAAGAATGAGAGTTTTAATTTTTAACTTATATAATAGACTACTAAGACTTATATTATTATTGTTGCAATGACCATTTTTTCACAAAATGTTAAATTTTTAACAGAAATAATTCTTGTACGACGCATAATTTAGTAGTCATAGCAAAAATTATTGCTACAATGACCAATTTTTTCACAAACTGTTAAATTTTAATTTGAAATAACTCTTGTCCAATGCACAGTTTAGTGATTACAGCTAAAAACGAGATTCTGACTTTGTCCACAAATATTTTCTGTTGAAAGACTAATAGTTTATAACAAAGGGGTCATCACTATAATAATTATATAATTCAGGAGTCATTACTTTGTAAGTAGAAAATTTGGAGGGCAAAGTGAAATATAATGAATATAATTTAGGGACCATTATTATGTTTATCCCTAAAATAATATAAATAATGGACACAATTAAACCTGAAAATGGGCATAATATAAGGCACAATAACGGGAACTAACACAACATGGCATGATTGGAAATCGTGTCTAGACCAGCATTACTAATCGTGTGTAGGCTATCATGACACGACACAAGGCACGAATAGGCCAAGGCTAAATATGCCGAAGCCATCATGACACGGTACAACCCAGTTAATATCACTAGGAAGGAGTTTGATTCCTAGTTAAGTTAATTTATGTATAAATACGTAATAATTTTTATTTAAAAAAGTAAGTACCACTTCTTTTTTTTAATTTTTTTCATTTGAAATGTAAAGCAAGTACCACTTTTTTTTCCGTTTTTTTTTTTCTCTTGGCACCACTTTTTACTAGGTATTTTACTTGAAATAAGGATAATGATGATACATTTTAAAATATATAAATAACTAAAAAGTTATCAAAACGACACGTTACACACATTTCCATCTCGTATATATCTACCACATGCTTTAATTTTTCTAGCAGCAAACTAAAAGGCTCTACAACTTTCTTTCCTTTATTTTCTAAGTTATTTTGGAATTTTGTATGTAGCTTCTTAAATACTTTCTTAAATTTAGAAAATAGCTTATCAGGCTTATTTTTCTAGAGATGTTGAGGGAATAGAACTTTCCGCATATGCTCACTTAGTGGACTAGATTCTTTGGTCAACACTTTAACTTTTTTCTCAACTAGCATTGCTAGGGTAGTTGCTGTAACAACCCAACTTTTCAGACTGTTAACTACTTATATTCTTAGCTTAATTAAAAAGAGAAACTTAGACGCTGAATATTCATGACCTATTATTTTAAATATATTTTTATTTCTTTGTAAGAGACTGATATTCATAGATAACCAATTACTTAATTTGATAATTTTGAAAATAAGTAAAATACTTTATGGTGGTTAAGTAACCTTTGCTTAAATTTGTTTATAAACTTTTTACTTAGGGTGATTTAAATAATGCGCAACTATAAAGAGCTCCTGAGTGAGGAGGGGGGTCACATACGAACCACTTAAGTCCCAAGTTCTCCTTAAATAGTTTAAGTCTTTTTGACAGAACTCTTTAAGTTTTGCATCTATTCAAATCAAAAAATTTTCACTTTTAGATCTTTTCATATTGAAAAACATTCATTTAACTCCATTCAATCAAAATATATTTTCAAGTTCAACCTAATAAAATCAAGCATTGTGAAATATAATGCTGAGTAATAAATATGTTTTCAAAAAATATTAAGCTTTCACAATTGAAATCATTTGTCTCATAATAAAAACATATGCGGAAATAATTTAATAGCGGTATTCCATTACTCCTACCTTATATTCATCCCCACCTCGATTCTAGCTAATCCATCAATCAAATCAGAGGTTTCTTTCTTTTGTTACCTACATTTTGGATACTCATACAATATGAGCTTTCGCTCAATAAATGCAATGTAATTCTCATAAAATATTTTATTCAAAAATAAACAATATTTTATCAAAGCCTAATTAGGTCGTTTTATAAAATTATTACTTTATGCTTTATTATAAGATATTATATCATTGTTTATCTCATTCTTTATCACAAATTCTTTTATTTTTCTTATGGGCCTTGGTGTATGTACCGAGTACATACTATCAAATGGGAAACTAGAGGAGTGACCTAACTGAAAATAAATCTACGGTCATATACTTATCATACTTTTCCTCGAGAATCATCGCCTAGGTGAGGTCGGTCTTATTTCCCTCGAATATCCTCACTAATAGTGTCAACCCCTAGGAATCCTTAGATTTGCAATATTAGTAGAATTATTATAAACTTAGTGTCGAATTTTAATAAGTTTACATTCGCAAATACTTGAAATTATGTGTGTAGTATTATTTTAATGTTAAATTTTATTACGTGAGAAAACCATAGTTAATTCTTGATTTAACTTAGAAATTCTAAGTTAGTTTTCCTTAATAATAAATTGATTTTACAATAATTATATTATGTACATCAATATAACCTAATTAAAAATGTGACATGTTTATGTCACATTAAAATTGCTACATTTTATAACCTAAAGTTAATGGTTGCACTAAAATAGTACCATGCCATAATTTGAATAGCTAGAATTTAAGTGTACAAAGAATTAAGTAGACAAATCAATCTAAGGGTGGAAAATAAGTTATAGAAAAAGATGAAGAGTAGTAAAGTTTTACCTAGGAAGGTAATAACTTTAAATGAGTAGAATAGAAAAGAAAATGGATAAAGTTAATGGGTAATTCAAAAGGTAGGAAAAAGAAAATCATAATGGAAATGCTATTTGGAAATTAGCGGCCATTATTCAAAGTGGAAGACATAGACAAAACTAATTAGTAACTTTTGTCTCCAAAATAATTCAAAAAGTATAAAAAAAGATTAATATAGTGGAGACTTTCTTTAGGAGCTAGTGGTATTGGATTCCAAATAATTGAAAAAGAAGAAAGATTAGAGACAAAGTAGCGGATGAGTAAAAAATAAAATAAAATAAAGTAAAAGATAAGATAATGGAGTAGGAAAAGAAGATATATTGACAAATTGATAATAATGATGCTTCGATTATTTAATAGAATGTAAAAGTATGTATTATTAGATACCTTCTATGGATGGCCTATAAATAAATAATTCATTTGGCAATTCAAATCTCTGTTTAACCTTTCAATTACTTAGCCAAAACTATCTTCATATTTCCAATTATCCTTTCTCAAAAAAAAAAAAAATCTCTTTCTACCTCACTTTCTTCTAAATCCACAAGAGCTATAATATTTTACCCATCGACTCTAGAAATTTAGAATTGTAATCAAAAGAAGAGAGCACTTAATTTTATGGTGGAGACGTAAGAAAGAAGATCCAAGCTTAAAAGGTAATTATTCCCTCACCTTGCTTGTTATGTGTTTAAATAGATTATATAAAAGAATAAATGGGTAATAATATATTTGATCTACTTTAGATTTTATATAATTTCTATTACGTTTAGACTTATTTAGTTGATTTCTTAAGCCTCTAAATATGAATACTTCATAATAATAAATGCTAAATAATAATAAGTGTAAAATCAAAATTACTAAACACAAAAAGTGGAAGATTTTTAAGTATAACACCCTAAAATAAAATATGTATGAAAATAAACTAAGCTTAATGATTTAGACTTAGATCCTTAAGAACAGATTTTTACCCATTAGAATTTCTTACCAAAAATTAAAGATGTTTGCTCAAAAGTTGGAAGGACTAAAATGCAAAAATTTTGAGTATTTGGGTCAAAAGTGTAATTTTGACAGAATATGGGTCAAATACTTGAGAAAGTTATTTCAGGAAATTTTAAGACTATTTTAAAGTGTAAAAGTAAATAAAGGTAGAATCTTTAACAAAAAAAATAAGATATAACTCAATATTTACCATTAGAGGGTATAAATGTTAGAAATCTTAAGATTTTGGGCACAAATGTAAATTATAAAACTTAAAATATTGGGTTGGAAATTTGGTATAAGAATAAATAAAAAAAATATTTTAGATCTCTAATTGGGATAAGAAAAGATTTACTTAAATTTAAGACATAAAATCAATTATAGGAAATAAGTAATGTATGCTTCTAATTGTATTTTACCTAAGTTTAGTGATAGGCTTAAAAAGTGCGATAAATACCAAATAATATTTAGTCTAAGTATGATTTTAGATTTTAAATTCGTACAACCCTTAGTGTGGTTGACTCAATTATCATATTATGACCCTTAATTACGAATAAAGAAATATAATTAAGGAAACTTAATTGATTTAGGATGATATTAATCAAATCAACAACCAAATTATTGATAGATTAAAAAGATCACTATGATCAAGGTTAAAGAGAATCAAATCTCATCCATCTAAGTGAAAGTATAAATTAGTCAATGAATATAGTGTGACATTGTTTATCAAATGTGAAGTTTTATGCTGAATCAAGATTGAGTCTTAAATGTTTTAAGCCCACTAAGTAATTAGAAGTTAAAAAAAACATAGTATAAGGCAAGTTTAAATTTTCTCTAACAAATAGAGTATATATACTTCAGGGCAAACTTCGATCTAGGCGTACGTAATTAACGAGTGAAACTAGAACAATCATATTACAAGGTAAGTCCAATTTCACCTATGGCATGGATGGTTGAAAATGTTTCATGTTTACAATTAATTTTATGTATTAACTTGCCTTTATATTATTATTGTATGGCTTATGTATGATATTTGCTTATAAAGATACTTTTCCTATCCTATAAAAAAAATGATGTATGCTTTCTTTACATTTTTATCATACTTCAACATACTTTAACAAAGAAAATGCTACGATAGTTGAATATATGTTTGGGTTCATTGAAGCGTTCCTACTCATATTAAGAAAAGACTAAATAAGATAAAGAATTTAAAGGTGTCGTACCAACCTCCACTAGGTGAGGATATCCGAGGGAAAATAAGACCGACCTCCCCTAAGCAAGGATTCCCAAGGAAAAGTATGTTAAGATTATGTCCGTGGGTGATTTCAGTTGGGTCGCTCCGCTGATTCCCCATTTGGTAGTGCATACTCGGTTCATACACCTGGGCCCATAAGAAAGATAAAGACTTTACAATCAAGAATGAGATAAAATCATGATATAATATTTTATAATAAAGCTTAAAGTAATGATTTCATAAAAAAACATAACTAGACTTTCAAGAAAAAAAAAGAGAGAATTGTTTGTTCATAAGTAAAATGTTTTGTGAGAATTTCATTGTACTTACTGAGCGAAAGCTCACATTTTATGAGTATCCATGCTATAGGTACCAAAGGAAAGAAACCTCTGATTTGATTGATGGGTTAGCTGGAATTGAGGCAGAGATGATGCGACGCATGGGAAATGGAATACCGCCATTAAAATTACTTCTGCATATGTTCTTATTATGAGACAAATGATTTCAATTATGTAAGCTTGATGTTATTTGAAAACGTACTTATAACTTGGCATTTTATTTCGTAATGCATGATTTAATCAAATTGAATTTGAAAATATATTTCGATTTAATAGAACTTAAACAAATGTTTTTTTTAGATCTAATAGAGAAAATGTTTTTGATTTAAATAAATGCAAAACATAAGGGGTTTTGTTAAAAAGACCTAAACTATCTAAGGAGAGTTTAGGACTTAAGTGGTCCGTATGTGACCCCCCTCCTCACCTAGGAGTCCTTTATAGTTGTGCATTATTTAAATCACCTTAATAAAAAGTTTATAATTAAATTTAAATAAAGGGTACTTAACCATTGAGAAGCATTTACTTGTTTTCAAAATTGAAGTAAATTGTTAGTTATGAATATAAATCTCTTCAAAAAAAAAATTTGTCATGAATTTTCAGCATCTAAATTTTTTTAAGCTAAGAAGGTAAGTAGTTAACGGTCAGAAAAAGTCTGGTCATTACAAATAGAGGTTGGTATGACATCTTTAAAGTTTTAACTTATTTAGTCTTCTCTTAACATGAGTGAGTACACTTCAACAATAAACCTAAACTTTATATTCCATTATCATAGTATTCCTTTATTAAAATATGCTTAGAGTATTTTAACATGATAACTTTGTAAAGTAAGCATACATCATTTTAATAGTATAAAAAATGTATCTTTATACGAATTTTTCATATTATATATAGGCCACACACAATAATCAAAATAAAGGTAAATTATCACATGAAATAATCTCAAACATATCGTACTGTAAATAAGAAATATTTTCATAACCATCCATGTCGTAGGTAAGATTGTACTTACTATCACGATCCAAAACTCAAGCCAGTAGTAGAAGAGAAATTTTACTAAGATGGGAACTTCCTTGATTTATTTTATAAAAGTCTTAAAAGTTTCAATTTTATAAACAATCCATTTAAAAAAATTATTTGGAATTTTATCGCTTGAATTGCTCCCACAGTTTGTATACACCATTAAATATAGATCGAATGGTAATTGAAAAACACAAATCAACTTTAAGTCCAAGCATCATCATCATCCACAATAAATATTGAATACTAAATTGACATACATATATAAGTTCACAGGCATAATAGAAAGTAGTGATCTTGGTTCAATATTAAATTAAGTCCAAACAATTCAAACACCACCACAACAGGCATCACATATTACCAAGATAATGAACTACTCTTGATCACCAAGGTTATATTAAACACTTCCTGAGAAATGAAGGTACGAGGTGAGTGTAAAATACCCAGTAGAAAAATAGTCACCTCGATAGAACATATTTTATTGATAGAAAGTTCCTACATGGTTAGTTAAATCCAAAATATACATTTATGTATATAACAATCCAAACCGATATCTCATATATATATATATATATATATATATAGCAGTATAATCAAAACTATTCAATTCATATGTACAAGATACAAATCAGCCAATACCTATGAGCTTTTATCCTCTCATCTATGGAAACATAGGATGATGGCAATAAGTATACCTAATAGCCTATTAGATACCTAAGCCCATACCCTGAGGGGATACCCATGTGTTGCCTACCGAACCCAGAGGGGTAACTGAATTACCTACGCCTACCAAATAAGAAGGTATTTAGAAGTAACAAATGCTACACAGGTTTATAGACTCTATACCGATGGTGAAACACGCAACACCATATTGTAAACCTATGATACTAATACAGTACTCCTATATGATGTTATTACACATGCAATACAGAACTAAAGGGTAAAACAATCATGCTCTAGTTTTTTAATAACATAAGCATACTAAGTTTTATAGAAAAGTAGGTAGTATAACAACCTTATTTTTGATATATTGAAAAAGAACATGCACTCAGAAAATTATCATAGCAATACAATGTATATCAAATAATAAAATCCCATCATCGATATTCATATATTCTAAAATCACGTTTGACATCATATCTTGCAGAAAATAAGTTTTATTAAAAAACAATATAAAAGAGAGGTAACTGAATCCTAACATAACTAGAATAGTAATACCACACTATTAGATCCTCAAGGTGTCGTTGGATGATTGCTCGGAGGGTCGGTAACCAATTCCAAGTCCTCAAGAAAAAGAAACTTATCAACGGAGCTTCAAATCTATAAACGGCCCTCTTCATTATATTCTGATCACCCCAAATAACTAGGTGAGCCACATGACAGGTATATGGGATTGTGTAATTTTTTTTAAGATTGCACAATAGTCCCCACTCTTCAAAACTCTTTAAATCTAGTCCTCTTCAATTGTAGTTTAGTCCCTACTGCCAAAGAAATTTTGCAATTAAATCCTCCCATTAATTAATTTGGAAAATTCCAATTTTTACCATCTTAAAATTCATGTTTTTACACTTATCTCATAATGTGATTGTCCTAGTTCTACTCATTAATTACATATGTGTAAGTTGGAGTTTTGCCTCAACGTATACATACTCTAATTGTTAGAGTAATTTAAAGTGGACTTATACTTCCTTTTTTTTAAAAAAAAACTTTCTGATTACTTAATGGGTTTAAGACAACTAAGATTCAGTTTTAGTTAAATATAAAACTTCACATTTGAGAAACAATGTCGTATTATGTTCTTTGACTAATTTATACTTTTAATTTAGATGAATAAGATTTAATTTTCCTTAACCCTTATAATAGTGATCTTTTTAATATATCAAAACTTTGGTTGTAGATTCAATTAATATAATCCTAAAGTTGTCAAGTGTCCTTAGTTATTTTTCTCTTCATCAATTACTTTGAATTTATCTTAATTAATTACTTTATTCATAATTACGGGTCTTAATATGTTAAGTAGGCCAAATGCACTAATGGCTATATAAATTTTAAATCTAAAATCATACTTGGAACTAGATATATTATTAGGCATTTTTCACTATTCTTAGGCCTATATCTAAACTTGAGCTAAATACAATTAGGGGCATCCATCTTTTATTTTGTATCATTGATTTCATGTCCTAAATTTAAGTAAATATTTTTTTATCCTAATTAGAGTTCTAAAAGAAAGTTTTCTATTTATTCTTGTACCGAATTCCAAACCCAAAATTTAAAGTTTCATTTTCACACCCCCTAATTTAACTATATTGTCATATACAGTCAAACAATGAAGTATTATGCTTTCTTAAATATTATCTTTAGTTTTATAAAAAGGTGGACAAATTTGAACTTTCTAAAACCTTTAAACAAAAGCAATTGCACAACATTTTTTATTAAAAGCATCTTCACAAAATGTACAATCAAAAAAAGTCTTCTTCAGTCAATTTTGTCATCAGTAGTAGTATTTATATTACACCAAAATATCTCAAAATAAAAATATTGCCCATAGATCAAGCTTAACCACAATTGTATGATCATGGTGATAAAAGGCAGGTCAGACAACTAGCTACTCAATACTAAAGTATGCCCTCTCATCTGTATCACAAGAGTAAAATGAGCTAAAGCTCAGTAAGTAAACACTATGCATATACATGTATGCTTTAAGATCTCATCAAGTTCCTATTGTACACTTTTCTTTCTTAAACAATTGAGTCCATGTATTTTCTTTAAAAATACTCATAGTTAGGCCCTTAGTACATTGCTAGTCTCGTAAGTCGATAGGTTGTGATAACATAGGGCAGAAACTCTGGACAAGAGTAAAAAAAATAAGATGCAACCGTCGTGCAAGGTTTTTGAAAACACCTTCCCTAATCAAAAGGGTATTCCAAACCACGCTAATATTATCACATTTCAATGAGACACATCATAGGATCTGTAAGTCCCGCTTCAATGGGAGAGTTTGCATCAACAGACTTACTAACCCAACTTCGGTAGACTGGCAATCACCATTAAAATTCGTCTTATCAAATTAATACAATAGTACTCACTTTTAAATACTCTATAATGAAATTCTCAATTTGTATGCAAGACGTACCATGCATATGCCTTTTAATAACTTTCAAAAATGAGTAAGTTTCGCATAATGGCATCTTCTATGTAATTCTTGTGATGTAGTTATAAATCTTTACTTACTTCATGTTTTGAATAGAAATTAATAGTAGAAATGATCAATATCCTCTAGAGACTGGTGTGTTAATCACCTATCATAAATTACTGTTATTCAAGATGTACATTTTGCTAAAAGAATGCATTAAGATACTTGAACAAGACTGAAGTCACAACTTTCATCAAATTAGGAAACTTGATCAAAAAATGACTTAGAAGCATATAAATCACTTAAAGTACTTGGTAGTCGTCAATAACTACCATTGAAAAACTATTCAAAAGTATTAAAATATGAATATTAGTTCATTAATACAAAATGATTTAAAATGATACATAATTCTGTAAAACTAGTCCATTTGTCGCTAAATGGTATCATTTTATTTTAAAAATATTTGGACAGTACCTCCCATATTTTTAGGACGTTTGCACATGATTAAAACCATGGTTTTGAACCTGCAATAACATTTTTCATGCCAATTTCAACATATATACCTCAAAGAGAATTACGTAGAATGATATAAGCATAATTAAATTTTTTTTTTCAGTTTAAACAAAGTTCAAAACCATTTTTATAATTGTGTGTCATTATAACCAGCCAAAAATGAGTGTAATAAACTATAGGATCAATAAAATATACACTCCAAGTTTAAGAAATCTGATTACAATTAAAGAAAACTTAATCTACTACATATGAAAACACTTAACTCTATAAATAGCAAACTTTGGGGCTTTGGGTCTAACTTTAATCCTAAACTTAAATTTTATATTTACAACAATATATAAGGGTTTTTAGGACTGTTATTTATCAAATAATGATTTTAGTTTAAGAGCTGAAATAAAAGAAATTAACTACAAACTAAAAATTTCACCTAAATATGACCTTGACTAGTTTGAGTCTTTGCTAGACTTCTCATCTTTTATCTCTACCAGACTGATTCTCAAGGCTTGGAAATATATTTTTAGACTTAGAATGACCTGACAAAACCATTATTTAAGTAGAAACAAGTAGAGAGTAGAAATTAAAAGACAAGCCCTAGAAAGAAGAACTAGTAGAATTACCTTGACTAGTTTTTGTCTATCTTGCTTTTTAGAGCTCCAACTTGAGTTCTACCACTTGAAAACACTTGGATATGGTTAAGAGGAGTTCAGAGAAGTGTAATAAGGTGCTAGAGGTTCAGGTCATGGCTAGAGAGAAACGAGAAGAAAATGACCAGATTTGGTCTAAAAGTGATACTTAATAGTTAAGAAATGGCATAACTTAAATTCTGAGTGGTATTTTGGATATTTAGCATATTACATTCTATTTTTCTAGCTCTAAAACATCCTAAGCATAGTCATCACATTGATCGTCGCTCCCATACTGTAACTCCCTAGGAATCCCTAGACTTGCAATATTAGTAGAATTATTATTAATAAACTTAGTGTCGAATTTTAATAAGTTTACATTTACAAATACGTGAAATTATGTATGTAGTATTATTTTAATATTAAATATTATTACGTGAGAAAACTATAGTTATTCCTTGTTTTAATTTAGAAATTATAAGTTAGTTTTCCTTAATAATAAATTGATTCTATAATAATTATATTATGTACATCAACATAACCTAATTAAGAATGTGACATATTTATGTCACATTAAAAATTGTTACATTTTATAACCTAAAGTTAATGGTTGCACCAAAATAGTACTATGCCATAATTTGAATAGCTAGGATTTAAGTATACAAAGAATTAAGTAGACAAATCAATCTAAGGGTGGAAAATAAGTTGTAGGAAAAGATGAAGAGTAGTAAAGTTTTATCTTAGGAAGGTAATAACTTTAAATTAGTGGAATAGAAAGAAATAATTCTAAAAAAAGGAAAATATAGACAAAACTAATTGATAGCTTTTGTCTCTAAAATAATTCAAAAGATAGGAAAAAGGAAAATGATAATAGAAATGTTCTTTAGAAATTAGTGGCCATAATTCAAAGTAGAAGACATAGACAAAACTAATTAGTTACTTTTGTCTCCAAAATAATTTAAAAGGTATGAAAAAAATTAATATAGTGGAGACTTTCTCTGGGAGCTAGTGATATTGGATTCTAAATAATTGAAAAAGAAGAAAGATCAGAGACAAAAGTAGTGGATAAGTAAAAAAATAAAGTAAAAGATAAGGTAATGGCGTAGGAAAAGAAGATATATTGAGAAATTGATAATAATGGTACTTGGATTATTTGATGGAATGTGAAAATGTGTATTATTGGATACCTTCCATGGATGGCCTAAATATAAATCCTTCATTTGGCAATTCAAATCCATACTTAACCTTTTAATTACTTAGCCAAAACTATCTTCATTTTTCCAATTATCCTTTCTCCAAAAAAAAAAAAAACAACTCTTTCTACTTCACTTTCTTCCAAATCTACAAGAGCTATAATATTTTACCCATCGAATCTAGAAATTAAGAATTATAATCAAGAGAAGAGAGTACTTAGTTTTATGGTGGAGACATAAGAAAGAAGATTCAAGCTTGGAAGGTAAATATTCCCTCACCTTGCTTGTTATGTGTTTAAATAGATTATATAAAAGAATAAATGGGTAATAATATATTTGATCTACTTTAGATGTTATATAATTTATATTACGTTTAGACTTATTTTGTTGATTTCTTAAGCCTCTAAATATGAATACTTCAAAATAATAAAGGCTAAATAATAATAATAATAGTCAAATCAAGATGACTAAACACAAAAAGTGGAAGAATTTTAAGTGTAAGACCCCAAAATAAAATATGCATGAAAATGAACCAAGCTTAATGATTTAGACTTAGATCTTTAAGAATAGATTTTCACCCATTAAAAAATGCTTTCAAAAAATTAAAAAAATTTTCTCAAAAGTTGGAAGGACTAAAATGGAAAAGCTTTGAGTATTTGGGTCAAAAGCATAATTTTGACAAAATATGGGTCAAATATGTGAGTAAGTTATTTTAGGCAGTTTTAAGACTATATTAAAGTGTAAAAGTAAATAAAGGAAGAATCTTTAACAAAAAAAAGATATAACTCAATATTTACCATTGGAGGGCATAAATGTCAGAAATATTAAGATTATAGACAAAAATATAAATTATAAAATTTGAAATTTTGGGTTGGAAATTTGGTATAAAAATAAATAGAAAATTTTTTTTTAGATCTTTAATTGGGATAAGAAAAGATTTACTTAAATTTACGACATGATAGCAATCATAGAAAATAAATAATATATGCCTCTAATTGTATTTTGTCTAAGTTTAATGATAAGCCTAAAAAACGCGATCAATACAAAATAATATTTAGTCCAATTATAATTTTAGATTTTAAATTTGTGTAGCCTTTAGTATGTTTGACTCACTTATCATATTATGACCCTTAATTACGAATAAAGAAATTAATGAAGAATAATTCAAAGTATTTGATGAAAAGAAATATAATTAAGGAAACTTAACTGATTTTGGAAGATATTAATCAAATCAATGACAAAATTATTGATAGATTAAAAAGATCAGTATGATCAAGGTTAAGGAGAATTAAATCTCATCCATCTAAGTTAAAGTATAAATTAGTCAATGAATATAACATGATATTGTTTCTCAAATGTGAAGTTTTATGCTTGATCAAGACTGAGTCGTAAATGTTTTAAGCCCATTAAGTAATTAGAAGTATTAAAAAAAGAAAAGTATAAGGCCACTTTAAATTACTCTAACAAATAGAGTATGTATATATCAGGGCAAACTTTTACCTAGACATATGTAATTAACGAGTAAAACTAGGACAATCATATTATGAGGTAAGTACAATTTCACCGATGGCATGGATAGTTTGAAAATATTTCATATTTGCAATATGATATGTTTGAAATGATTTCATGTGTTAACTTGCCTTTATATTATTATTATATGGCCTATGAATAATGTACGCTTATAAAGATAGTTTTCCTATGCTACAAAAATGATGTATGCATATTTTACGATGTTATCATGTAGAAATACTTTAGCATACTTTAACAACGGTAATGCTATGATAATAGAATATAAGTTTGGACTTGTTGTTGAAATATACCCACTCATATTAAGATAAGACTAAATAAAATAAAGAATTTAAAGGTGTTGTACCAATCTCCACTAGGTGAGGATATTCGAGAAAAAATAAGACCGACATCCCATAAGCGAGGACTCTTGAGGAAAAGTATATTAAGATTATGACCGTAGGTGTTTTCAATTGGGTCACTCCCCTAGTTCCCCATTCGGTAGTGCACACTCAGTATGTACACCAGGCCCATAAGAAAGATAAAAATCTTTATGATCAAGAATGAGAGAAAATCATGATTCAATTTCTTAAAATAAAACACAAAGTAATGATTTTATAAAATAACATAACTAGACTTTCATAAAAGATTGTTTATTTATAAGTAATATATTTTGTGAGAATTACATTCTACCAATTGGGAATCAGGAGAGCGACCGTATTGAAACACCAACGGTCATAAATTTAACTAATTTTTCTCGGGAATCCTTACCTAGTGGAAGTCGGTCTTATCTTCCTTTAGAAATCCTCACCTAGTGGAGGTTGGTACGACACCTTAATTATAAAAGCCCAATTTTTTTAGGGGCAAAATGGTCTTTTGACCAGAAAAAAATCAGATTATATATATATATAAATCCCTCTCTCTCTCCTCCCTCTCATCCCCCCCGAGCCGTTCTTCCTCTCCCTCATCTCTCTCACTCTCTCGGCCAAAGGAAGCCACAATGCCGTCCAAGCTCCGTTTTATCGAGCAGATCACCGGCGAGCCTCCCCCGCACCACCACGATCCGGTCGCCAGCCGCCAGAGCAGCCGCCGTTGACGGAGAAGACGAAAGGGGCCGTTTTGGACTTTTCATCACCGGCGAAGATTCCGGCGTCAGTTCGTCCTCCAACTGGTCCCATTAGATTTGTCTCATCGCAAGGATCGTCAAGGTATATATATCTCAACCCCATTTTGTCTAGATTGAAAGTTGCCATTTTTGGGCATTTCGAGTTTATGGTTGTAGTTTTTGATCCGTAGTTGGATTGTTTTTTTGAGTTCATTTTTGGAATGTACTCAGAAAATGGAGAAATTTGATATATGTATTGTGTGGTTTGGTGATCGGCACAAAAATTGAGATCAGACGGTCGAGATTTGCCTCGTTTTGCATGCCACCGGTCCGGTGTAGGCCCGGACCAGAATTGGACAAATTATATGTCTAACCTATATATTTTGGGTGCTAGGAATTCAATGAAGAGGTCCATTTGTGAAATTGAAGCTCTAGTGAGAAGTTGACTTTTCGCAAGAGGACGATCGAGGGCTTGGAATTGGTTCCCGACCCTCCGGGCGATCATCAACGACACCTTGAGGACTCAATATCATGGTATCGCTATTCCGGTGAGGTAGGGGTTTAGTTACCTTCGTTTTATACCATTTTGAGTTAAAACTTATTTTCTGTAGCATATAAGAACAAGTGTGTTTTTAATGATTTGAATTATATGTGATGGAATTGGTTGTATGAGATATATACTGTACTACTCTGGGAATTTACTGTGTGCAGGATATTTTGGGTATATCAAAAATAGGGCCGTTATGCTACTCGTTTTTCGATAAAACCCTATTATGCATGTTTTATTGAAAAACCAGAGTACAGTAGATTTTACACTTCAGTTCTGGATTGCACGTGTCATAGGATCATACATGAGCACCGTGTTAGCATCGTGGGTTTTATAGTGTGGCGCTGTATGCCCCACTATTATTGAAAGTTCGTAAACTTGCGCGAGGTTTTGTTACTTCTGATTAGCTCCCCATTTGGTAGGCATAGGCAATTTGGTTGCCCCTCAAGGTTTGATTGGCGACACACTAGTGTCCCCTCCGGGTATGGGCTTAGGTGTCAGGCAAGCTGTTAGGTATACTTAGTGCGATCATCCTGGGTTTCCACAAAAGAGAGGATGAGAGCTCATGGGTATGGGTTGATTTGTATCATGTGCATATGGATTGATGGTTTTGATCACACTGTTTTATGTATATGGACTCCCGGTTTGGATTATATTTATATATATATATATATGTGTGTATGTTTTAGATTTGAACTAACCATGTAGGAGTTTTCCATCACTGAACTATTTTTCTTCGAGGTAACTATTTTCCTACTGGGCATTGTATGCTCACCCCCCCTTCTTCCCTTCCTCAGGTGGTGTTCAGTGCGACCTTGGAAATCAGGAGGAGTAAGAGGCCATCTTGACTGTAGTTCATTTCTTGGTAATGCTAGAAGTCTACTATTGTGATGTTTGGATAGTTTGGGGTTTTGTATTAGTATTGAACTAAGATTACTACTTTCTATTTTATCTGTAAACTTATGTATGCCATTTTGGGATTTAACTTGTTGTTGTAGATGATGATGATGCTTGGACTTATATTTGATTTTCCTGTTTTTCATTTATTATTCGGTCTATGTTTAATGGTGTTAACGAACTATAGGAGAGGTTCACGGGATGAAATTCCAAATACTTTATCAAAATAGACTATTTACAAAACTAAAACTTTTTAGACACTTTTCAAATAAATTAAGGAATTTCCCACCTCTGTGAAATTCCCCTTCTGTCACTGGCCCGGGTTTTGGGTCGTGACATTAATATTCTTATCTTTAACTTAGTCTCCTCTTTAACATAAATGGTTGTATCATATTTCAATCCAAAACTTGTATTTCATATTCTTGATACTCCTTTAAATTGAAGTATATTTATCAAGAACAATATTGTAAAGTAAATTTACCTCATCTTATTATCATAGGCACATATATAAGCTAAACAAACATTTCTTGCATAGGTTGTATCATATTTCAATCTAAAACTTGTATTTCATATTCTTGATACTCCTTTAAATTGAAGTATATTTATCAAGAACAATATTGTAAAGTAAATTTACCTTATCTTATTATCATAGGCACATATATAAGCTAAACAAACATTTCTTGCATAGGCAAAATATCATATTTAATCATATCAAATACTTTTATTTCAAACAAAACATTCTTTTAAAACTATCCATGTTGTAGGTAAGATTGTACTTACCTTAAGTGCTTAGAAAATGTACTTCCTACTTGTAGTGAAATACAACACACTTAACTTTGTTGCAATCACGTGCCGCTTCTTTATCCTTTTTATTTATTATTCATGCATCAATATTCATTTATATGTTAATATATACTATCATTGGTCATATGAAACCAATTGTACATATTTGAAAACATTCACAACATAAATTCTAAAATAATGTTTCACATTAAAATTGTAGAATTTTGGTGCGTAGTGCGTGGTTAAGGAATTTCATATTCTAGTCTATAATTGTATTCATTCTAAAACTTTACATGAATTTATATGAAAGAAACCAAAATCTAAAGATTATGGTTTAGAATTTATAAACAATATTTATCACTATTTGTTTTTCTAATTTAGAATTTGAAATAAAATTGTTAAAGATGCGACTAAACTAGAATGATTGAATTTTCGGGAGTGTTTTATAAATCAAACAAACTCAAAATTTTAAAATCACCTCATTGACATTTTATAACTTATGTATAATATTTGAAAATTCTAAAATAGATAATTTCATAGCACTTTAATCACTTGTAATTATACCTTAGAATTTATTTCAATATTTTGAAATATTGAAGTATTGTATATTCCAAAAATTATAATTAATTTTATAGACATCAAAAAATTATGAAAAACTTCCAGAAATGATCTTAACATATATATGAACATATAGATAAAATATCAATCCAAAATAAAAACGTTTGCCCTTTGAAATCATAGAATCAATTATGTAAAATCCGTTTTATAACTTTTCTTAGCTAACGACGAACTTGTGTGAAATGATTTTTATAAAATTATAGGAGTAGGGTATAAAAGTAAAACTTTTCAAAAATTAAGTACACGTATATAAATATTTTTTACAAAAATTTCAAACCTTAATAAGGTTTCTAACTCTATATATATCATAGATTGAATTTAAACCTAAGTGTAATAAATATACAAATCTTGAAAGATTAAGAGTTCTAAGAATTATCTTTTTTTTCCCTTGAAACTTGAAGAATTCTAAGAAGAAATTCTTGAAATCACAATGGATAAAATAAAAAGTTTGAGAGAAAGATGGAGGAAAAGAAATAAAGGAACTTGATTATGTTAATAAAAGAATGCCTTATTTATAGGCTAATTATGTACATAAAATATAATTAAAAATTAATTCAAAAAAAATATTAATAATAATCACTATTTACCTAACTTTTTTTTATTTGTTGTCTTTTCATCATGCAATTAAATTAATTTTATTAACCTAACTATGCTTCATCTACTTAAAAAAAATAATGAATTATCTTATCATATCTACATTTAATATCTATAAAATCTATATAATGGATATACCATTTAAATAACTAATGCATTATTTTGTTTTCTAATGTAATTAAGAAATTTCTTTTATTTTAATGATAATAATATATAAATAAAATATGTTAATAATCTTTTATATCATTTTCCATTCATATAAGTGAACTGATAAATATATATGGATATTATTAAAATGTGTTAATGGCTACACCACTAATTCTTCTTTTACTATTTATATATATATATATATATATTTTTCCTTACTTGTGACTATTTAACTTATTACTTGGGCTTGAAATACTTACTTCAACTTGGGCTCTCCTATTACCTATTGGTCAAGATAAATGACATTGGGCTAAAGAATTAAAATCCAATGATAATTACAAATAAGAATACTAACAATTTCAAATTTGGACTTTCTTATTATCTATTGGGCCAAGATAAATGATTATTAAACTCAAATAATTTAGGGCCCAATAGTAAATACGATTAACTAGGCCTATTTCATATTAACAATAATAGCTATATATGTTGTAAAATAATTTATAATTACAATTAGGCACGTAGTTCAACTTTGCTTTCTTGTGTGTATCTTACTATAACATATTCACGAAATTCATTAGTGTATAACTACTCAATTTCTATGATCAAAAAAATGAAATATACATAATAAAATTTTAGAGAAGAAAATTAACATGATAAATTCATTCTTCAAGATAATACACTAATATTAAAAGATCATGATAAATAATTATTAAAATAATTTTTTTTTCAAGTCTAGGGTTTTCTCAGGTTTTACAATCTCCCCTACTTATGAAATTTTCATCCTTGAAAATTAGAATAGGTGTGAGTACTTTTTTTCATCTCTTCTTCTCGTTCCCATATGGTCTCTTCGATTTTGCGATTACACCACAATACCTTAACTAAGGGTATTGTCTTGTTCCGCAAAGTTTTCTTTTCACATGCTAATATTTTGACTAGTTTCTCTTCGTAAGTTAAGTCTTCATGAATCTCGATGAGTTCATGATTTAACACGTGTGAAGGGTTCAGGAACATACTTTTTCAGCATAGATACAAGAAAGACATTATGTACATTAGCCAATTCTGGTGATAGAGCCAACCTATATGCTACTTTTCCCACCCGTTCGAGGATCTCGAATGGTCCAATATATCTTGGACTCAATTTTCCCTTCTTCCTGAACCTCATTACACCTTTCATTGGTGCAACCTTAAGAAAAACTACGTCTCCCACTTGAAATTCCAATGGTGTTCTCCGCTTGTCAGTATAGCTTTTTTGTCGACTTCGGGCAATTTCTATCCTTTTCCTGATTTTCTGTACTGCTTCAGTGGTCTCCCTTATGAAGTCGGTGGTCTCTAAATGTTTCTTTCCAGGTTCATATGAATGGATTGGAGATATACATCTCTTTCCATAAAGCACTTCGTAAGGCATTTCCTTGATAGAAGCCTGATAGCTATTATTATAAGGGAATTCTATCAATAGAAGCTTCTTGTTCCATGCTCCTTTAAACTTTATCACACATGCCCTGAGCATATCCTATAGAGTTTGGATGGTTTGTTCCGACTGCCTGTCTAGTTGTGGATGGAAAGCCATGCTAAAAAGTAGCTTTGTTCCTAAAGCTTGTTGAACCTTCCTCCAAAAAGTAGAAGTAAATCGACTGTCGTGGTTAGAAATGATCGATCATAGTATTCCATGTAGTCTGACTATCTTAGTCACATGTAATTCAGCCAACATTTCTAATGAATAAGTGATTTTCATTGGTAGAAAATGTGCTGATTTAGTCAATTGATCCACAATCACCCATATTGTGTCGTATCCTTCACATGTTTTGGGTAACCCAACTACAAAATCCATGGCAATTTTCTCCCATTTCCACTCAAGAATTTCAATTGGTTGTAACTCACCAGCAGGTCTCTTGTGTTTGGCCATGACTTTCTGACAAGTCAAACATCTCTGCCCGTACTTTGCCACATTATTTTTCATTCCATTCCATCAAAAATACTTTCTGAGATTGTTATACATCTTTATTGTACCAGGGTGGACAGAATAAGGGGTTTCATGTGCTTCAGAAAGGATTTGATTCCTCATTTCTATATCATTTGGTATTCATAGTCTACCATTTAACTTGAGGATTCCATCAGAAGAGACTTTGAATTCTGATTGTCTACCTTCCGTAATATCTTCTCTAATTCGTACTAAGACTGGATTGAGCTCTTGAGCTTCCTTCATGTTCTCAAGAATGTTTGGTTTGAGAGTTAAAGTTGACAATTTTCTTACTATTAACTCTAAACTGACACTGTTGTTATCTTCTTGTAAAGGCTAAGGTAAGGCTTTTATTGACATCAAGGTTGTAGTTGTTTTTCTACTTAGTTTGTCTGCGACCTTATTTGCCTTACCTGGATGGTATAGGATTTCACAATCATAATCCTTAACCAACTCCAGCCACCTACGCTGCCTTGTATTCAACTCTTTCTGAGTGAATACGTATTTTAGGATTTTATAATCAGTGTAAGTTCAACATTGAGTCCCGTACAAATAGTGTCGCCAAAGTTTGAGGGTGAAAACTACAACAGCAAGTTCAAAATCATGGGTTGGGTAGTTCTTGTCGTGCTCCTTGAGTTGTCAAGAACCATATGCCACGACTTTGCTATTTTGCATCTATACTACTCCTAGGTCCAACTTCGATGCATCACTAAAGATGTCAAAATGTCCTTCGTCTGATGGGATAGTAAGGATAGGTGCACTAGTAAGCCTATTCTTCAGCTCTTGAAAACTTTCTTCGCACTTCTCTGTCCATTCATATTTCTTTCCTTTTCGCGTAAGAGCTATGAGAGGTGCAACGAGTTTTGAAAATTCTTCTACGAATCTTCGATAATAGCCTGCTAATCCCAAAAAAGCTCCTTATTTCTGTCATAATTTTGGGTGCTGACCAATTGTTGATTGCCTCTATCTTTGAGGGGTACCGACACACCTTCGCTTGAGATGACATAGACTAGGAATTGGACTTGGTCAAGCCAAAATTTGCACTTGGAGAATTTGGCGTAGAGGTGATGTTCTCCCAATTTCTGCAATGCAAGTCTAAGATATTGTTCATGTTCTTCTTGAGACCTTGAATAAATCAATATATCATCAATGAAGACTATGACAAACTTGTCCAAGTATTCTTTGAATACTCGATTCATTAGGTCCATGAATGTTGCAGGGGCATTGGTTAACCCAAAAGACATTACTAAGAACTCATAATGTCCATATCGGGTTGGGAAAGCAGACTTTAGAACATCACTTTCTTTAATTCTCAATTGATGGTAGCCAGATCGTAGATCAATCTTCGAGAAAATTGCAGCTCCCTTTAATTGATCAAACAAGTCATCTATCCTTGGCAATGGATATTTGTTCTTTATAATGACCTTGTTTATTTCCCTATAGTCGATACACATTCTGAATATGCCGTCTTTTTTCGTTACGAATAGCACTGGTGCGCTCCATGGTGAGTGGCTTGTTCTGAGGAAACCTTTGTCTAACAACTCTTGCAGTTGAGTTTGTAGCTCCTTCAGTTTAGCGGGAGCCATTCTATATGGTGCTTTGGAAATAGGGGTAGTACCCGGCAGTAATTCGATTTCGAAGGAAATTTCTCGCTCTATCGATAGTCTTGGCAGATCTTCGGGAAATACATCGATGTACTCCTTAACGATTGTTACATCCTCTGGTCTCTTCTTTTCTTCTTTACTATTATCTAGGATATTAGCTAAATATCCTAGACACCCATTATTCAACATTCTCCTTGCTTGTATTGCTAAGATCATCATCCGAGATTGCTTCATAGAATCTCTGTTATAAGTGAACTTTTCTGCTCCTGGAGGCTTGAATGTGACTGTATGACTTTGACATTTAATACTAGCATTATACCTTCCTAAAAAGTCCATCCCTAGAATGACATCGTAATCCGTCATTTCTTGGATGACTAGATTGGCATACAGCTCTCGAGTGGTTATAATTATTGCAACGGGCCTAATCCAATGGCTTTCAGTCAAGGTTACTCCTGAGGGTAGAGCTATGTTAAGGGATTTAGTCATTCTATCACTACCCTAAGCTATCCTTTTTGCAAACCTAAGTGATACAAAATAATGTATGGCACCAAAATCAAATAAAACATATGCATTTTGAGTGGCAATAGATAGCTGACCTGTAACTACATTAGAAGTTCCCGCCTTGGCATTGCCCTTAGTGATAGCGTATAATTGTGTATTAGTCTGTGGACCTTCCAATCTTCCTTGACTAAACTGAGATCTTTGTGGCCTGGGTATAATAGGCTGGTTCTATTTACTATAGCAATTTTTGGCATAATGGCCCTCCTTACCACATATATATCAGGTGTTCAAGCCAAAACGACACTCTATGGGGTGTTTTCTCCCACACTTGGGACACGGTGGAAAATCAGCCTTTGTGTAAGTGAGGCTCTCCATTCTGGTTTTTCTGACCGTTAAAATTATTCTTCTTCTTCTTTCCATTATAGTTGTTGTTGTTGCTCTGGTTCTTATTTTGGCCAAATTGGGTCCTACATCCTCTTTAGCTGTTATTCTGATTTGGTTTAGCTTATTCACATTGGTTCTTCTTTGCTTCGAAGTATCTTTGTCACTCTTCTTTGGCTTGGGTGAGGCGATACTCTACTCTGAGTGCCCTTTCCACACATTTTGCCACTGTAGTTGGTGGGTTGTCGCCACTAGCGATGACAACTGCTAATTCAGGGTGAAACATTTTGAGCATCCTCCTTACTCGTTCCTCTTTAGTGGGTACCAAATAGGGACACAGTCGTGCTAACTGGTCAACCTTTCGTACAGCCTCAGTGACTGTCATACTCCCGTGTTTGATATTAATAAATTCATTTTGTTAAGTCCTTATTGCCATATGATTGTAATACTTCTGGTTGAATTCGTGGATGAAATCATTCCACAACATCTCCCTGACATTTCTTCTCATTTTGACTATCTCTCACCAATATCTTGTGTCCTTCTTCAAAATATAGGAGACGTATAATACTTTCTCATATCAGTAAGATTCATAAAGTCCAAAATAATTTGGATTGATGACAACCATTCCTCAGCCACAAAAGGATCTGTAGATCCCTCAAACTCAACATGACGCATCTTTCTGAATTGTTCGCATAGAGGTTCTTGGTGAACTACTTATTGATCAGGTACAACAGGTTTTGGTTGTACTATTGGCTCTCCCTCTTGAGGTTGTGGTTCTTCAGCATCCATTTAGGGTTCAACATTTGCCTTATGTTGATGTCTTAGTTGCTCACAGAGGTTTCTCATCTCATCTTCTTGTGCTTGGAGTCGTTGTTGCAAGTTAGCCACGAGGTTACTTCAGTCAGGTGCTTCGGTAGCATTGATAGGATTAACTCTCGGTCTTTCCCTTCTTCTAGCCATTTTGTGTTAATAGATTCCTATTTATTAACCCAGGGTATAACTTATTATTAATTACTAAATCTGGACGATTTATGTAAAGAAGAATTACGATACATCACATCTTTTATTGATAAATTTATTCATAGTTTATAAGATCATAGAAATATAGTTTATGACTTAAACTATATTTAACTTTACTAATTGCTTATTCTCATATATAATCATCTGAAGGTTCTCTCGGGTCTTCTTTGGGATCCTCCTCTGAATCATCCTCAGAGTCTTCCTCATCATTATCATTGTGTCCTAGCCTAGAGGGCATAGGACTCTCTGTATCCACTCGTGGTCATAACTTCCTCTACTATTCTTCCTCCTCTATAGAAATTTCAGCAATGAAGATGACCATTTCCATAAAAGTTCTAGTGGGGAAGTCCGGATATGATTGAGGAAGTTGAGTCATTATCGAGTGTGGCTACCCCCGTGCATAAACTACATTCAAAACCCACGACGGTATAGTAGAAGGACTACGATCCAATATATCACTAGTAAAATACATATTATACTCTTCTATTCCCTCATTGAATCGATGTGTCCAATTACTTATTTCCTCTGAGAAGGTTATCTCTCCTTCTAACGGTCTCCATCGTTGAGAGTGGGATAAAGTTTCACGTATCAGTTGTTGGGATGTATTCCTTAATGAGTTCTGAATCAGATTGCAGTGTTCTATTTCTCCAAAATATGTTGTGATTTGATGATAGAATGTGGTGTCCAAGATTCTCACATGCATACTAAGCCAATAATAAACATGTTCTAATTGCATATTAGGCATCTAGAAGTCATTTATACAACTTTCATAGTAACATACTCATTCATTATGTTATGTGCATTTACATACATGTTATTACACTAATGATTGTCGAAGTGTCCCAATGTAGTGTAAAGGTTCAATACCCTCAGAGAGAGAGAGCTTAGTGTACTAAAAGAACAAAGAATATCATTATGAAAACAATACTATGTGTACATACATTAAGATCGTACTTGTTGACAACTTGGTCAAATAATAGTTTTTCGGTAAAATGTAATTTTCATACATATCGGAGTCAAATTCATTGTGTTCTTAACACATGAAGTAGGCTTGATTCAATGTCTAGGACTCATTTACAGTATTTTATTTTTCGGCTCTAGGTAAGCATGAGGTGGCATTCCGAACACTAATTCGTATTTAGTTGCACTAAGCTAGCTTAGATTAGGCGTAATCACGTAATGTTATTTTGTGCATGCTAATAATTGAGTGCTAATACTATGTTTGGATTGTTAATTGGAGTGTAATTGACTTACTTTTATGTTTAATGATTGGTTATGGGGCTAGGTTTCACTTGATTACAATATGGTTGATCATATAGGATCATAAGTCAAAGTATGACTAGTTTTCACTTCCTAAGCTAGAATTCACCAACTTTGGCTACACTTAGGTGTATAGGAGTGACCAGCAATATGGTGACTATGCTAAGGATGTTTTAGAGCTGGACACATGGAAAGTAATGTGCAAAATACACAAAATACCCCTTAGAATTTAAGTTATACATTTTCTTAGCCGTTAAGTGTTGATTTTGGGTCAAATCTGGTCATTTGCATTTCCCTTTCTCTCCAGCCACGACCTGAAACTCTTCAATACTTTTTTTTTACTTGTCTTAACTTTTCTCAAATATTTCTAAGAGTTTCCAAGTGGTAGAACTCAGATTGGAGCCCTAGAAAGCAAGATAGACTAAAACTAGTCAAGGTAATTCAACTAAGTTCTTCTTTCTAAGTCTTGTCCTTTAATTTCAATTCTCCACTTGATACCACTTAAATAATGGTTCCTTCAGGTCCTCTTAAGTCCTAAAATCTAATTCTAACCCTTGAGAATCAGTTTGGTGGAGGTAGAAGTCAAGAGCTCCAACAAAATCTCAAACTAGTCAAGGTAAGGTTTAAGTGGGAGTTTGAATTTGTAGTGAAATTCTTTTGTTTTAGCTCTTAAACCAAAGCTATTATTTGATGAATAATGGTCCAAGGAACCCTTATATATCGCTGGAAACATTAAATTTAGGTGGAGGATTAAAGTTAAACCTAAGGCCCCAAAGTTTGCTATTTATGGATTTAAGTGTTTTCATGTGTGGTAGATTAAGTTTTCCACATTTGCAATCTAATTTCTTAAACTTATAGTATATATTTTATTGATCCTATTATTTATCACACTTATTTGATGGCTGACTGTTATGGCACATAAGTGTAAAAGTCGTTTAAACTTTGTGTAAATTGAAAGGAATTCAAGTCCACTTAGGTTGTTCTAAGTGAACCTCTTTGATGTGTCTATATAGGAATTGGATTGTTAATTATTATTGCAGGATTAAAACCATGATTTTAATCATGTGGGAAAGTCATAAAAATAGGGGAGGGGCTATCCAAATGTTTTTAAAATGAAATGGCAACATTTAGGAGCAAATGGACTAGTTTTTACAAAATTATGTGACATTTTGGATCATTTTGTGCTAATGAACTAGCATTCATATTTTAATACTTTTGAACAGTTTTTCAATGCTATTTGTTAACTGCCAAGTACCTTATGAGATTTATATGCTTTCGAGTCATTTCAAGATCAAGTTTCCTAATTTAGTGAAAGTTGTTATTTCGATCTTTTTCATGTATCTTAATGCATTCTTTTTGTAAAATGTGCATCTTAAATAATAGTAATTTATGACAGGTGATTAGCACACCAATTTCTAGAGAATATTTACTCTTTCCACTATCAATTCCGATTCAGGACACGAGGTAAGTAAAGACTTACAACTGCATCACAAGAACTATATGGAAGATGTTATTATGTGAAAGTTATGAAATGGCATGTGCATGACACGTCTTACATGCAAATGGAGAATTTTATTATAGAGTATTTGAAAGCGAGTACCATTGTACAAATTTTATAAGATAAATTTTATTTGAAATTGCTAGTCTGTTGGAGCTGGGTAGGTAAGTCTATTGATGCAGACTCTCTCATTGAAGCGAGACTTGTAGATCTTATGATGTGTCTCATTGAAGCGGGACAATATTAGCACAGTGTGGGATGCCCCTTTGATGAGGGAGGTAGTTTTCAAATACATCACATGATTGCCATATCTTATTTTTACTCTTGGCCAGAGTTTCCACCCAATGTTGTCATGACCTATCCACTTACGGGGCAAGTAATATGGTAAGGGGCCCAACTATGAATAATTTTTAAGAAAAATGCATGGACTCAAATGTTTAAGAAAGAAAATGGTACAATGAAAACTTTATGAGATTTTAAAGCATACATAAGCATGCATAGTTTTTACTTACTGAGCTTTAGCTCATTTTAGTGTATGATGCAGATGAGGAGGCACATTTTGGTGTCGAGTAGCAGGTTGCCTGGCCTACATTTTTTCATCATGATCATACAGATGTAGATGAACTTGACCTGTGGATGACATATTTGTTTTGAGATATTGTGGGGTAATGTAATATTACTGCTTATGGCAAAATAGACTGGTGAAGACCTTTTTTGATTATACATTTTGTAGAGACACTTTTAACAAGAAATGCCATGCAGTTGCTTTTGCTTAAAGGTTTTAGAAAATTCAAAATTGCTCACCTTTTTATCAAAACAAAGATATGGTAGAACAAAAAATAATATTGCATAATTTGACTATATATGATAATATGGTTAAACTAGGGGATGTTACAGTATTGGTATTAGAGTGGAGGTTTAATCATTTCTGAAGACTGTCTACATAGGTATGATCATGTGACAAAAAGCTCAATCAACCAGTAAGTTTTAATTTCTTATGTTACCATTAAATTTGATGCCAAATTTTATGATATATTCTCTTTTTTTTATTTGCTGTTATGCATGGATGTAAGTGAAAGGACAACTATACAACGAATCATGCCATGGGCTAAAGGTCAAACTACTGAGTGAAGGGGTACTACTGAGAATGAGACAAACAAGGATGCTGTTATAGATTGGTTGACAGAACTGATTGAGACACAGGCAAGATAGTTAGAAAGGCTTATAGAAAGAGCTGAAAAATATGGAGAACAAGTACCACCAGCCGTAGCTAGACAAGGAACCTATGAACCAGCTTGTGAGAGGTTTGGAAAGAATAAGCCTCTAGCTTTCAAGGGTGAAACTGATCCACTATTGGCAGAAGAGTGGATTTGGAGTATTGAGGGTATTTTCGATTACATTAGAATCCCTGATGAGGAAAAGATTTCATGTGTCACTTTTATGTTCCTGGTGGATTCTAGACACTGGTGGGATTCTAGGAAGTCCATCACTGATACTACCAGGCTTACTTGGGAGCAATTTAAGGAAATATTCTGCAGAAAATATTTTAGCAATGCACATAGGATATTGAAGGCTGCTGAGTTTGTTAATCTAAAACTAGAAGATATGTCTGTTAGTGACTACATAAAAAAATTTGAAGAGTTATCCCGATTTGCTCCACACATGGTGAGTACAATTGAGCTTAAAGTAAACCAGTTCCTTCAAGGCCTCAAGGTAGACGTTTATAGGGATATCAAGATATCTGCTCATAAAGATATGCCATATGCTGAGGTTGCTAATAAAGCTCTTGAAGTTGAACAAGCTAAACTAAGAGTTATAAGACTCAAGAAATTCACAGGAATATAAATATGGCAAGGAGAAATACAACTTTTGGAAGAAGATCTCAACCAGGGGCTAGTAGGAATAAAAGAAAGTGGCAATAGAATAAAGGGGAAAGACAAGAGCCCCAAAAATTCCAACGAATTAGCAGATACAATCAACTACGACCTAGAGGACTGTTTGTCCTAAATGCTGGAGGACTCATCGTGGAGAATGTCTAATGGGTTCTAGTGCTTGCTTCTTGTATGGAAAATCTGGACACTGTGCAAAGAATTGTCCAAATGCTATAGATGAGCAGAAGAAAGTCCCAGCTCGTGTGTATACAATGACCAAAGAAGATACCAAGGTGAACCCATCTGTTGTAGTAGGTGAGATTCTTATCTTTGGTATTCCTATTCATGCATTAATAGATTCAGGGGCTACACATTCATTTGCATCACCTGCATTTGTGAGGAAATTGGGCAAAACACCAGAGTACTTGAATTTCAAATATTGTGTAACCATTCCATCAGGAGAAGTTTTATGTTCTGATCAAGTTCTTAAGGCATGTCTAATCCAAATAGCTGGTAAACACTTATGTGTAGATTTGATAGTATTGGATATGCAAGATTTTGAAGTTATCTTAGGTATTGATTGGTTATCAAAATACCATGCTACTATTGATTGCTATTTGAAGAGGGTAGTGTTTCAGCCACCAAGTATAGAGAAGTTCACTTTTGTTGGCACAAGTAGAAAGT
Organism: Parasponia andersonii; assembly: GCA_002914805.1. NCBI lineage: Eukaryota > Viridiplantae > Streptophyta > Magnoliopsida > Rosales > Cannabaceae > Trema > Trema andersonii. The sequence goes on from JXTB01000410.1 coordinate 252,731, forward strand.
CGATGATTCCAATCATTTCCTCAATAAAAGCAAGGAAGTTATTAGGGAAGGGATGCATGGGTTACTTGGCCAACATAACGGATACTAGAGAAAAGTTAAAAGTGAAGCCTGAGGAAGTGCCGGTAGTTAGTGAATTTCTTGATGTATTTCCTGAAGATTTGTCTAGGTTATCACCTGATAGAGAGATAGAGTTTATTATTGACTTATTGCATGGTACGACTCGTATTTCGAAAGTACCATATAGAATGGCTCCAGCAAAGTTAAAGAAACTGAAAGTACAATTACAAGAGTTACTAGACAAAGTTTTTATTCACCCAAGCTTTTCACCATGGGGCGCTTTGGTTATGTTTGTAAAGAAGAAAGATGGGACTATAAGGCTTTGCATTGATTATAGGGAGCTGAATAAGGTCACAATCAAAAACAAGTATCTGCTTCCCATAATTGATGATTTGTTTGATCAACTACAAGGAGCTTCTGTGTTTTCAAAGATTGACTTAAGATTAGGATACCAACAGTTGAAAGTTAAGGAGGAAGATATTCCAAAAGTAGCTTTCAAAACCAAATATAGACACTATGAGTTTTTAGTAATGCCCTTTGGATTAACTAATACCCTAGTTGCTTTTATGGACATGATAAATCGAGTGTTTAAGGATTTCCTAGATAAATTCGTTATAGTTTTCATCGATGATATTATGATTTACTCACACTCAAGAGAGGAGCATATGGAACATTTAAGGACCATATTAAGAATCCGTAGGGAAAAGCAATTGTATGCCAAGTTTAAGAAGTGTGAATTCTGGTATGAGAAAGTTATCTTTCTTGGTCATGTGATTTTCTGAAAATTGTATTTCGATGGATCCAACAATAGTTAAAGCTGTGAATAATTGGTTGAGACCAACAAATGTTTCTGAGATTCATAGCTTCTTGGGGTTATTTGGTTATTATTGACGCTTTGTTGAAGGTTTCTCAAAGCTGGCTTCTCTATTGACTCGTTTAACAAAGAAGAATGTGAAGTTCCAGTGGAACGGAAATTGTGAAATGAGTTTTGAGGAATTGAAGTATCGTTCGGTAATAGCTCCTATACTTTCAATATCGTTGGGATTAGGAGGATTTGTTGTTTATAGTGAAGCCTCAAAGAATGGTTTAGGATGTGTTTTGATGCAAAATGGCAAAGTCATTGCTTATGCCTCTAGGAAATTAAAGGAATATGAAAAGAAAAATCCTACTCATGATTTAGAGCTAGCAGCAGTTGTTTTTGTACTAAAAATTTGGAGACACTATCTTTATGGGGAGAAATGTGTGATATACACAGATCACAAGAGTCTCAAGTACTTCTTTACCAAAAAGGAATTGAATATGAGACAAAAAAGATGGCTTGAACTGGTAAAAGATTATGACTTTGAGATTTATTATCATCCAGGAAAAGCCAATGTTGTTGCTGGTACTTTAAGTAGGAAATCATTGGCTACTATGACTGTTAAGCATGTTGATATGAAACATCTCTTAATGGATTTGCATAAGTTAGAGTTAGAGATTGTGCCTACAGGTTTAACAGAAAGATTGGCATCTCTTAGTCTTCAACCAACGATTTTAGAGAAAATCAAACAAGGCCAGAATACGGATCCTTATATGATGAATTTAAAGTGTAAGATTGAATCCAGAAAGGAGATGACCTTCCAGATTTCTGGTGATGGTGTAATTAGATATGGAAATAGATTATGTGTACCTGGTGGAATTGTTAGAAAAGAGATATTGATAGAAGCTCATACCACTCCCTACTCTGTGCATCCTAGTACTACAAAGATGTATAGAGACTTAAAGATGTATTACTAGTGGCCTGGTATAAAGAAAGATGTGGTTGAGTTTGTAGAGCAGTGTCTCACATGCCACAAGTCAAAGCTGAACATCAAAAATCTACTAGGAAATTAAAGCCTTTGAATATACCCCAATGGAAATAGGAAGAGATTGCCATGGATCTTATTATTGGACTTCCAAAGACAACTAAGGGACATGATGCTATTTGGGTGATTATGGATAGATCTACCAAATCAGCTAATTTCTTTCCAGTTAGAATAACCTATAACTTAGACAGTTCGCTCGGTTATATGTTCAGGAGATTGTGAGACTACATGGTGTTCCAAAAGTTATCATTTCTGACCGAGATTCTAGATTTACTTCAAAATTTTGGAGGAGTGTTCAAGAGGCAATGGGTACAAAATTAGCATTTAGTACAACTTTTCATCCTCAAACTGATAGGCAATCAGATAGAACCATACAGACTCTTGAAGACATGCTCAGAGCCTATGTGTTGGATTTCTATGGTTGTTGGAGCAAATACTTGCCACTTATAGAATTTGCTTACAATAATAATTACCAAGCTTCTATTGAAATGTCCCCATACGAAGCATTGTATGGAAGAAAGTCAGATCTCCTATTCATTGAGATGAGATGGGGGAGAGAAAATTTCTTGGTCTAGAACTAATAAAAGAGACAGTTGAGGTAGCAAAAAAGATTCGAAAAAGGATACTAACTGCTCAAAGTAGACAGAAATATTATTCAGATCCTCAAAGAAAAAAACTAGAATTTGACGTTGGAGATAAAGTATTTCTGAAGGTTGCCCCCATAAAAGGAATAATGGGGTTTAGGAAGAAAGGAAAACTAAGTCCCACATATGTAGGTTCTTTAGAAATACTCGACAAAGTTGGAGACGTTGCATACAGACTCACTTTGCTACCTTCAATGTCGAATGTACACAATGTATTTCATGTCTCTATGTTAAGAAGGTACATTTCAAATCCTTCACATGTTTTGAATTATGAGCAATTGGAGCTAAGTCAAGACGTAAGTTATGAAGAACATCTAGTGAAGATTTTGGATACAAAAGAAAAGGAACTTAGAAACAAAAAAATCCCTTTGGTCTAAGTATTATGGAAGAACCATGAAGTGGAAGAGGCCATATGGGAAAGAGAAGAAGAGATGAATATTAACTATCCACACTTATTTGGGTAAGCAAATTTCGAGGATGAAATTTTATAAGGAAGGGAGAATTGTGGTACCCAAGATTCTCACATGCATACTAAGCCAATAATAAACATGTTCTAATTATATATTAGGTATCAAGAAGTCATTAATACAACTTTCATAGTAACATGCTCATTCATTATGCTATGTGCATTTACATACATGTTATTATACTAATGATTGTCGAAGTGTCTCAATGCAATGTAAAGTTCAATAGCCTCAGAGAGAGAGCTCAGTGTGCTAAAAGAATAAAGAATATCATTATGAAAGCAATACTAAGTGCACATGCATTTAGATCGTACTTGTTGATAACTTGGTCAAATAGTAGTAGTGGAATTCGCTATGTTTTTAACACGTCAAATAGGCTTGATTCAATGTCTAGGACTCATTTATAGCATTTTATTTGTTGGCTCAAGGTATGCACGAAGTGGCATTCAGGACACTAATTTGTATTTAGTTGCACTAAGCTAGCTTAGATTAGGCTTAATCACGTAATGTCATTTTGTGCATTCTAATAACTAAGTGCTAATACTATGTTTGAATTGTTAATTGGAGTGTAATTGACTTATTTTTATATTTAATGACTGGTTATGGGACTAGGTTTCACCAGATTACAATAAGGTTGGTCATATGGGATCATAAGTCAAAGTATGACTAGTTTTCACTTTCTAAACTAGGATTCACCAACTTTGGCTACACTTTGGTGTATAGGAGTGGCCAGAAATGTGGTGACTATGCTAAAGATGTTTTAGAGCTAGACACATGGAAAGTAGTGTGCAAAATACCCAAAATTTAGGTAGAGGATTAAAGTTAAACCTAAGGCCCCAAAGTTTGCTATTTATGGATTTAAGTGTTTTCATGTGTGGTAGATTAAGTTTTCCATATTTGTAATCTGATTTCATAAACTTATAGTGTATATTTTATTGATCCTATTATTTATTACACTCACTTGATGGCTGGTAGTGATGGCACACAAGTGTAAAAGTCGTTTAAACTTTGAGTAAATTGAAACGAATTCAAGTCTACTTAGGTCGTTCTAAGTGATCTTCTTTGATGTATATATGTGGGAATTTAATTATTAATTGTTAGAGTAGGTTTAAAATCCTGATTTTAATCATGTGAGAATGTCCTAAAAGTAGGGAAGGTGCTGTCCAAATATTTTAAAAATGAAATGGCACCATTTAGTAGCAAATGGACAAGTTTTGACAAAATTATGTGCCATTTTGGATTATTTTGTTCTAATGAACTAGCATTCATATTTTAATACTTTTGAACAATTTTTCAATGCTAGTTGTTGACTACCAAGTACCTTAAGAGATTTATATACTTTCGAGTCATTTTAAGATCAAGTTTTCTAATTTAGTAAAAGTTGTTATTTTGGTCTTGTTGAAGTATCTTAATGCATTTTTTTTTGTAAAATGTGCATCTTGAATAATAGTAATTTATGATAGGTGATTAGTACACCAATCTCTAGAGGATATTAACTCTTTCCACTATAAATTCTGATTTAGGACACGAGGTAAGTAAAGACTTACAACTGCATCACAAGAACTATATAGAAGATGCTATTATATGAAACTTACTTATTCCTAAAAGTTATGAAATAGCATGCGCATGGCACGTCTTGCATACAAGTGGAGAATTTTATTATAAGAGTCTTTGAAATCGAGTACCATTGTACAAATTTTATAAGATAAGTTTTATTTGCAATTAGTAGTCTATTATAGCTAGGTAGGTAAGTTTGTTGATGTAGACTCTCCTATTGAAGTGCGACTTGCGGATCTTATGATGTGTCTTGTTGAAGTAGGACAATATTAGTATAGTGTGGGATGCCTCTTTGATGAGGGAAGGAGTTTTCAAAAATCTCACACGATGGTTACACCTTATTTTTACTCTTGGCCAGAGTTTCCACCCAATGTTATCACGACCTATCGACTTACGGGACAAGCACTATACTAAGGGGCCCAACTATGAATAATTTTTAAGGAAAATATATGGACTCAAATGTTTAAGAAAGAAAAGGGTACAATGTGAACTTTGTGAGATTTTAAATCATACATAAGCATGCATAGTTTTTACTTACTGAGCTTTAGCTCATTTTAGTCTTGTAATATAGATGAGAAAACACATTTTGGTGTTGAGTAGCTGATTGCCTAGCCTACATTTTTTCGCCATGATCATACAGATGTAGACAAACTTGACCTGTGGTTGACATTTTTGTTTTGAGATATTGTGGGGTAATGTAAATACTACTGCTAATGGCAAAATAAACTGGTGAAAACCTCTTTTGATTGTACATTTTGTAGAGACACTTTTAACAAGAAATACCATGTAGTTGCTTTTATTTAAAGGTTTTAGAAAGTTCAAAATTGCCCACTTTTTATCAAAATGAAAGATATGGTAGAACCAAGAATAATACTTCATAGTTTGACTGTATATGACAATATAGTTAAACTAGACGGTGTTATGTATAACTCATCCCAAGTCATACTAATTGGAGAATGTCCCGATACTTGCCACCGTGCTCGAGCATTATTCTGCAGTTGCATAACAGCGAGAATGGTCCATTCGTACTCACAGATGCTGCATTCTCGCAATATTTGCTTAGTTTCATGAAGCCAATCTCCCAATGCTACAGGTTTAGGTTCTCCACGGTAATATGGTGGTTGTCCTGCCTTAAAGTTAGCAACTGTTGTGGCTCCAAAAAGTTCAACTTAACCAATCTCCTGGTCCATCGGAACATCGATCAACGGGGCATCCATTACTCCCTAACACATACTTATGATTAACTAGTAGACTAAAATGAAGTTTCTACTTACTTGAGTTGATTGAATCGTTGCGGAGTGATGCGAGATAGGATGGCAGGATACCCACTCTGATACCAACTGTAACAACCCGACTTTTAAGATCGATATCTACGTATATTCTTAAATTAATTTATTCTTTTAAAAGTCACAAACTTAGACTATGAAAATTCATGACAATTTTTTTTCTATTTATATAATTCTCTCAAGATAGTTAACCAATTATTTTAAACATCATATTAAGAAATTTATAGAAACTATTGAAGGAAATATTATTATTTTTTTATGAGATTTAAATAATGCGCAACTAAAAGGGTTTCTAGGTGAGGAGGGGAGGTCACAAGTAGACCTCTTAAATTCCAAGCTTTCTTTAGACGGTTTAAGTCTTTTTGACAAAGCTCATTTAGTCTTACATTTGTTTAAATCAATATATTAGATAATAAAACAACATAATTATTTAAATATCTTTAATTATTGAAAATATACTTCAAGATAATATATATATATATACATATAGTAATCTATAAAGGGATATTTAGATAAAATTAGTCATATTGTATATAGCAAAATGATTACTTAATTTTAGAGATATAATTAAACTTAAAATTTAGATTTCATACTTAAACATTTCATCTCGTTATTAACTTAAAGAAATATATGACTTATTCTTACATATTTAAGTAAACTGTATCGTTCAAAGAGAAGATAACTTATACAAAAATTTATAGTGGTGGTATCCCAAAGCCCGTGTCTCGCATCCATTCCAATCTCGATTTTAGTCAACCCATCAATCAAAACAAAAGTTGCTTGCCTTTGGTACCTACAACATGGACATTTACACTACGTGAGCTTTCACTTAGTAAGTATAATTCATCTCATAAAATATTTCATACAGATAATATTTTATGAAAGTTGAATTTTTGCGTCTTTGTGTAATCTTTCAACTTGTATTTCCTTGGGAATCCTCACACTAGTGGAGGTCGGTCTTATCTTTCCTTAGAAATTCTCACCTGGTGGAGGTTGGTACGACACCTTAATATTCTTATCTTTTACTTAGTCTCCTCTTTAGCATAAATGGTTGTATCATATTTCAAACCAAAACTTGTATTTCATATTCTTGATATTCCCTTAAATTGAAGTATATTTATTAAGAACAATATTATAAAGTAAATTTATCTAATCTTATTATCATAGGAGGCATGTATTTTCATAGGCACATATAAAAGCCATACAAACATGTCTTGCATAGGTGAAATATCACATTTAATCATATCAAATAATTTTATTTCAAACAGAATATTCTTTTAAAACTATCTATGTTATAGGTGAGATTGTACTTACCTTAAGTCCTTAGAAAATGTTCTTCGTGATTGTAGTGAAATACTACACACTTAACCTTGTTGTAACCACGTACCTCTTCTTTATCCTTTTTATTTATTATTTATGCATCAACATTCATTTTATATGTCAACATATACTATCATTGGTCATATGAAACCAATTTTACGTATTTAAAAACATTCACAACGTAAATCATAAAATAATGTTTCACATAAAAATTGTAGAATTTCGGTGCGTAATACATAATTAAGAAATTTCATATTCTAGTCCATAATTGTATTCATTCTAAAAATTTATATGAATCCATATGAAATAAACCAAAATCTAAAGATTATGGTTTAGAATTTATAAACAATATTTATCACTATTTGTTTTTCCAATTTAGAATTTGTAATAAAATTGTTAAAGATACGACTAAACTAGAATGATTGAATTTTTGGGAGTGATTTATAAATCAAACAAACTCAAAATTTTAAAAGCACCTCATTGACATTTTATAACTTATGTATAATATTTGAAAATTTTAAAATAGATAATTTCATAGTACTTTAATCACTTATAATTATACCTTAGAATTTATTTCTGCATTGTATATTCCGAAAATTATAATTAATTTTATAGACATCAAAAAATTATAAAAACTTTCAGAAATGATCTTAACATATATATGAACATATAATTTTAATCGAAAATAAAAACGTTTGCCCTTTGAAATCATAGAATAAATTATGTAAAACCCGTTTTATAGCTTTTCTTAGCTAACGACTAACTTGTGTTAAATGGTTTTTATAAAATTATAGGAGTAGGGTATAAAAATGAAACTTTTTAGAAATTAATAGAAATACTTTTCACAAAAATTTCAGACCTTAATAAGGTATCTAACTCTATATATATATATATATATATATATCATAGATTGAATTTAAACCTAAGTACAATAAAATATACAAATCTTAAAAGACTAAGAATTCTAAGAATTACTTTTTTTTTTTCTTGAAACTTGAAGAACTCTAAGAGGAAATTCTTGAAATCACAATGGATGAAATAGAAACTTTGAGAGAAAGATGGAGGAAAAGAAATTAAGGAACCTTAATTATGTTTACAAAAGAGTGCCCTATTTATAGGCTAATTATGTATATAAAATATAATTAAAAATTAATTCAAAAAAATATTAATGATAATCACCATTTACCTAATTTTTTTTGTTTGTTATCTTTTCATCATGTAATTAAATTAATTTTATTAACCTAACTACGCTTCATCCACTTAAAAAAAAATATATTATCTTATCATATCGATATTTAATATCCATAAAATCTAAATAATGGATATACCATTCAAATAACTAATGCAGAATTATATAACTTACCTAATTTTTGTTTTATTTTCTAATGCAATTAATAAATTTTTTTTATTTTAATGGTAATAATATATAAATAAAATATGTTAATGATCTTTTACATCATTTTCCATTCATATAAGTGAATTGGTAAATATATATGCATATTTTTAAAATGTGTTAATGGCTACACCACTAATTCTTTTTTCCTATATATATATATATTATTTTTTTTTTCTTACTTGTGACTATTTAACTTATTACTTGGGCTTGAAATATTTACTTCAATTTGGGCTCTCCTATTACTTATTAGCGAAGATAAATGATATTGAGCTAAAGGATTAAAACCCAATGATAATTGCAAATAAGAATACTAACAATTTCAAAATTAGACTTTCCTATTTCCTATTGGACCAAGATAAATGATTATTGAACTCAAATAATTTAGGGCCCAATAGTAAACATGATTAACTAGACCTATTTCCTATTAACAACAATAGGCATATATGTTGTAAAATAATTTATACTTGCAATAAGGCATATAGTTCAACTTGGTTTTCTTGTGTGTATCTCACTGCAATATATTCACAAAATTCATTAGTGTATAACTACTCAATTTCTATGATCAAATAAATGAAATATGTATAATAAAATTTTAGACAAGAAAATTAACATGATAAATTCATTCTTCAAGAGAATACACTAATATTAAAAGATCATGATAAATAATTATTAAAATAATTTTTTTTTTCAAGTCTAGGGTTTTCTCGGGTTTTACAGAGTAGGTATCCTGCCATCCTACCTCGGATCCCTCCGCAATGTTTTAGACAACTCAAGTAAGTAGAATTTTACTTAGCAAATTATTTAACCTTAAGAACATATTATGTCATAATAGTAATGGACGCACTGATAATAGACATTCCAATGGACTAAGAGATTGCTCAATCTCAACTTTTTGGAGCTACAGTAGTGGCTGTCTTAGAGCAGGATGATCACCATATTACCTGGGAGAATCTATACCTGAAGCATTAGAAAATTGGCTTAATGAAACGGAACAACTTCTGCGAGCATGTCATATCCAAGAGTATGAGTGGACTACTATTGTGATTATATAACTACAAATTAATGATTGAGCATGGTGGTGAACATCAGGATACATTGTAGATAATATGAATTGGGAAACGTTCTGCAAATTAATCATAGCACGCTTTTAACAAATAGAATAACATAACAATCCAATAGAGATTTTGACAGCAGAGACGCAATTACAAGAATGAGCTTTTGACTTTGTGAGAAACAAATGGGAATCCTGGCCAGGAGAATCTATGGAAGAATATAACATCCATTTTTCCTAGGAAGTTGTTTGCCTATTCCCTTCAAGATGGCCTAATAGTATCCTGCTTATGACCTATTAGAATGGAGTCCTAAGTCATATTCGAAGACGCATGCGGAACCCACTTATTGATATGAATCTTGAACACATTAGTTCAGAGACAATTCATACAGAAGAGAAATATTAAAGGGAAATGGAATAGAGCGTGGTTGAAAGATTATCTTACTGGAATACCATAAAAACACCTTCCCAACAAGGAGACCTAGAAGAAAAGCAAAGAAGGGTGTGACCATGAATAGATGCAGAGAGAACCATGTCCACTGAACACGAACATACTAATTGCAATGAGGAAGACTCTGAAGAGGACCTAGAAGAGGATCCGGAGGAAAACCCCAGCGAACCTTCAAACACTAATAGGAGAGATTAAGTAGAGAGTATACTAGAAATGTTTATATGTTCTTATCTTGTACTTTAATTAATGAAATAATATAATTATGAAACAATGTATGTCTTATTACTTAATTTAACCTTTTTCCTCATAATCAAAGTTGAGATAACTAATAATACCCTGAACTAATAGGAGTAAAAAAAAAATGGCAAGAGGAAAAGGAAGACTACGAGCAAGTCCAATAAATGGACCTGAAGCACCCGACCTAAGTAATCTTATAGCTAACTTACAATAACAACTCCATGCTCAAGAAGAGAAGATGAGAACCTTCATGAGCAACTAAGGTAACAACGCCAAGAGAATGTCGAATCTCAAGTGAACAATGAAGAACCTCTGCCTTAAAAGAAAGAACCAATACTACAGCCAGAATTGATAGTACCTGATCGATGTGTGAAGTACCAAGAATCACTTTATGAATGCTTCAGAAAGATGCGTCCTGCTAAGTTTGAAGGATCAACAGATCCTTTGGTTGTCGAATAATGGTTGTCATAAATCCAAACAATCCTAGATTTTATGAACCTTAATGACCATGAAAAGGTGTTATATGTGTCTTATGTCTTGAAGAAAGATGCATGATATTGGTGGGAGAAAGTCAAAATGAGAAGAAATGTCAGAGAAATATCATGGAATGATTTCTTTTATGAATTCAACCAGAAATACTATAATCATATGGTGAAGTGGGCCCAAAAAAATGAATTCATTAACATCAAACAAGCGAATATGACAGTCACTAAGGCCATACAAAAGTTCGACCAGCTTGCGAGACTATGTCCTTATTGGGTACCTACCAAAGAGGTACAAGTAAGGAGGATGCTCGAAATATTTTGCTCTGAATTAGCAGTTGTCATTGATAGTGGCGACAACCCACCAACTATAGTTGCAGAATATATAGGAAGGGCACTCAGAGCAGAATATCATCTTACCCATGCTAAGGAAGAATGACAAAAATATTTTGAATCGAAGAAGAACCAATGCAGGCAAGCAAAATCGAATAAGGACAACAACCACAGAGGATTTGGGACCCATTCTGGCCATAATAAGATTTAGAACAACAATAAAAATTGCAATTATTATAGTTGAAAGAAGAGAATGAATAACTTTGGTGGCCAAAGAAACCAATAAGGATAGCCTCAACATCAAAAGAAGGCTAAGGTAGAATTTCCACTACGTCCTAAGTGTGGGAAGAAACATCCTGGGGAATGTCAGTTTGGCTCAAACACCTGTTACCTCTGTGGCTAGGAGGGTCATTATGCTAAGAAATGCTACAGTAAGTAGAATTAAGCTAACCTGCCAACCATGTCTAAGCTGCACGGACCTTAAATTCATAATATGCAAATAAAACTTGAAGGATCCGAGATTGGTCAAGGAAGATTGGAAGTACCTCCAAAAACCACTACCCAAGTTTACGCCTTTACGAGGGAGGATACAAATGCGGGAATCTCTAATGTGGTCACAGGTTAGCTATCTACTGTCACTCAAAATGCATATGTCTTATTTGATTCTGGTGCTATGCATTGTTTTGTGTCATATGTGTTTGCCAAAAGAATAGCTCAGAATAGTGATAGAATGACTAGAACTTTAAATATAGCTCTACCTTCAGGTGAAACTTTGACAACGAATTATTGGATAAGACATGTTCCAATAATTATAGCTACGAGGGAGCTGTATACTGACCTAGTCATCCTAGGAATGACTGATTATGATGTTAATCTAGGAATAGACTTCTTGAGAAGGTATAATGCTAACATTAAATGTCGAAGTCAAAGGATAACGTTCAAACCTCTAGGAGAAGAAAAGTTCACTTATAATGGAGATACTATGAAGCAATCTCGAGTGATGATCTTAGCAATACAAGCAAGAAGAATATTGAGTAACGAGTGTCTGGGATATCTATCTAATATTCTAGATAAGAGTAAAGAAGAAATGTAGAGGCCAGAAAAGGTAATCATCGTCAAGGAGTACATTGATGTGTTTCCCGATGATCTGCCAGGACTACCATTGGAGCGAGAAATTTCATTTGAGATTGAATTACTACCCGGTACTGCCCCTATTTCCAAAGCACCTTACAAGATGGGGTTTCATCCAACCAAGTCACTCACCATGGAGTGCACCTATGCTATTTGTGAAGAAGAAGGATGCAACATTCAGAATATGCATTGATTATAGAGAATCGAATAAAGTGATCATAAAGGATAAATATCCTTCACCAAGGATAGATGACTTGTTCAATCAATTAAAAGGAGCTGTAGTTTTTTTCAAAGATCGATTTGTGATCAGGCTGTCATCAACTGAGAATTAAAGAGAGTGATATTCTGAAGTCTACCTTTCGAACGCGATATGGGCATTATGAGTTCTTAATGATACCTTTTGGGCTAATCAATTCTCCTACGACATTTATGGACCTGATGAATAGAGTGTTCAAGGAATACCTTAACAAATTTGTCGTAGTCTTTATCGGTGACATCTTGATTTACTTAAGGTCTCAAGAGGAATACGAATAACACCTGAAACTCGTATTACAGAAGTTAAGGGAACACCGTCTCTGTGCCACATCCCTTCCAGATTTTATCTTACTCTTTAAATTTATCAAATAGAGATCCTTACTTGATACTTCTAAAATTGTTGATAACAGAGTAAGAGCTACCAATCTTTCTGTTAAACCTATAGGCACAATCTCTAACTCTAACTTATGTAAATCCATTAAGAGATACCTCATATAAACATACTTAATAGTCATAACAGCTAATGATTTCTTACTTAGAGTACCAGTAACTACATTGGTTTTTCCTGGATGATAGTTTATCTTGCAGTCATAATCTTTTATCAATTCAAGCCATTTTCTTCATCTCATATTTAGTTCCTTTTGGTTAAAGAAATACTTGAGATGCTTGTGATCTATGTAGATCTCACATTTCTCCCTATAAAGATAGTGTCTCCAAATTTTCAATGCAAAAACGACTACTACTAGCTCTTAATCATGAGTAAGATACTTCTTTTTAGATTTCTTCAATTGCCTAGAGGTATAAGCAATGACTTTGCCATTTTGTATCAAAGTACATCTTAGACCATTCTTTGAAGCATTTTTGTAAACAACAAATCCTCTTGATGTAGATGGTATTGAAAGTATAGTGGCTACTTCAGTTCCTCATAACTCTTTTCTCAGTTATCATTTCATTGAAACTTCACATTCTTCATTGTTAAATGAGTCAATGTAGAAGCCAGCTTCAAGAACTGTTCAACCAAATGTCAATAATAACTAGCCAATCCCAAGAAACTACGAATCTTTAAAACATTTGCAGGTCTTGAATAATTACTCAGAGCTTCAACTATCATTGGATCCACAAAATTATCATTTTCAGAAACCATACGACCAAGGAAGATAATTTTCTCTAACCAAAATTCCCATTTCTTAAAATTACCATACAATTGCTTCTCCTTAAAAATTCTCAAAACGGTCCTCAAATGTTCCGTATACTCCTCCCTTGAGTGTGAGTAAATCATAATATCATTGATGAAAACTATAACAAATTTATCTAAGAAATTTTTGAGCACTCTATTCATCATGTCTATGAAAGTAGCTGGGCTATTAATTAATCCAAAGGGTATCACCAAAAACTCATATTGCCTGTATCTCATTTTAAAAGCAGTTTTTGGAATATCTTTCTCCTTAATTTTCAACTGGTGGTGTCTTGATCTTATGTCAATCTTTGAAAACACAGAAGCTCCTTATAGTTAATCAAACAAATCATCAATTCTGGGAAGGGGATACTTGTTTTTGATTGTGACCTTATTCAACTCTTTATAATTAATATAAGGCCTCATAGTTCCATCTTTCTTCTTTACAAACAAAACCGGAGTATCCCACGGTGAAAAGCTTGGGCGAATAAAATCCTTGTCTAATAATTCTTGTAACTATACTTTCAATTCCTTTAACTCTGTGAATCCATTCTATAAGCTTCCTTGGAAATAGGAGCCGTACTGGGTAATAAGTAAATAATAGACTCTATATCTCTATCAGGTAGTAACCTAGATAAATCATCAGGAAATACATCAAAAAATTCATTAACTACCAACACTTCCTCAAGCTTCACTTTTAACTCTTTTCTAGTATCTATTATTTTGTCAAGTAATCCATGCATCAATTCTCTAGTAACTTCCTTAACTTTATTGAGGAAATGACTAGAATCATCGAGTTTCTACTAGTACCGACAAAAGTGAACTTCTCTATACTTGGTGGTTAAAATACTCCCTCTTCAAATAGCAATCAATAGTACCATAGTATTTAGATAACCAATCTATACCCAAGATAACTTCAAAATCTTGCATGTCCAATACTATCAAATCTACACACAAGTCTTTATCTGCTATTTGGATTAGACATGCCTTGAGAATTTGATCAGAACATAAAGCTTCTCCTGATAGAATGGTTACACAATATTTGAAATTCAAGTACTCTGTTGTTTTTCCATATTTCCTCACAAATGCAGGTGATGCAAATGAATGTGTAGACCCTGAATCTATTAATACATGAAGAGAAATACCAAAGATAAGAAACTAACCTACTATAACAGATGGGTTTGCCTCGATATTTTCTTTGGTCATCGTATACACATGAGCTAGAACTCTCTTCTACTCCTCTAAATTGTTTGGACAATTCTTTGCAAAGTGACTAGACTTTCCACATAAGAAGTAAGTACCAGAACCTATTAAACACTCTCCACAATGAGTTTTCCCTTATTTAGGATAAAGGGTCCTCTGAGTAGTAATTGATTGGGGCTTTTGTCTTTCTCTTTGATTTTTTTGCCACTTTCTTTTATTTCTACTAGCCCTGGGTTGAGAGCCTCTTCCAATGGTTGTATTTTTCTTTACCATATTTATATTCCTATAAATTTTCTGAGCTTTAAGGACCCTTAGCTCAGCCTCTACTACTTTAACAGCTTTGTTTGCAACTTCAAAATATGGAATATCTTTATAAGCAGGTATATTAACATCCTTATAAATTTTTTCCTTGAGCCTTTATAGGGATTGATTTACATTTAGCTCATTTCTACTCACCATGTGTGGAGCAAATCGAGATAACTCTTTAAACTTCTAGATGTAGTCACTAACAGACATACTTCCCTGTCTTAGGTTAACAAACTTAGTAGCTCTCATTATTCTATATGCATTGTTGAAATATTTTTTGTAGAATATTTCCTTAAACTACTCCCAAGTAGGCTAGTTAACATCAGCGATGGACTTCGTAGAATCCCTCTAGTGTCTAGCATCCATCTAGGATATAAAAGTGGCACATGAAACCTTTTCCTTATTAGGGATTCTAATGTTATGAAGGATATCCTCATACTCCAAGTCCACTCTTCTACCAATAGTGGAATAGTTTCATCCTTGAAAACTGGAGGTATATTCTTTCTAAACCTCTCATAAGCTGGTTCATAAGTATCTTCTCTAGCTACAACTAGTGGTACATGTTCTCCATATCTTTCTACTCTTTATATAAGCCTTTCTAATTATCTTGCTTGTGTCTCAACTAACTTTGTCAACCTATCTATTAATAGTGTGGTACCCAAGATTCTCACATGCATATTAAGCCAATAATAAATATGTTCTAATTGCATATTAGGCATTTAGAAGTCGTTAATACTAGTTTTGTAGTAACATACTCATTCATTATGTTATGTGCATTTACATATATGTTATTACAGTAATGATTATTGAAGTGTCCCAATGCAGTGTAAAGGTTCAATATCCTCAGAGAGAGAGCTCGATGTGCTAAAAGAACAAAGAATATAATTATGAAAGCAATACTATGTGCACATGCATTAAGATCGTACTTATTGATAACTTAGTCAAATAGTAGTTTTTCGGTAAAATGCATCTTTCATGCTTTTCAGAACCAAATTCACTGTGCATTTAGCCCATCAAATAGCTTTAATTTAATGTTTAGGACTTGTTCTAGAATTTTCAAAAATGTTCGTTCCAGGTAAGCACGAGATGACAGTCATTATACTGAATTGTGTTTAATTACACTATGGTATCTTAGATTCAGCTTAATCGCGTAATGTCATTTTTGTGCATTCTATTAATTGGGCAATTATACTTTATTTGCATTATCAGTTAGAGTCTAATGGACTTTCTTTTTATGTTTAATGATTAGTTATGGGGCTAGGATCCACCAAATTAGAATAAGATTGGCCATATAGGATCATAAGTCAAAGCATGACTAAATTTCACTTTCTAAGCTAGGTTTCACTATTTTGGTCTACACTTGGGTTTATAGGATTGACCAGCAACGTAGTGAGTATGCTAAGGATGTTTTTGAGTTTGACACATGGAAGGTAATGAGCAAAATACCTAAAATACCCCTTAGAATTTAAGTTATGCCATTCTTAGCCTTTAAGTATTGATTTTTGACCAAATCTGGTCATTTGCTTTCCATTTCTCTCCAACCACGATCTAAAACTCTCCACTGCTTTTTCTGACTTCTCTCAACTTCCCTCAAACATTTCCAAGAGTTTCCAAGTGGTAGAACTCAAATTGGAGCCCTAGAAAGCAAGATACACCAAAACTAGTCAAGGTAATTCTATTAAGTTCTTCTTTCTAGGTCTTGTCCTTTAATTTCAATTCTCTACTTATTCCCACTTGAATAATGGTTTCTTCCGGTTATCTTAAGTCCAATAATCTAATTCTAAACCTAGAGAATCAGTTTAATGAAGGTAGAAGGCAAAAAACTCCAACAAAAGCTCAAACTAGTCAAAGTGAGCATTATGTATGATTTTGAACTTATAGTTAATTTCTTTTGTGTTAGCCCTTAAAACAAAGTAATTATTTGATTATTAATGGTCCTAGAAACTCTTATATATTGCTGGAATATAGAATTTAAGTAGAGAATACAAGTTACACCAAGAGCCCTAAATTTACTAATTGTGTATTCAAGTGTTTCCGTGGGTGTATTAAGCTCTCTATACTTCTAATCTGATTTTCTCAACTTGCAATGGATATGTCATGGATTCCATTATAGATTTCATTGATTTAGTTGCTGTTTATAGCCATGGACAAGTGCATATATCGTTTTCAAATTATCTAAACCAAAAAAGATTTGAAATATGCTTTAATGTTATCTTAGATGTTTCTTTGATGTGTATATGTGGGAATTGGATTGTTAATTGTTATGGCAGGTTTAAAACCATAATTTTAATCATATGAGAATGTCCCTAAAATAGGGGAGGTACTGTCCAAATATTTTAAAAATGAAATGGCACCATTTAGGAGCAAATGGACTTGTTTTTACAAAATGATGTGCCATTTTGGACCATTTTGTGCTAATGAACTAGCATTCATATTTTACCACTTTTGAACAGTTTTTCAATACTAGTTATTAGCTGTTAAGTACATTAAGTGATTTATACACTCCTAAGTCATTTTAAGATTAAGTTTCCTAAATTGGTTAAAGTTCTGATTTCGGTCTTGTTCAATTATCTTGATGTATTCTTTTGTAAAATGTGCACCTTGAATAATAGTAATTTATGACAGGTAATTAGCACACCAATCTCTAGAGGATATTGACCCTTTCCACTATCAGTTTCTATTCAAGACACGAGGTAAGTAAAGACTTACAACTGCATCACAAGAACTATATGGAAGATGTATTTATGTGAAACTTACTTATTCCTGAAAGTTATGAAATGGCATGTGCATGGCATGTTTTGCATGCAAATGGAGATTTTTATTAAAAGAGTATTTGAAAATGAGTACCATTATACCAATTTTATAAGAAAAGTTTTAATGGCAATTGCTAGTCTGTCGGAGCTAGATAGGTAAGTCTGTTGATGCAGACTCTCCCGTTGAAGCGGTATTTGCGGATGTTATGATGTGTCTCGTTGAAGCGGGACAAGATTAGTGCGGTGTGGGATGCCCCTTTGATGAGGGAAGGAGTTTTCAAAAAACCTCACACGACGGTCGCACCTTATTTTTACTCTTGGCCAGAGTTCCGCCTAATGTTATCATGGCCTATCGATTTATGGGACAAGTAATGCTCTAAGGGGCCCAATTATGAAGAAGTTTTAAGGAAAATACATGAACTAAAATGTTTAAGAAAGAAAAGGGTACAATGGGAACTTTACGAGATTTTAAAGCAGACATAAGCATGCATAGTTTTACTTACTGAGCTTTAGCTCATTTTAGTCTTGTGATATAGATGAGGAGGTACATTTTGGTGTTGACTAGCTAGTTGCCTGACTTGCCTTTTGTCGCCGTGATCATACAGATGTAGACGAACTTGACCTGTGGGCGACATTTTTTTGTTTTTAGATATTTTGGTGTAATTTAAATATTACTGCTGATGGCAAAATTGACTGGTGAAAACCTGTTTTGATTGTACATTTTGTAAAGACACTTTTAACAAGAAATGTCATGCAATTGCTTTTGTCCTAAAGTTCTAGAAAGTTCAAAAAAAAAATTGCCCACCTTTTTATCAATACAAAAGATAATGTTTAAGAAAGAATAATACTTCATAGTTTGACTGTATATGACAATATGGTTAAACTAGGGGGTGTTACAGTGTTGGTATCAGAGCGGAAGTTTAATCGTTTCTGAAGACTGTCTACATAGGTATGATCATGTGACCAAAAGCTCAGTCAACCAGTAAGTTTTAATTTCCTATGTTAGCATTAAATTTGATACCATATGTTATGTCTTTATTATTGGCTATTATGCATGGATGTAAGTGAAATGGAAACTATAAAGGGAATCATGCCAAGGCCTAATGGTCAAACTAGCGAGCGAAGGGATGATAAGACAAGTGCTACTGAAAATGAGATCAACAAGGATGTTGTTATAGGAAGGTTGACAGAGTTGGTTGAGACACAAGCAAGACAGTTAGAAAGGCTTATAGAAAGGGAGGAAAGGTGTGGAGATCAAGCACTACCACAGGCCATACTAAGACAAGAAAATTATGAACCCGCTTGTGAGAGATTTAGAAAGAATAAGCCTCAAGCTTTCAAGGGTGAAACTGATCCACTACTGGCAGAAGAGTGGGTTAGGAGTATTGAGGGTATCTTCGATTATATTAGAATCCCTGATGAGGAAAAAGTTCCATGTGCAACTTTTATGTTCCAGATGGATGCTAGACACTGGTGGGATTCTATGAAGTCCATCACTGACACTACCAGGCTTACTTGGGAGCAGTTTAAGGAAATATTCTACAGAAAATATTTCAGCAATGCACATAGGATGTTGAAGGCTGCTGAGTTTGTTAATCTGAAACAAGGAGGTATGTCTATTTGTGACTACATAAAGAAATTTGAAGAGTTATCCCGATTTGCTCCGCACATGGTGAGTACCAATGAGCTAAAAGTAAACCAGTTCCTTCAAGGCCTCAAGGCAGAAATTTATAGGGATGTTAAAATATCTGCTCATTGTTTATATCCTTTAATCATTGTTATATATGTGCTATTTAATTTTCTTAATCAATCTTAATACCCTCCTTGTTAAGTGGTGGGTTTTGATTCATTGTAGTCAACCTTTGGCACAACAAATACTTAATTCCTTTTGTACCAGTTGTGCTAGGAAGGAATATTGATTTGTTGTAGACATAAGGTGGCACCATGAATGCTTGACCATATTTGCAAGTGTTGGCGTTATCAAAGAAGGTAATTAAGAAAAATAATCTAAACACATAAATAACTAATAATGAACCTTTAATGATTAATCTTCCGATTAGAACCTCCGTTGTGTGTAGATTCCAATCGAGTGATAAAAGATCTTAGGTTATACTTATTTGATGTACCCAAGAGTGGATCCCCTAATCTTAGCAACAGTTTAATTTTGCAACTTTATATTGTTATATTTTTGTCACTTTTTTTTCATATTGTCATAATCATCCTACAACATAATTTCTTCTATCATCTTTATTCCAGTAATATATGTGTTATGGTCTTGTATTATTCACTAACCTTCTTGTGGATTGACCTCGGTCTTACCGAGTAATTTATTACTTTGACACTTCTGCACTTGGGAAAAGACTTCATTAATTTGAATTAGTCAAGTTTTTGGCACTGTTGCCGGGGAGGTAAAGTTTATTCTACAAGCCATAATTTCATTTATTTTTCTTTTAATTTTCTTCTCATCTCTTTCCTTCTTCATTTTCTTTCTTAGTTATAAAACAAAAATATCCTTTTTTTCATTTTTATGAAAGTTTGGTCACGCTCATCAATTGGTAGACTTATTAGGAAGCCTTTATTTTCTCTTGAAAACATGGCCGAAAATCCAATTGACCAAGGAGGTAATCATTCTGTACATAATGACCAAGATATACCTAGGACACTAAGAGACCACATGAATCCCACAAGAATAGGTGCACCCTCATGTTTAGTTTTTCCTCCTGATGCATCTCATTTCAATTTCAAGCCTGGTATCATTCAACTTTTACCAACTTTTCATGGTTTAGATTCAAAAAATCTATATTTACATTTAAGGGAATTTGAAGAGGTATGTAATACTTATAATGACCAAAATTGTAGCATGAACACCATTAGACTTAAGCTTTTTCCTTTTTCATTAAAAGATAAAGCTAAAATGTGGCTACAAAATCTTAGGTCGGGTTCCATTGGTTCTTGGGATGAAATGCAACAAAAGTTTTTAAAAAAGTTTTTTCCTCCTCACCGAACAAATTCTTTCAAAAGACAAATCACCACTTTCACTCAAAAACAAGGGGAAACATTTTACCAGTGTTGGGATAGGTATAAGGAATTACTTAATACTTGTCCTCACCATGGTTTTGAAATGTGGAGGTTAGTGTCACATTTTTATGAGGGATTAACACCTAGAGATAGGCAAATGGTCGAAATGATGTGTAATGGTACTTTTGAAGATAAAGATCCCAATGAGGCAATTGAATACTTAGACTTACTAGCTGAAAATGCACAAAATTGGGACACAGTGGGAACTTGTGAGGCACCTACCAAAACTCAACCCTCTATATCTAGTGGAGGCATGTATAACCTTAGGGAAGATCACGAATTCCAAGCCAAACTTGCATCCTTAGCTAGAAAAGTCGAGGCACTTGAAATGAAAAAGAGTGGTCAAGTGAAATCTGTGCAAGAAATTGTGTGCCATATTTGTGAAACTAATGATCACTCAACTAATGACTGTCCAACTTTGCCTTCTTTTAAGGAATGTCTTCATGAACAAGTTAATGTTTTAAACACACTTAAAAGACCAAATCCTAATCCATATTCTCAAACATATAATCCCGGTTGGAGAAATCATCCAAATTTTAGTTGGAGAAATGATAATCATGCACAATCTTCACAAGCATCATTTCATGCACAACAAAACTTTCAAAATCTTCAAGGTTATGCACCTTACATATCTCCTCCTAGGAAAAATTTTGAAGAAACATTGCATTCATTCATTGAAAAGCAAGAGTCTATCAATACTCAAAATGCACAAACTATGGCGGATTTGAAAGATACTCTTGCAAAATTTGCATCTGCTCTCCAAATACAAGAGAAAGGTAAGTTTCCCTCTCAACCACAGCAAAACCCCAAGGGACAATTTAATTCACATGCAGGATCCTCTGGAGGCCAACCCATGGATCAAGTCAAATCAATCATGTCTCTTCGTAGTGGTAAGATTGTTGAAAAATCTATTCTTGAACCTTGTGAGAAAGATGATGAATCAAACTCCAAAGGTAAGGAAGAGGTTAAACCTATACCCTCTGAAGAAAAGATTGAATCCCCTCATCCTCTCCCATTTCCTCATGCTTTGAATAATTCAAGGAAAGTGAATCACAATCCTGAAATTTTTGAAATCTTCAAACAGGTAAAAATCAATATCCCTTTATTGGATGCTATTAAACATGTACCATCTTATGCTAAATTCTTGAAGGATTGTGTACTGTGAAAAGAAAATTGAACGTGAAAAAGAGAGCTTTTCTAGCCGAATTAGTAAGTTCAATACTTCAAAACAATAATAGTTTGAAATATAAAGACCCTGGTTGTCCTACAATTTCATGTGTTATTGGTGAACAAAAATTGAACAAGCCTTACTTGATCTTGGAGCTAGTGTGAATTTACTTCCATATTCAGTTTATCAAAAACTCAAACTAGGTGAGTTAAAATCAACTTCTGTCACTATTTTGCTTGCCGATAGGTCAGTTAAAATTCCAAGAGGAATAGTGGAAGATGTGTTAGTTCAAGTTGATAAATTCATATATCCTATGGATTTTATTATCTTGGATACACAACCTGTTGAGGTAAGTAATCCAATTCCTGTTATTTTGGGATGACCATTTCTAGCAACTTCTAATGCTTTGATTAATTGTAAGAATGGAGTGATGAAGCTTTCATTTGGGAACATGACACTTGAACTTAATGTTTTCAACTTGTGTAAGCAACCACATGAAGAAGATGAAAATGAGGAGGCTAATGTGATTGAAACCATCTTAAGTGATTGTGTTCAAACAGGGAGTAATTTAGATCTATTGGAAGTTTGTTTAGTTAATTCATTTGAATCAAGTATGCATTTGGATCATGATATCTCTAATATATGTTCTTTACTTGACTATTCTCAAGGAATAGAAAACAAAGGATGGAGGCCAAGATTCGAAGAATTACTACCATGTTCCAGTATAACAATGCCTTCAAGTATTACATCACCAAAGCTTGAGTTAAAACCATTGCCATCTGATCTCAAATACTCTTTTTTAGGGGAACATGAGACTTTTCCGGCAATAATCTTTTCCAAACTCGATGAACACCAAGAAGGTAAGTTATTAGAAACTTTAAAAATGCATAAATCTGCGTTAGGATGGACCATATCTGACATAAAGGTAATAAGTCCTTTGATTTGCACACACAAGATTTATCTAGAGGAAAATAGCAAACCCACAAGAGAAATGCAAAGAAGGCCTAATCCTAATATGAAAGAAGTAGTGAGAAATGAAGTCATTAAGCTCCTTGATAATAGAATTATTTATCCTATTTCTGACAGTAAATGGGTAAGTCCTACTCAAGTTGTACCTAAGAAATCCGGAGTTACTGTGGTCAAAAATGAAAATAATGAATTAATTCCAACAAGGACTATTACTGGTTGGCGTGTGTGTATTGACTATAGGAAACTCAATTCAATGACTAGAAAAGACCATTTTCCTTTACCTTTTATGGATCAAATCCTTGAAAGAGTTGTAGGACATGAATTTTATTGTTTCCTAGATGGGTATTCAGGATACAATCAAATTGAAATAGCGCTTGAAGATCAAGAGAAAACCACTTTTACATGTCCATTTGGTACATTTGCTTATCGTAGGATGCCTTTTGGATTATGTAATGCACCAGCCACATTTCAAAGATGCATGCTTAGCATATTTAGTGATATGGTTGAACGTTTTCTTGAAATTTTCGTTGATGATTTCTCTATTTTTGGTGATTCTTTCGATGATTGTCTAATGAACTTAGAGAAAGTCTTGAAAAGGTGTGAAGAAAAAAATCTTGTACTTAATTGGGAAAAATTTTATTTCATGGTAACAAATGGGATTGGTCTTGGCCATATTGTTTCATCAAAAGGAATTGAGGTAGACAAGTCAAAAATTGAATTAATTTCCAACTTGCCTACACCAAAGTGTGTAAGAGATGTCAGATCATTTTTAGGACATGCTGGTTTTTATAGGAGATATATCAAAGATTTTAGTATAATATCTAAACCATTGAGTAACTTTTTATCTAAAGACAATAATTTTGAATGGAGTAAAGAATGTGAAGAAGCATTTATTAAGCTTAAAAAATTGCTAACCTCTGTTCCTATCATTCAACCACCTGATTGGTCTCTTCCTTTTGAAATAATGTGTGATGCAAGTGACTATGCTATTGGTGCTGTGTTGGGACAACGAAAAGATGGTAAGCCATATGTGATTTACTATGCAAGTAAGACTATAAATGATGCTCAAATAAATTATTCAACCACCGAAAAAGAATTACTTGCAGTAGTATTTGCTTTAGAAAAATTTCGTTCTTATCTTGTTGGTTCACCAGTAATTGTCTTTAGTGATCATGCAGCATTAAAATATCTTCTCTCAAAGAAGGATTCTAAGCCAAGATTGATACGGTGGATCTTATTGCTTCAGAATTTGATATCACAATCAAGGATAAGAAAGGCGCCGAAAATGTTGTCGCTGACCACCTATCAAGGCTAACAATAGAGTCATCTTTTGGGACCACACCTATCAATGATTATTTTCCTGATGAATCTTTATTCTCTGCCACTTTAATACCTTGGTTTGCTAAAATTGTCAACTTTCTTGCAACAGGTTCTATGTCATCTGATTGGAGTAGTCAAGACAAAAAGAAGTTTTTAAGTCAAGTGAAGAACTTTTATTGGGACGACCCTTATCTGTTCAAGTACTATCCTGATCAAATCTTTCGAAGATGTATACCAGATAATGAGGTAAACAGTATCATAAACTTTTGTCATACAGAAGTATGTGGAGGTCACTTTTCGTCAAAAAAGACAGCTGCAAAAATCTTGCAATGTGGATTTTATTGGCCAACTTTGTTCAAAGATACTCATATTTTTTGCAAATCTTGTGAAAACTGTCAAAAATTAGGGTCAATTTCAAAACGTCACATGATGCCTTTAAATCCTATTTTGGTGATAGAAATCTTTGATTGTTGGGGTATTGACTTTATGGGACCTTTTCAACCGTTATTTAGTTTTGTGTACATTCTAGTAGCCGTTGATTATATATCAAAATGGGTAGAGGCAATTCCAAGTCGAAATAATGACCATAAAACAATGATTAAATTTTTGAAAGAAAATATTTTGAGTCGATTCGGAATTCCTCGAGCCATGATAAGTGATGGGGGAACACATTTTTGTAATAAACCATTTGAGTCATTAATGAAGAAATATGGAATCACACACAAAGTTTCTACCCCTTATCACCCTCAAACAAATGGACAAGTAGAACTTGCAAATAGGGAGATTAAACAAATTTTGGAGAAAACAGTTAACCCAAATCGTAAAGATTTGTCTTTGAGACTTAGTGATGCACTTTGAGCTTATCGAACTGCTTTTAAAACCTCACTTGGTATGTCACCCTATAGGATAGTTTATGGAAAACCTTGTCATTTGCCTGTAGAACTTGAACACAAAGCTTTTTGGGCCAAGAATTGAGAAATGATGCATATGAGAATTCGAAAATTCATAAGGCTAGAACCAAAACTTTTCATGACAATATAATTTCAAGAGTTGTTGGTCAAAAGGTCTTGCTTTATAATTCTCGACTTCACATATTTCCTGGAAAATTGAGATCAAGGTGGAGTGGACCTTTCATTGTAAGACATGTATATACTTATGGTGCTGTTGACATTGAAAATCCCAAAAATGGTAATATTTTTAAGGTGAATGGACAAAGACTCAAACCATTTCTTGACAATCAAATTCTTCAAGAAGAAGTCTTTTACCTCAGTGATCCATGCCATTAGTGATCATAATTTGTTGTAAATCTTCAATTCTCTATTTTTAACTTTGTTTGATCTTGCAGGTTACTTTTAGTGTGTTTGCTTACTTTTTTTCATTACTTTCCCCGTTAAGTGGCGGATAACGGTACTCCGTGACCTTTAAGTCGGTTTTTTCGGTTTCCCACAATAATTGAAGAAAAAAAAAATGAAAAAATAAAAAAATATTGTGCATAAAGTTTCATTCTCTTATCAGAATTCACAACATCTTTTTACTTCTTTCATCTTCCTTTCGATTTCATTCTTCAAGATGGATGTCACTCTTTCAAAATTGCAAAAATACTTTCATTCTCTTCCTCAAAATGCTCTGCTAAAAGTTTACCTTGCCAGGTGTGAAAGATTAAGATTACTAATGCATATGGGCATTCCTGAAGATGTCCGTTGGATTATTGAAGCAAAGGTACGATTATCAGGTGAGTTTTTAAATTCATTTGTTTTTCATATATGCCTAGTCATGGTAAAAGCTCGTTTGCAAAAAAACGTCGTGCTAAAAGAATAAAAGTTTGTCATAAATGTGCACGATGGACTTGTAATACAAAATGCCGCTCTTTAGGAATGGTATCCACAAATCGTGAAGATAAAATAAACTTTATTAAGGATGGCATGAGTAAG
>JXTB01000410.1:286838-342639 GCA_002914805.1 Parasponia andersonii
GACTTACAACTGCATCACAAGAACTATATGGAAGATGTATTTATGTGAAACTTACTTATTCCTGAAAGTTATGAAATGGCATGTGCATGGCATGTCTTGCATGCAAATGGAGATTTTTATTATAAGAGAATTTGAAAATGAGTATCATTGTACCAATTTTATAAGATAAGTTTTAATGACAATTGTTAGTCTGTCGGAGCTGGATAGGTAAGTTTGTTGATGCAGACTCTCCCGTTGAAGCGGGATTTGCGGATATTATGATGTGTCTCGTTGAAGTGGGATAAGATTAGTGCGGTGTGAGATGCCCCTTTGATGAGGGAAGGAGTTTCAAAAAAACTCACACGACGGTCGCACCTTATTTTTACTCTTGGCAAGAGTTCTGCCTAATGTTATCACGGGCTATCAACTTACGGGACAACCAATGCTCTAAGGGGCCCAATTATGAATAAGTTTTAAGGAAAATACATGAACTATAATGTTTAAAAAAGAAAAGGATACAATCGTAACTTTACAAAGTTTTAAAACATACATAAGCATGCATAGTTTTACTTACTGAGCTTTAGCTCATTTTAGTCTTGTGATGCAGATGAGGAGGCATATTTTGGTGTTGACTAGCTGGTTGCCTGACTTGCCTT
This sequence comes from Parasponia andersonii, assembly GCA_002914805.1. Taxonomy (NCBI): domain Eukaryota; kingdom Viridiplantae; phylum Streptophyta; class Magnoliopsida; order Rosales; family Cannabaceae; genus Trema; species Trema andersonii. The sequence goes on from JXTB01000410.1 coordinate 287,474, forward strand.
TTGTCGCCGTGATCATACAGATGTCGACGAGCTTGACCTGTGGGCGACATTTTTTTGTTTTGAGATATTTTAGTGTAATGTAAATATTACTGCTGATGGCAAAATCGACTGGTGAAAACCTGTTTTGATTGTACGTTTTCTAAAGACACTTTTAGCAAGAAATGCCATGCAGTTGCTTTTGTCCTAAAGTTCTAGAAAGTTCAAAAAACAAATTGCTCACATTTTTATCAAAACAAAAGATAATGTTTAAGAAAGAATAATACTTCATAGTTTGACTGTATATGACAATATGGTTAAATTAGGGGGTGTTACAAATAGCATCCTTGTTGATCTCATTTTTAGTAGTACCTGTTTTATCACCCCTTTGCTCAATGGTTTGAGCCCTAGCCCTTGGTATCATTCCCTGTACAATTGTCTTGTTACTTATATCCAAGCATAATAGCTAATAATAAAAAGACAACATGTCATAATATATGGCATCAAATTTAAAACTTACTAGTTGACTGAGTTTGTCATATAATCATACACATGTAGGCAGTTTTTAGAAACGATTAAACCTCAATTTTGATATCATTATTGTCACATTCCTCTAGTTAAATTATATTGTCATATATAGTCAAACTATGAAGTATTATTCTTTCTTAAACATTATCTTTAGTTCTATAAAAAGGTGGGAAAGTTTGAACTTTCCAAAACCTTTTAACAAAAGTAATTGCATGATATTTCTTGTTGAAAGTATCTTTACAAAATATATAATCAAAAGAGGTATTCACTAGTCTTTTTTGCCATCATTAGTAGTATTTACATTACTCCAAAATATCTCAAAGCGAAAATGTCATCCATAGGTCAAGCTCAACCACAATTACGTGATCATGCAGGCAAAAGACAGGCCAGGTAATTAGCCACTTAATACTAAAGTGTGCCCCCTTATCTGCATCACAAGACTAAGATGAGCTAATGCTCAGTAAGTAAAAACTATGTATGATCGCGTATACTATAAAATCTCATCAAGTTTCTATTGTATACTTTTCTTTCTTAAATGTTTGAGTCTATGTATTTTCTTTTAAAATAGTCATAGTTGGGCCCCTTAGTACATTGCTACTTTTGTAAGTTAATAGGCTATGATAATATTGGATGGAAACTCTAGCCAAGAGTAAAAATAAGGTGCGACCGTCGTGTGAAGTTTATGAAAACTCCTTACCTTATGAAATGGGGCATTGCAAACCATGCTAATATTGTCCCGTTTCAACGAGACACAACATAAGATCCGTAAGACCTGTTTCAACGAGAGAGTCTACATCAATAGACTTACTTACCGAGCTCAGACAAACTAGCAATTACTATTAAAACTTATCTTATAAAATTGATATAATGGTACTCACTTTTAAATACTCTATAATGATATTCTCAATTAGTGTGCAAGACGTGCTATGTACATGTCATTTCATAACTTTCAAGAATAAGTAAGTTTCACATAATGACATCTTCCACGTAATTCTTACGATGCATTTGTAAGTCTTTGCTTACCTCATGTTCTGAATTGAAATTAATAGTGGAAAAGACCAATATCCTCTAGAGACCGGTGTACCAATCATCTGTTATAAATTATTGTTATTCAAGATTCATATTTTGCTAAAAGAATGTATTAAGATACTTGAACAAGTCTTAAATCACAAATTTCACTAAATTAGGAAACTTGATCAGAAAATGACTTGGAAGCATACAAATCACTTAAGGTACTTGGTAGTCAATAACTAGCATTGAAAAATTGTTCAAAAGTATTAAAATATGAGTACTAGTTTATTATTATAACAAGGATCTAAAATGGCACATAATTTTGTAAAACTAGTCTATTTACTTCTAAATGGCTGCATTCTAATTTAAAAATATTTTAAAAGCACTCCCCTATTTTAGGATATTTTCACATGATTAAAATCATGGTTTTATACCTGTAATAACATTTTATAAGCCAATTTCCATGTATACACCTCAAAGAGAATTACTCAGAATGATATAAGCATACTAGAATTTTTTTTTTTCGATTTAAACAAAGTTTAAAACCACTTTTATACTTGTGTGCCAGGAAATGAGCATAATAAATAGTAGGATCAATAAAATATACACTCAAGTTTAAGAAATCTGATTACAAATATAGAAAACTTAATCTACTACACATGACAACACTTAACTCCATTAATAGTAAACTTTGAGTCTTTAGGTCTAACTTTAATTCTCTACTTAAATTTTATATTTCTAGTATATAAGGGTTTCTAGGACCATTATTCGTCAAATAATAGCTTTGGTTTTAGAGCTGAAATAAAAGAAATTTACTATATATATTCAAAATCCCACCTAAACCTTACCTTGATTAGTTTGAGTCTTTGCTAGACTTCTTGTCTTCTATCTCTACCAAACTAATTCTCAAAGCTTAGAAATATATTTCTAGACCATACAGACCTAAAGAAACTATTATTTAAGTGGGAATAAGTAGAGAATTGAAATTAAAGGACAAAATTAGGAAAGAAGAACTAGTAGAATTACCTTAACTAGTTTTAGTCTATCTTGCTTTCTAGAGCTCTAACTTGAGTTCTATAACATGAAAATTCTTTGATATGGCTAAGAAGAGTTGAGAGAAGTGTATAAAGGTACTAGAGAGGTTCAAGTCATGGCTAGAGAGAAAGGAGAAAAAAATGACCAAATTTCGTCTAAAAGTGATACTTAAAAGATAAGAAATGGCATAAGTTAAATTCTGAGAGGTATTTTTGGTATCTAGCACATTAATTTCCATGTATCTAGTTCTAAAACATCCTTAGCATAGCTTCTACATTTCTAGTCACTCCTTTACACCCAAGTATAAATAAAATTGATAAATCCTAGCTTAGAAAGTAAAAACTAGTCATCCTTTGACTTATGATCTCATGTGATAGGTTTATTATAATCTGGTGGAACCTAGCCCCATAACCATCATTAAACATAAAAATAATTCAATTAGACTCCATTTAATAATGTAAACATAGTATTAGTATTCAATTATTAGAATGCACAAACAAGACATTATGCGATTAAGCTAGCTTATTTCAATAAAACACAAATCAGTGTTGTGAATGCCACTTCATGCTTACATAAAGTCCTAGAAATTGAATTAAATCCATTTGACGTGTTAAACACACAGTGAATTCGGCTCTGTAAAGCGTGAAAATTGTATTTTCTTGGACATTATCTTAGTGCATGTGTATATTGTACTACCTTCATAAACATATTCTTTATTCTTTTAGTACATCGAGCTCTCTCTTTGAGGGTATTGAACCTTTACACTATATCGGAATATTTCGACAATCATTAGTGTAATAACATATATGTAAATGTGCATAATATAAAGAATAAGCATGTTACTATGAAAGTGGTATTAATGACTCATAGATGCCCAATGTGAAATTAAATTATATTTATTATTAGCTTAGTGCACGTGAGAATCTTGGGTACTACATTCATAATTTATATTTTTACCCATAATCTTAAGATTTCTAACATTTATGCCCTCTAAAGGTAAACCTTGAGTTATATCTTATTTTTTTATTAAAGATTATTTTTTTAGTTATGTTTACACTTTAATATAGTCTTAAAACTGCATAAAATAACTTTATCAAAGATTTGACCTATATTTGTCAAAATTATACTTTTGACCCCAAATACTCAAAATTTTGACATTTTAGTCCTTTCAACTTTTGAGCGAACATTTTTAATTTTTGAAAACTAATTTTAATTGAAAAAATCTGTTCTAAGTCTAAATCATTAAGCTTGATTCATTTTCACGCATATTTTATTTTACGGTCTTTTACCTAAAAATCTTTCACTTTTGAGTTTAGTCATTTTGATTTTATTTTACTATTATTATTTTTATTGTTATTTTAGCTTTTATTATCACGACTTATTCATATTTAGAGGCTTGAGAAATCAACAAAATAAGCCTTGACATAAAAATAAATTATATAACATCTAAAGTAGATCAAATATTTTATTACTCATTTATTCTTTTGTAATATCTATTTAAACAAATAATAAGCAAGGTGAGGGAATATTTATCTTCCAAGCTTATATATTCTTTCTTGGAGTGTTAAGGAACTTTTCTAAGTATCAATATTTTACTACAAGTTAAAATTCTAAAATTAGACTTGTCATAATTTTAGATCTAAAAATCTTAATAAACTTAAATGTATTTTTACAACCTTCCTTCCAAGATCTTTCATTCTTCCTCCTTATGTCTCCACTAGAAAGCAAGGTTCTCACTTTTTTGATTGCAATTCTTAATTTCTAGAGCATTTGTAGGGAAAACAAGGATGATGGGTAATATGTTATAGCTCATATGGGTTTGGAAGAAAGTGAGTTAGAAAGAATTTTTCTTTTAGTTTTCTTTTAGAGAAAGCATGATAGAAAAAATGAAGATAGCTTTGGTTAAGTAGTTGAAAGGTTGAGTATGAATTTCTAATTACCAAATGAAGGGTCTATTTATAGTGTAAAGCTAGGTGCTCTCTTCTCTTAATTGCAATTGTTAATTTCTAGAGCATTTGTAGGGAAAACAAGGATGATGGGTAATATGTTATAGCTCATATGAGTTTGGAAGAAAGTGAGTTAGAAAGAGTTTTTCTTTTAGTTTTCTTTTAGAGAAAGGATGATAGAAAAAATAAAGATAGTTTTGACTAAGTAGTTGAAAGGTTGAGTATGAATTTCTAATTACCGAATGAAGGGTCTATTTATAGTGCAAAGCTAAGTGCTCTCTTCTCTTGATTGCAATTCTTAATTTCTAGAACATTTGTAGGAAAAGCAAGGATAAAAGATAATATATTATATCTCATATGAGTTTGGAAGAAACTGAGTTAGAAAGAGTTTTTCTTTTAGAGAAAGGATGATAGGAAAAATAAAGATAGTTTTGGCTAAGTAGTTGAAAGGTAGAGTATGAATTTCTAATTACCAAATGAAGGGTCTATTTATAGTGCAAAGATAAAAGGTATCTTACTAAAATATGTTACTTCTATTTCTTTTTCCTATCTCATCCTTTAATTATTTACTCATCCACTATTTTTGATTTTGTCTCTAATCTCTCAGCTTTTCCAATTATTTGGAATCCAATACTACTAATACTAAAAAAAAAAAATCTCCACTATATTATTCTTTTTCATACCTTTTGAATTATTTAGGAGATAAAAGCTACCAATTAGTTTTATCCATGCCTTCCTCTTCGAATTATGACCATTAATTTCCAAAGAAAATCTCTGTTATCTTTTTCCTTTTCCAACCTTTTGAACTAGTTTAGAGACAAAAACTATCAATTAGTTTTGTCTATAAGATGTAATAATTTCTAACGTGACATAAATATATCACATTCTTATTTAGGCAACCTATGTCATATTGATCTACATAATATTTTGTTTGTAGAATTAATTAATTATTGAGAAAAACTAACTTAGAATTTCCAAATGAAAACAAGGAATAATTATAGTTTTATCACATAATAAAATTTAACATTATAATCATACTACACACAAATTTCATAGCATTACGAAAATATGCTTATTCAAATTTGACATTAAGTCTAATAATAATTCTACTAAGGTTGCAAGCCTAGAGATTCCTAGGGGGGTTATAGTTGCCTCTTAATCAAGCTTGGGGGATTTCTTGGCTCTCAGTGGAACTTGCAACTCCTTAGCATGATTGCATTGTGGTAGTCTTTGGGATTTACTTCAGTCATACTAGGCAGATTTTCTTGTGGTCTCTTGGTAAGAATGTTGGCCAACTGACCAACCTTGTCTAGGTTTTAATTGACACGGAATGATTCTGTAAATTGTTCCTTGTTTCCATCATAAATGGATTATTATCGTTATTCAATTCTTCGGTGGTGGATAGCCAAGGTTGAGCTTCATCGTGTTCTCATTATTTTCATTGCTCTAGGAGAAGTTGGATGATATCTCTATCCGAGATTGTAAACAACATTATATGGATTGTTGTTCTGGTAGTTAAAGTTTGAAATGTACTACACTTGCACTACTTGAGATTCTGGGAAAGGATATCCCACTTAACAATGATCTCTCAGATAGCTCCTATGGCAAAAATCACAAACTATGGGCAAGGTCTTAATGGAGTTTACTGTAAGATGGCCATTTGCCAATTGCTTTGAAAGAGTATCTAGTTGAGTTGCTAAAGTATTGATTGCATTGATGTCATAAACTCCGGGTGCCTTTTTTGGTAGAGCATTCTCGCTATGCCATTGGTAGGTATTCATGGTCATATCCTCTAATAACTAATATGTTTCATCTTGTGTCTGACCCATGAATGCTCCTCCTAGTGCAGTGTTATCAATATCCTCATCGAGGCAATAAGTCTATTGTAGAAGATTTGGACTTGCATTCACATAGGCAATCCATGGTGGGGACATCACCTAAGTAGGTCTGTATAGCACATCCAGACATTATACAATGATTCTCCATCATACTATGCAAAGTTGGAAATCTTGACTCACAGTGTTGCCATCTTAGCTGGTGGAAAAAACTTAGCAAGGTATTTCGACGCTAAATCCACTCAACTAGTTATGGAATTCAGTGGCAAAGAGTTCAACCACTTCTTTGCACTATCTTTTAGTGAAAAGGGGAAGTGCAGTAGACGAATGACATCATCAGTAATACCATTAAATTTGAATGCATCACAAATTTCTATAAAATTTGCAATGTGAGTGTTGTAGTCTTCGCTCGATAAGCCATTGAATCATACTCAGACTTGGATCATTTGTAGGGTAGCCGATTTGATCTCAAAGTTATTAGCTTGATTGACTAGATTCTTGATGACTGATTGGATGCCTGTCACCTTGGATGGTGTATAAGTTTGAAGTGCCAGGTTGTTGTTAACATCTTTTCCTTCTGTCATTTTTTTTTGTAATTTTTTGTGAATAGAGTGAAAAATAAAAAAATTAAAAGGAAAATAATTCAAACTAAAACTATACTTAATTATATATGATATTGGCAAATAAAACAAGTCCTCAGCAAGTACGGTGGCAAAAACTTATTGTGAAAATTATGAATGCAAGTGCACATCACCGAACAAGTAATATAGAGTAAAAAGAGTATTATCCCACAAAGACTAATATTGCCAATTACCGAGTTTTATGAATCCTTAATTTTATTTGAACAATCTAAATGTGACTATTGCAGAAAAAATGAAATTAAGTAAATGAAATCAAACTTACAAATAACTTAAGAAAACTCTCACTAATTGAAAACTTGGGTCCTGATTTTACCTATATTAATCCTTCTCAATTATTCAATTCAATTAGTTAATGTTCATTTCCTATACTAATAATGAATCTCTCTAATTTATCTATCAATATTTCTCAAGATTTAAAAAGAATGTTTCAATAGACAACTTCAAACATCTCTGTGTAAAATATGAACCTATCAAAACTCATTAAGCACAAAAAATTCATGAATATTGTGCAAATCTTATAGATATCACTAACTTGTGAAAATCTTATGTTATATTAATTGATGACAAATTTAATTCTCCCTTCTTAGATTAAATCTCTAATTCATGTAAAAGTTTATCATGCTCTCACAAGTAATAAACATGGATGAATACAGTAAGTATAGAATGAAAATAAATATCAACCTGTATTGAAATTGAAATAAATCAAGATATCATAATCCGACTATATCGTAGCCCTAGAAAATTAAACTAGTTCATGGTAAGGTATAAAAAACAATCTTTAAGCATAATTCTAAATATGAAGAAGAAAGAAGAGTAGAAAAACTAAACACTGAATCAATGGTATTCCATCTTTGAGTTACCAATCAATCCACCTTTAATTCTTTGTTCTCTCTTTCTCTCTATTTTCTGAGTTCTTGGCAGCTCTCTAATGTCAAAAATTAGTCACACAAAGACCTATTTATAAGCTCGGGTGCAGCCACATAAAAAATTAGATAAAAAAGATTCTAAAGAAAAAGATGTGTTGAATTTCTGTAGCGCACTTTTGGGCACTAGCGATATAGGATCGGGTGCTACCCTGGCTGCCAACGCCCCTAATTTCAACTCGAATTAGTGCTGGAGCTCTATTAAAATAGCAACGGGGTGCTTGTTTCTCTAGAACATTTTTTTTCTCTTTAAATTTTTTCTCTTTCCGAACCTTTTAAGCACTCTAGCACCAATGACAAGTGTGAAGGAGCTTCTTTCTCAACCCATCACACTACAAATCGTGCCATTTTACTCCAAAAATCACTAAGTGTACCAAAATTGTCTAACCTACAATCAAAACATCAAAAACACAAATAAAATCTACAAAAACATCGAAAACTAACCAAATATTTAGTTTAAAGGATATTCAATTTGTGAGCAAAACTCTCTCATCATAAAGTATTCCATCTTTATTTATAAGTTATGACCATTTAATTTTGACATAGAATAAAAAAATAAATCTCCTCCATGCAATTTCATATTTTTTTTCTTTATTATAATGTAATATGTCATAAAAACTTTGGATATTTAAACAAAAGTATATTCAATTATGCATAATATGAAACACATTATGAAATAATAAAATATTCAAGTAAAAATATTTCATAAACTGTAAATATTGTTTTAGAGCACCAAAAAATAAGAAATTCTTTCTAAGGCACAAATCCAGCATAATAAGTATGCTTGGAAATTTATTGAGCATTGGATGATATTAGCATTTATTAACTCCCCTTTATGATTCGTCATATGTACATCTCTATTAGTATATTAAGATGGTTACTATAAGTAATGTACAATTGCATTGACATCACATCATGTAGAGTAGGACGCTATTGAGAATCTGAAGATGTATATGAGATTAGGGTTTTATGAAACTTGTCACACTCTAAGTGTTCTCAAGAAAAATATACAATAAAAATAATATGATATTACACTAAAAGACCCTTATATCTTAGCCAAGGCAACAGTAAGGTGACCACACAAGTCCTACATAAGCAAGTACAAATATGATACACTGATATAATGATATACAATGATATGGTACATATTTATGATGAGCCATCAGTAGTACCAACCTAGCCTTAGAAATTATGTCATGCATGCATCGGTACATAAGTATGTCATTGATAAGTGAATTTTATTCACTTAATTGATCTTGATATTTTCGAGGTTTCTTAGTCTTTTATATTTTTTCATGGTGTTTTTGTTTATATTGTAGGTCTTGTTCATTTTAAAAACTTTGAAGCTCTTTAAAGATATATTAATGGACCATTGGCGCCTTGAAAGCAAAGTCTAAAGTACCATAGTGCCATCTCTTAGCATTATGGTGTTTTGAATAGGGAGCTTAGAAGAAGAGGCTAAAAAGAAGAAATCAGAAAGATTTGGACAGAACCGAGGCACTACGGTTCCACTCTTAGAGCTCCATAGTGCTGTGTCAGAAACAAACTGGCACCATAGTGCCACTGCCTTGCAACATGTATACTTCGAACAAGCACTACAGTGCTCGTTATGTGGCACTGCGGTGCTCTCAGCCTACCAAATTAACATTTTTATGCCCTTTTCTTACCTCTTTTGATACCTTTGGCCCTATAGAATAATATAGGACAAATTGCAATACAAATTTGGGAGCCTTTGGAGCCCAAAAAGGGTGGTACAATGGAGAAATCGAGGAAAGATGAAGAAGGAAGAAGGAGGAAGGAAACTTTGAGGATTCTCGTCAAATCAAAATAGAGTTCTTCCTGCTATTTTCTTTGTGTTGTCAAAACTTTTTGGTTTATTTTTGTTTATTTCAACTATGAACTAATTTTATATCTAGAGGATTGATGTAAGTCTTACTTGCACCAATATCTTGATTCCAATGAATTTCCTATGATGTTTGTCATGATTTATTTGTATTATTTAGTTATTGTTGCTTTCAATCAATTTGCCTCTAATTGAATGAATGGGTATCTTAAAATTGAAACTTGAGAAAGGAATTTCTAGATTTTAGACTAAAGATAACACAATATAGATTCAATAGAGTTTGAGAAAAGCTTGAGAGTTTATGAAGCATCTCTTAATAGATACTTGATCCTAATGAATCCTTTTTTATCTTGATTTTGAATAGAGATATTGAGATTGAGAATTAGGAATAGTATCTAATTAGCACTTGAGAGAGTGGGTAGGTACAATTTAGGTTCTAGCTTACAAATCAATAGAAATTAAATGGAATTGAAAGGCATAGGAAATAGCTTGGTAAAATCAACCTCTAGGCTAGTTAACTTTGGTTTCTTCCTTAATTAGTACCTTGAGGTCATTTAATGTAACCCTCTTGGAATCCCTAGACTTGTAATCTTAGCATAGTTATTATTAATAAACTTAATGTCGAATTTTAATAAGTTTAAATTCACAAATACTTGAAATTGTGTGTGTAGTATTATTTTAATGTTAAATTTTATTACATGAGAAAACCATAGTTATCCCTTATTTTAACTTAGAAATTCTAAGTTAGTCCCTTAATAATAAATTGATTCTACAAATATTATATTACGTACATCAATATAACCTAATTAAGAATGTGACATGTTTATGTCACATTAAACAAATTATTATATTTTATAACCTAAAGTTAATAGTTGGACCAAAATAGTACCATGACATACTTTGAATGGCTGAGATTAAAGTATACAAAGAATTAAGTAGAAAAACAAATCTAAGGGTAGAAAATAAGTTGTAGAAAAAGATGAATAGTAGTGAAGTTTTACCTTAGGAAGGTAATAACTTTAAATTAGTAGAATAGAAAATATAGGAAAAAGGAAAATGATAATGGAAATGTTCTTTGGAAATTAGTGGCCATAATTCAAAATGGAAGACATAGACAAAAGTAATTAGTAGCTTTTGTCTCCAAAATAATTCAAAAGATATGAAAAAGATTAATATAGTGGAGACTTTCTTTGGGAGTTAGTGTTATTGGATTCTAAATAATCGAAAAAGAAGAAAGATTAGAAACAAAAGTAGTTGATGAGTGAAAAATAAAGTAAAAGATAAGGTAATAGAGTAGGAAATTGAGATATATTGATAAATTGGTAAGAATGGTACTTAGATTATTTGATGGAATGTGAAAGTGTGTATTATTGGATACCTCTTAAGATGGCGTATAAATAGATCCTTCATTTGGCAATTCAAATCCATACTTAACCTTCCAATTATTTAGTCAAATCTATCTTCATTTTTTGAATTATCCTTTCAAAAAAAAAACTCTTTCTACCTCACTTTCTTTCAAATCCACAAGAGCTATAATATTTTATTCATCGACTCTAGAAATTAAGAATTATAATCAAGAGAAGAGAATACCTAGTTTGGTGGTAGAGATGTAAAAAAAGAAGATTCAAGCCTAGAAGGTAAATATTCGCTCACCTTACTTGTTATGTGTTTAAATAGATTCTATAAAAAAATAAATGCGTAATAACATATTTGATCTACTTTAAATGTTATATAATTTATATTACGTTTAAACTTATTTTGTTGATTTATTAAGCCTCTAAATATGAATACTTCATAATAATAAAGACTAAAAAATAATAATAATAATAATAGTAAAATCAAAATGACTAAACACAAAAGTGGAAGACTCTAAAATAAAATATGTATGAAAACGAACCAAGCATAATGATTTAGACTTAGATCCTTAAGAACAGATTTTTACCCATTAAAAATACTTTCTAAAAGTTAAAAATGTTTGCTCAAAAGTTGCAAGGACTAAAATGCAAAAATTTTGAGTATTTTGATCAAAAGAGTAATTTTGACAAAATATGGGTCAAATATGTGAGAAAGTTTTTTTAGGCAGTTTTAAGATTATATTAAAGTGTAAAAGTAAATAAAGGAAGAATCTTTAACGAAAAGATACGAATAAATAGAAAACTTTATTTTAGATCTCCAATTGGGATGTAAAAAGATTTACTTGAATTTAAGACATGAAATCAATTATAGGAAATAAATAATATATGCCACTAATTGTATTTTGCCTAAGTTTAATGATGGGCCTAAAAAGCGCCATCAATACTTAATAATATTGATTCTAAGTAAAGTTTTAGATTTTAAATCTATGTAGCTATTAGTATGTTTGACTTACTTATCATATTATGACCCTTAATTACGAATAATAAAATTAATCAAGAATAATTCAAAGTATTTGATGAAAAGAAATATAACTAAGAAAAATTAACTGATTTAGGATGTTATTAATCAAATCAACAAGCAAATTATTGATAGATTAAAAATATCGCTATGCTAAAGATTAAGGAGAATTAAATTTCATCTATCTAAGCTGAAAGTATAAATTAGTCAATGAATATAACATGACATTATTTCTCAAATGGGAAGTTTTATGTTTGATCAAGATTGAGTCTTAAATGTTTTAAGTCTACTAAGTAATTAGAAATTTAAAAAAAAAAAGTATCAGGGCACTTTAAATTACTCTAACAAATAGTGTATCTATACATCAGGACAAAATTTCGACCTAGACGTATGTAATTAATGAGTAGAACTAGTATAATCATATTACGAGGTAAGTACAATTTAACCTATGGTATGGATGGTTTGAAAATATTTCATGTTTGTAATATGATACATTAGTGTTAACTACTTTTATTTTATTATTGTATGACCTATGTATAATGTATGCTTATAAAGATATATTTCCTATGCTATCAAAATGACGTATTCTTACTTTACAATGTTATCATATAAAAATACTTTAGCATACATTAACAAAGAAAATACTATAATAGTGGAATATAAGTTTGGGTTTATTGAAGCACACCCACTCATATTAAGAAAAGACTAAATAAGATAAAAAATTTAAAAGTGTCGTACTAATCTCTACTAGATGAGGCTATCCGGGGAAAAATAAGACCGACCTCCTATAAGCGAGTATTCCCAATGAAAAGTACGTCAAGATTATGACCGTGGGTATTTTCAGTTGGGTCGCTGTCATACTTCCCCATTCGGTAGTTCACACTTGGTACTTATACTAGGGCCCATAAGAAAGATAAAAGACTTTATGATCAAGAATGAGATAAAGTCATGATACAATATCTTATAATAAAGCATAAAATACTAATTTCATAAAACAACATAACTGGACTTTCATTAAATGTTTTGTAAGAATTACATTGTATTTACTAAGCGAAAGCTCACATTTTATGAGTGTCTATGCTATAGGTACCAAAGGAAAGAAACCTCTGATTTGATTGATAGATTAGCTAGAATCGAGGCGGGGAGGAATGCGAGAGGTGGGTAATGGAACACCGCTATTAAAATTTCTTTCGCATATGTTCTTATTATGAGACAAATTATTTCAATTATGTAAGCTTGATGTTGTCTGAAAACGTGCTTATAACTTGGCATTTTATTTCGTAATGCATGGTTCTATTAAATTCAACTTGAAAATATAGAATTTAAACAAATGTTTTTTCAAAAAATCAAAAAGAAAATTTTTTTGATTTAAATAAATTCAAAACACCAGGAATTCTATCAAAAAGACCTAAATTGTCTAAGGAGAACATGGAACTTAAGTGGTCCGTATGTGACCCCCTTCTCACTTGGGAGCCCTTTATGGTTGCGTATTATTTAAATCACCCTAATGAAAAGTTTATAAACAAATTTAAATAAAGATTACTTAGCCATTGAGAAGAATTTTACTTGTTTTCAAAATTTAAGTAAATGGTTAGTTATGAATATAAATCTCTTAAAAAGAAAAAAAGCATTTAAAAAAAATTTTTCTTGAATTTTTAGCGTCTAAATTTCTCTTTTTAAATAAGTAAGCTATGAAGATAAGTAGTTAACAGTCTGAAAAGTCTATTTGGGATCTGAGCGGGTATTCTGCCATCCTACCTTGCATCTCTTTGCAATATTTCAGATAACTCAAATAAGTATATATTATATAACTTTAAGAATGTAATATGTAGTTGTAATAGACGCCCCGATAATCGACATTTCAATGGACCAAAAAATTGCCCAACTTTAACTTTTTGGAGCTGTAGTAGTGGCTGTCTTCAGAGTAGGATGACCACTATATAAGCTGGCAGAATCTACACCTGAAGCATTAGAGAATTGGCTTCAGAAAACGAAACAACTTTTATGTATATGTCGTATCTAGGATTATGAACGGACTACTCTTATAGTCATACAACTACGAAATAATGCTCGAGTGTGGTGGCGAGCATCAGGACAGATCGTAGATAATATGAGTTGGGAAATATTCTGCAGATTAATCATAGAACACTTTTCACAAATAGAACACCATAACAATCCAATAGAGATCCCGACAGCAGAGACCCAATTACAAGAACAAACTTTTGACTCTGTGAGAAACAGATGGGAATCCCAGCCAGGCGAATCTATGGAAGAATATAACATCCATTTTTCTGAGGAAATAGTTCACATATTCCCTCTGAGATGGCCTAATAGTATCCTACTTATGACCTATTGGTATGGAATCCCGAGTCATATCTGAAGGCGCATGAGGAACCCATTTATTGATATGAATCTCGAACATATTAGTTTAGAGGCAATTCATGTAGAATAGGAATATCAAAGGGAAATAGAACAGAGTATGACTGAAGGATCATCTCGCGAGAATATCATAAGAACTCCTTTCCAACAAGGAGACCCTGAAGAAGAGCAAAGAAGGGTATGACTGTGAATAGATGCGAAGAGAACCATGCCCACTGGACAAGGACACACTAATGACAATGAGGAAGACTCTAAAGAAGACCTAGAAGAGATCCAGGAGAAAACCCTAGCAAACCTTCAAATACTAATATGAGAGATTAAGTACAGAGTAGACTAGAAATGTTTATATGTTCTTATCTTGTACTTTAATTAATGAAATAATATAATTATGAAATAGTTATGTCAAATTACTTAATTTATCCTTTTTCTTCATAATTGAAGCTGAGATAACTAACAATTCCCTGAACTAATAGGAGTCAACAAAAAAAAAATGGCAAGAGGGAGGGGAAGACCAGAAATCAGTCTAATAAATGCATCTGAAACACCCGACGTAAGTAATCTTATAGCTAACTTACAACAACGACTCCAAGCTCAAAAAAAGGAGAGGAGTAACCTACGTGAGCAACTAAGGTAATAATGCGAAGAGAATGTCGAACCTCAAGTGGATAATGAAGAACCTCTACCTCAAGAGGAAGAACCAATACTACAACCGGAAGCTGTAATACCTGATTGACATATGGAGTGCCAAGAACCACTTTATGAATGCTTTAGAAAGATGCATCCTACTGAGTTTGAAGGATCAACGGATCCTTTAGTGGCCGAAGAATGGTTGTCATAAATTTAAACTATCCTAGATTTTATGAACCTTAATGACCATAAAAAATTGATATGTATGTCTTATGTCCTGAAGAAAGGTGCACGATATTGGTGAGAGATAGTCAAAATGAGAAGAAATGTCAGAAAAATGTTGTGGAATGACTTCATCCATGAATTCAACTAAAAAATACTATAATCGTATGGCGATGCAGGCCTAGCAAAATGAATTCATTAACATCAAACACGGGAATATGACAAACATCGAGGCCATACGAAAGTTCAACTAGCTTACAAGACTGTGTCCCTATTTTGTACCCACTAAAGAAGAAGGAGTAAAGAGGATGATCGAAATGTTTCACCCTGAATTAGCAGTTGTCATTGATAGTAATGACAACCCACTAACTACAGTTGCAGAATGTGTAGGAAGGGCACTCAGAGCAGAACATTGTCTTGCCCAAGCTAAGGAAGAATGACAAAAATATTTCGAATTAAAGAAGAACTAACGGGAGCAAGCTAAACTGAATCAGGACAATAACCAAAGAGGATTTGGGTCCCAATCTGGTCATAATAAGAACCAGACCAACAACAATAACAACTGCAATAATTATAGTGGAAAGAAGAGAATGAATAACTTTGGTGGCTAAATAAACCAAAAAGAAGAGCCTCAACAACAAAAGAAGGCCGAGGTAGAATTTCCACCATGTCCTAACTGTGGGAAGAAACACCCTGGGGAATTTCACTTTGGCTCAAACACCTACTACCTCTGTAGCATGGACGGTCATTATGCCAAGAATTTCTACAGTAAATAAAATTAAGCTAACCTACCAACCAGGTCTAAGCCGTAAGGACCTTAAATTCACAATATGCAGATCAAACTTGAAGGACCCCTAGATTGGTCAAGGCAGAATGGAAGCACCTCCAGAAATCACTGCCCAAGTTTACGCCTTTACCAGGGAGGATGTAGATGCAGGAACCTCTAATGTGGTTATAGGTCAGCGGTCTATTGCCACTCAAAATGCATTTATCTTGTTTGATTCTGGTACTACGCATTGTTTTGTGTCACCATGTGTTTGCCAAAAGGATAGCTCAGAATAGTGATAGAATGACTTGAACTTTAAATGTAGTTCTACCTTTAAGTGAAACTTTGACAACGAATTATTGGATAAAACATGTTCCAAAAATCATAGCTGCTAGGGAACTGTATGTTGACCTAGTCATCCTAGGAATTATTGAATATGATGTCATCCTAGAAATGGACTTCTTGAGAAGGTATAATGCTAACATTAAATGTCAAAGTTGAAGGATCATGTTCAAACCTCTAGAAGAAGAAAAGTTCACTTATAATGAAGATAATAAGATGCAACCTCGACCTCGAGTGATGATCTCAGCAATGCTGGCAATGAGAATATTGAGTAAAGGGTGTCTCGGATATCTAGCTCATATTCTAGATAAGAGTAAAACAGAAAAGAATAGGCTAGAAGATGTAATTATCGTCAAGGAGTACATTGATGTGTTTCCCGATGATCTGCTAGGACTACCACCAAAGCCAAAAATTTCCTTTGAGATCGAATTACTGCCCGGTACTACCCTTATTTCCAAAGCAGCTTACAGAATAGGACCTGCTGAGCTTAAGGAGTTACAAACCCAACTACAAGAGTTGTTAGACAAGGGTTTCATCTGACTAAGTTACTCACCAAGGGTCGCACCTGTGCTATTTATGAAAAAGAAGGATGGAACATTCAGATAGAGAATTGAATAAAGTGACCATAAAGAATAAAATATCCTTTGCCAAGGATAGATGACTTGTTCGATCAACTAAAAGGAGCTGCAGTTTTCTCAAGATCGATTTGCGATTGGGCTATCATCAATTTAGAATTAAAGAGAGTGATATTCTGAAGTCTGCCTTTCGAATGCGATATGGGCATTATGAGTACGTAGTGACACCTTTTGGGCTAATCAATGCCCCTGCAACATTTATGAACCTGATGAATAGTGTGTTCAAAGAATATTTGGACAAATTTATTATAGTCTTTATCGATGAGATCTTAATTTGCTCAAGGTCTCAAGAGGAATATGAACAACACCTCAAACTCATATTGTAGAAGTTAAGGAAACACCGCCTCTATGCTGAATTCACTAAGTGAAAATTCTAGCTATACTGAGTACATTTCTTAGGACATGTGGTTTCAAAGGAAGGAGTTGTTGTAGATCCTTCCAAGATAGAGGGATTGAACAATTGGCTAGTACCCAAAACCGTGACTAAAGTGAGGAGCATTTTGGGATTAGCTGGCTATTACTGAAGATTTGTAGAAGAATTTTCAAAGCTTGCTGCACCCTTCACGACCTTTATAAAAAACCGGAAGAAATACGAATGGATAGAGAAGTGTGAAGAAAGCTTTACTAGTGCACGTATACTTACTATCCCAGCAAACAAAGGACAGTTCGACATTAATAGTGATGGAACAAAGCTAGGACTAGGAGCAATACTAATGCAAAATGGAAAGGTCATGGCATTGGAGCAATACTCGACAACTAAAGGAGCACCAGAAAAACTACCCAACTCATGATCTAGAACTTGCTGCTGTAGTATTTGCTATAAAACTTTGGCGACACTACTTATACTGGGCTCAATGTCGAATCTACATTAACCATAAAATCTTGAAGTACATATTCACTCAGAAAGAGTTGAACATAAGGCAATGTAGAAGGCTTGAGTTAGTGAAGAATTATGATTGTGAAATCTTGTATCACCTAGGTAAGGCAAACAAGGTAGCAGATGCACTAAGCAGAAAAATGACTTCAACTTTGATGTCAATAAAAGCCTTACCTGAGCCCTTACAAGAGGATATAAACAATGTCAGTTTAGAGTTAATAATAGGTAAATTGTTTATTTTAACTCTTAAACCAAACATTTTTGAGAACATGAACTATACCTAAGAGCTCGATCCTGTCTTAGCACGAATTAAGGAAGACATTGCCGAAAGAAAACTGACTGAGTTTAATCTATCTTCTGACAAAATTCTCAAACTAAATAGTATATTATGCATACCTAATGATGCCAAGATGAAGAATTAGATCCTTTATGAGGCACATGAGACCCCTTATTCTGTCCATCTTGATGTGACAAAGATGTATAAGGATCTAAAGGAACACTTTTGGTAGAATGGAATGAGAACCGATATTGCTAAGTACGTACAAAGGTGCTTGACGTGTCAAAAAGTCAAAGTTGAACAGAAGTGGCCTACTAGAGAATTGCAACTAATTGAAATACCAGAGTGGAAATGGGAGAAAATTGCTATGGCTTTTGTCGTTAGATTACCAAGAACGCCAGAAGGATACGATGCAATATGGGTGATTGTGGATCGACTAACTAAGTCAGCACACTTTCTACGAATGAAAATCACTTACTCATTAGAAAAGTTAGCTGAATTATACGTAGCTAAGATAGTCAGACTATGCGGAATACCATGAAATATCATTTCTAATCACGACACTCGATGTAGCTCCACTTTCTGGAGAAAAGTCCAAGAAGCTTCAGGTACAAAGCTAAATTTTAGCCCGAATTTCCATCCTCAAACTGATGAGGAGTCAAAACGAACCATCCAAACTTTGGAGGATATGCTTAGGGCATGTGTCATGGACTTGAAAAGAGCATGGAATAAGAAACTTCCTTTGATAGAGTTATCCTACAATAACAGCTACCAGGCCTCTATCAAGGTAGTACCTTATGAAGCACTTTACCAAGAAGATATAGATTCCTAATCCATTAGTTTGAACCTCGGGGGAAACATTTAGAAACCACTGACTTCATAAAGGAAACCACTGAAACTATACACAATCTCAGGAAAAGGATGGAAACTGCTCAGAGTAGATAAGTAGAGAACTCTATTAGAATTCCAAGTGGGAGATGTAGTTTTTCCCAAAATAGCAGCAATAAAGGGAGTAAGGTTATTTGGAAAGAAAGGAAAATTCAATCCAAGATATATTAGACCATTCGAAATTTTAGAACATATTGGCAAAGTAGCTTATAAGTTGGCTTTACAACCTGAACTAGCATCAGTGCATAACATGTTCCACATATTCATGCTGAAGAAATATATCTCAGACCTGTCACATGTTTTGAAGCATGAACCTGCTGAAGTACACGAGGACTTGACATACGAGGAGAAACCGGTGAAGATTTTTGCTCATGAAGAAAAGACTCTTAGGAACAAGGCCATACCTTTAGTAAAGGTATTGTAGTGAAACCACAAGATCGAAGATGCTACTTGGGAACGAAAAGAATAGATGAAGGAAAAGTACCAAGAATTATTCTAATTTTCGAGGACGAAAATTTTATAATTAGTGGAGATTGTAATCCCATAGGAATCCCTAGACTTACAATCTTAGTAGAATTATTATCAATAAACTTAGTGTTAAATTTTAATAAGTTTGCATTCGCAAATACTTGAAATTATATATGTAGTATTATTTTAATGTTAAATTTTATTACATGAGAAAACCATAGTTATTCCTTATTTTAACTTAGAAATTCTAAGTTAGTTTTCCTTAATAATAAATTGATTCTACAATAATTATATTATGTACATCAATATAACCTAACTAAGAATGTGACATGTTTATGTCATATTAAAAATTGTTACATTTTATAACCTAAAGTTCATGGTTGCACCAAAATAGTACCATACCATAATTTGAATGGCTAGGATTTAAGTACACAAAGAATTAAGTAGACAAATCAATCTAAGGATGGAAAATAAGTAGTAGAAAAAGATGAAGAGTAGTGAAGTTTTACCTTAGGAAGGTAATAACTTTAAATTAGTGGAATAAAAAAAGAAAGGGATAAAGTTAGTGGGTAATTCTAAAACGTAGGAAAAAGAAAAATGATAATAGAAATGTTCTTTAGAAATTAGTGGCCATAATTCAAAGTAGAAGGCATAGACAAAAGTAATAAGTAGCTTTTGTCTCCAAAATAATTCAAAAGATATGAAAAATATTAATATAGTAGAGATTTTCTTTGGGAGCTAGTGGTATTGGATTCCAAATAATCGAAAAAGAAAAAAGAGTAGAAACAAAAATAGTAGATGAGTGAAAAATAAAGTAAAAGATAAGATAATAGAATAGAAAAATGAGATATATTGACAAATTGGTAATAATAGTGCTTGGATTATTTGATTGAATATGAAAGTGTGTATTATTAGATACCTTTTATGGATGGTTATACTTAACCTTCTAATTACTTAGCAAAAACTTTCTTCATTTTTCCGATTATCCTTTCTCAAAAAAAAAAAAAACTCTTTCTACCTCACTTTCTTCCAAATCAACAAGAGCTATAATATTTTACCTATCAATTCTAGAAATTAAGAATTATAATCAAAAGAAGAGAACATCTAGTTTTGTGGTGGAGAAGTAAGAAAGAAGACTCAAGCATGGACAGTAAATATTACCTCACCTTGCTTATTATGTATTTAAATAGATTCTATAAAATAATAAATAGGTAATAATATATTTGATCTACTTTAAATGTTATATAAATGGTATTATGTTTAGACTTATTTTGTTGATTTTCTAAGCTTCTAAATATAAGTACTTAATAATAATAAAGACTAAATAGTAATATTAATAGTGAAATCAAAATGACTAAACACAAAAGTGGAAGATTTTTTAAGTGTAAGACCCTAAAATAAATTATGTATGAAAATGAATCAAGCTTAATGATTTAGACTTAGATCCTTAAGAACAGATTTTTATCCATTAAAAATACTTTCCAAAAAAAAAAAGATGTTTGCTTAAAAGTTCGAAGGAATAAAATGCAAAATCTTTGAGTATTTGAGTCAAAAGTATAATTTTTATAAAATATGGCTCAAATATAAGAGAAAGTTATTTTAGGCAGTTTTAAGACTATATGAAAGTGTAAAAGTAAATAAAGGAAGAATCTTAAATAAAAAGATAAGATATAACTCAATATTTACCATTGGAGAGCATAAAGTTAGAAATCTTAAGATTTTGGGCAAAAAATAAATTATAAACTTAAAATTTTGGATTAGAAATTCGGTATAAGAATAAATAGAAAACTTTATTTTAGATCTCTAATTGGGATAAAAAAAAGATTTATTTAAATTTAAGACATGAAATCAATTATAGGAAATAAATAATATATGCCTCTAATTGTATTTTGCCTAAGTTTAGTGATGGATCTAAAAAGTGCGATCAATACCTAATAATATTTACTCCAAGTATGATTTTAGATTTTAAATCTATGTAGCCATTAGTGTGTTTGACTCCCTTATCATATTATGATCCTTAATTACGAATAAAGAAATTAATCAAGAATAATTCAAAGTATTTGATGAAAAGAAATATAATCAAATCAACAACCAAATTACTGATAGATTAAAAAGATCACTATGATAAAGGTTCAGGAGAATTAAATCTCATCTATCTAAGTTAAAAGTATAAATTAGTCAATAAATATAACTTGACATTATTTCTCAAATGTGAAGTTTTATGTTCGATCAAGACTGAGTCTTAAATATTTTAAGCCTACTAAGTAATTAGAAGTTTAAAAGAAAAAAGTATCAGGCCACTTTAAATTACTCTAACAAATAGTGTATGTATAGATTAGGGCAAAACTTCAACCTAGACATATGTAATTAACGAGTGGAATTAGGACAATCATATTACGAGATAAGTACAATTTCACCTATGGTATGGATGGTTTGAAAATGTTTCATATTTACAATATGATATATTTGAAATCATTTCATGTATTAAACTACCTTCATTTTATTATTGTATAGTCTATGTATAATGTATGCTTACAAGGATATATTTCTTATGCTATAAAAATGATATCTACTTTCTTTACAATGTTATCATGTAAAAATACTTTAGCAAATATTAACAAAAGAAATGCTATGATAGTGGAATACAAGTTTGGGTTTATTGAGGCGTACTCACTCATACTAAGAAAAGACTAAATAAAATAAAGAATTTAAAAGTATCGTACCAACCTCTACTAGGTGAGGATATCCGAGGGAAAATAAGACCGACCTCCCATAAGCAAGGATTACCAAGGAAAAATATATTAAGCTTATGACCGTGGGTGTTTTCAGTTGGGTCACTCCCCTGGTTCCCCATTCAGAAGTTCACACTCGGTTCGTATACTAGGGCCCATAAGAAAGATAAAACACTTTTAGAATGAGATAAAGTCGTGATACAATATCTTATAATAAAGCATAAAGTAATGATTTCATAAAACAACATTATTGGACTTTTATAAAATATTTTATGAGAATTACATTGTACTTACTGAGCGAAAGCTCACATTTTATGAGTATACATGCTATAGGTACTAAGGAAAAGAAACCTCTGATTTGATTGATGGGTTAGTTAGAATCGATGCAGGGATAAATGCGAGGTATGGGCAATGGAATACCGCCATTAAAATTACTTCCGTATATGTACTTATTATGAGATAAATGATTTCAATTATATAAGTTTGATGTTATTTGAAAATGTACTTATAACTTGGCATTTTATTTCGCAATGCATGGTTTTATTAAATTTAACTTTAAAATGTATTTCGATTGAATAGAATTTAAACAAATATTTTTCAAAAGATCTAAAAGAGAAAATGTTTTGATTTAAATAAATGTAAAACACAAGGAGGTTCTGTCAAAAAGACCTAAACTATCTAAGGAGCACTTGGGACTTAAGTGGCTCGTATGCGACTCCTTTTCTCACCTGGAAGCCCTTTATGATTGCACATTATTTAAATCACCCTAATAAAAAGTTTATAAATAAATTCAAATAAAGGTTACTTAACCATCTAGAGATATTTTACTTTTCAAAATTTAAGTAAATAGTTAGTTATGAATATAGATCTCTAAAAAATAAATAAAAGCATTTAAAAAACAAAATTTGTCATGAATTTTTAGCGTCTAAATTTCTCTTTTTAAATAAGTAAGCTAAGAAGTTAAGTAGTTAATAATCCGAAAAGTCGAATCGTTACATTTAGTTTCATTTATTTCTTTTAGCATTTATTCTTTTCTTTAATTTTGATTAATTATCTAATTACTATTTTCATTTATTTGTTTTCTTTATTATTACTTTTAATTGAAATTGTGTTAGATAAGATAAAATTAACTCAAAAATATCATAGTAATTAGTATAAGTGGAAATAAAAATCCCCGTGATTCGACAATCCACTTCCCACTTTATTACTTGTTGCTGCATCATTCACTTGTGATTATTCACTTTGTGTATACATTATTTCATATTACACATTGCATAAAGCAACGCACATTTGTTATCAGTTAGCTTGTATACTAAAGTATTAATTTTTATATTGAATGGTCTTATTATATATGCTATAATACATTGTACCTATACTTATCGGTCGTTGGCCATCTTTGATTACTGAACTCTTAAACTCACTTTGTATCCTATTTTGTAGATAAGAAAATAGCATTTGATGATGACAATAATTTAGCTTTAGGGTATATTTGCTTGTATCAAGTTTTGTACCTATAAGCTTGAACTATGAATGATATGCATAGGAACTAAGCTAGTCTCATATGCTATGTTTATTTAATTTTTGCATTATATTTTATTATCTTAAATAATGGTTCATATTAATTTACAAATGCAATAACTGTAATTTGTAGTCTTAGATTTTAATTTTCTTATTTTTTTTCACTTGTACAAGTGTTGATTGTTTATGAATATCGCAAAATATATTATTTTCTATTTGAAGCAAAAATTGAGTTTTGTATGATAAATTCTAAAATAACCAGTTAATTTAGCTATAGCAACTCTAGAAGAAGCTACAATCAAACTTTTAGGTCTAACACGAGCTGCTAAGTATAATTTTACAAATGATGTGACAATTAAGACAATTTTTGATTAAAGAATATTTAATTATGAAGAAGGGGCATTGGTTATCTAACGAGGGCAAATCCCTCTAAGTACACAGAAAAGACTAGAGCAGCAAAAATAGGTTACTAAGTCTGGCAAGGTAGGAGAAGTAGGCTTAGCTGAACCCTACACTATTTTTTAATAAAAAAAATTAATTTTAAAATAATAATAATAAAAAAAGAAATGTGACTGGTAGGCTTAAACTTATGGCCCAATAGACCCGATCTTAACCTATTTTTCAGCATTGCTTCGGGCCATTTTAATTCACGTTCTTAGGCTCGTTAGATTCATACTATCAAAAGAAATCTCTAGGTATCTATTTCATGATTCCATATTCCCTAATCAAAAGTTACCATTGTTAAGTAATTTGTACTTTGAGATTTAAAATTTGACTATTTGATCAAACCGCTAGATTGTGTTTTTGATGCTATTTTTGAAATATATTTGTGAAATGGAGAAGTTAGATATATATTGACTATGTTTGGTGATTTTCTTTGTTTTATGTGCCATAGGTCTAGTTTTGGTCTGAACTCGGACAAATTATATATCTAGCCTAGTGGTTTTGGGTACTAGGAATTCCATAAAGATGTTTATTTTGATTTGAAGGTCTGCTGGGAAGTTCGTTTTTCATAAGTAAGCATTCGAGGGTTTGGAATTCGTTTTTGACCCTCTAAACAATTGTTCAATGATCCCTCGAGATTCTAATAGCGTGGTATCGCTATTCTAGCGAGGTAGGGATTTAGTTACCTCTATTTTGTATCACTTTTTTTTATTAAAACTTAGTTTATCCAACATACGCTGACAAACACGATTTTAGAATTATTTTAAATATTTGAGATAGAATATGATTATATGATATAGATTGTATTGTTCTAAGACTTTTTTGAGTACAGGCTATTTTGAGTATATCAAAATAGGGCCGTTATGCTACCTGTTTTTTTATAAAACTTAATATGCCTGTTTTATTGAAAAACTAGAGTACCGTGTTAGATTTGTGGATTTATAATGTGGTTTTGTATGCCCCACTGCCGGCGTAGAATTTGTAAACCTGGGTGGAGTTAGTTTTCTCTAATTACATCCTCATTTGGCAGGCATAGGTAATACAGTTGCCATTCCAAGTTTGATAGGTGATACATAGGTGTCCCCTCTGAGTTAGGTGTCAGGTGGGCCATTCAATACACTTAGTGCCATCATCTTGGGTTTTAATTGAGGAGAAAATGTGAGCCCATGGGTATAGGTTGATTTATGTCATGTGCTTATGAATTGAATGGTTTTGACTATACTGTTTTATATATTCATATAGTTTATCAGTTTTGGACTATTATATATGTATGCTTTTTATTAAACTGAATATATAGGAACTTTTCATCACTAAAATATTTTCAAACAAGGTAACTGTATTCCTACTGGGCAATTTATGCTCACTCCCTACTTTCCTTCCTCAAGTAGAGTTTAATGCGACTTGGGTGATCAAGAGAATTAACAGGTTTTCTTGACTGTAGTTTGTTATCTTTATAATATTAGAAGTTTGGTGAATTTGTGATGTTTGGATTATTTAGAGTTTGATTTAGTATTGAACTATGATTACTACTTTCACTTAAGTCTGTGAACTTACGTATGCCATTTTGGTACTTGATATATACTGTGGATAATAATGATGCTTGAATTTAATTTTGAATTGTGTTTTTTTTTTCCAGTTATTATTCGATCTGTATTTAATGGTGTAACTGTGGGAAAGATTCGCTGTATGAGATTTCAAATATATTAATTAAATGGACTATTTTCTTTAAATTGAAACTTTTAAGCCTTTTCAAAATAAATTAAAGAATTTTTCATCTTAGTAAAATTTCTCTTCTGGCACTAGCCTAGGTTTTGGATTGTAATAGGTGTCAAAATGGGGAGGCACTAACGGGCTGACACGAATATGAGGCGATGCAATACGACATGGCATGATTAGTAACTATGCTTGAGCCAACACGACATGATTGGTAAATGTATCTCGGCCAACATGGGCATAAGCATGAGATGTGACATGACATACATGATTATTAAGCACAATTAATATTAATAATCAGTTTACAAAAAATATATTCAAATTAGATTATATAAGAATTTTTTAGTATAGTTTTAATTTAAAAAAAATAAAAAAACAAAAAATAAAATTAGAAATTTTTTTATTGTAAATACATTATACAAGGCCCAAAACTTAATAAGTTTTGTAAAGAGTTCAATTTAGAAATAAGTAGGACCAAGTGCTAAAAATTATCTTAAACCAATCTTA
This sequence comes from Parasponia andersonii, assembly GCA_002914805.1. Classification (NCBI taxonomy): domain Eukaryota; kingdom Viridiplantae; phylum Streptophyta; class Magnoliopsida; order Rosales; family Cannabaceae; genus Trema; species Trema andersonii. The sequence continues at coordinate 313,980 of JXTB01000410.1, forward strand.
AGCCATATATAGTATAAATAGCTCACAAAAATAAATTGAAGAAAAAAAAATTAAAAATAAAATATATTGAAAATTAAAAAGAAAATAAACTATTTAGGTACTTTAATCAATTTTAGTGAGATGCTACTTTAATCGGGACATACATAAATTATAAAAGTTTAAATATTAGTTCTCATTTCTCACATACACCTATAGATTTTAATATTTAAATTTAGACTTATTTCTATATTCAAGTTTATTTCAATTTCAAAGATAGTTTTGTTTGTACACAACAATAATAACAAACTTTTTTACTATCGTTTAGACATAAATTTGTATGAATGACATTAAGAAAACTGAATTTGGCCAACAAAGAAAAAAAAAGGGAGACATAGGTACGATAAAAATCTTAGTACAAAAATGGGTAAAAAAATAGGTAAGTTCAAAATTCAGGGGGCAAAGTGATAAAGTGAGTATAATTTAAGGGAATTACTATATTTAATGAAGCCCAAAAATAACATAAAAAATAAGTATGATTAGACATAAACATAAGCATGATAATGGATACAAGCATTAATATGGTATGGCATGATTAGTAATCGTGCTCAAGCTTACATTATTAATTTTATCTGGACTATCAGGGCGCTACACATGATAAATGATTAATTCACTCACAGATCAAGTATCATTAAGCTCAAATAATTATAAGTTATCAAGCTTTTATATTAGTTTGTTATGGTTTTGCTTTATTTTTATAATTCCTATGAATAAATAAGAATTAAGAAATATTGGTGACAAATATGGATATTTCAACCATAAAAAATCAAGGTCGAGTCTATTAAGAATGTAATGCAATGAAAATCAGCCAAAACAGAGCTAACACAAAGAAATGGCACCCTTGGGAAAAAAAAGTTCTCATGCTGAATTCTAGAACCGAGAGTGCCACGGCACTGTAATAATAGTATCGCGGTGCTACATGGAAAACTGAGTTCCAGATACTAGAGCACTACGGTGCTTGCCAGGGAGCACTACGGTGATACACGACATCAAGAAGCGTGTTTTCACCGAGTTTTTTAGAGCCAATATGGACCTTTAATGCCGTATGATCAAATGGTTGACATTTCACCCAGCTTAGGTTAGTTTGGAGCATTTTAAATACATCCTTAAGCGTCCATTTTAAGTGTGGAGAGTTGGAGAGGAAACACACACTTGACAGCTCAAAAATCCTAGAGAAATGAGAGCTTTAGAGCAAAAATCTTGGAGAGGATGATTGAGAAAGTGGCTTAAAGAGATTGAAGCTTGAAGATCTGCTTACAGAAAAGAGTTTTCTCTTCTTCTTTCTTACCCTAATTTCATTTAAATTTTGCATTATGCTTGATTATTAAATATATTTTGATATATGAAATTCCTATTAAAATTAGTGTTGGATTCTCCTATGTTGAACTAAAACTTTGATTCTATGTTTTGATTTCTAATATGTTTTTTGATATTATTCTTGAATTTATTTATGGTATTCCATGCTTAATGCTTCACAACTAATTAGCTACTAGTTGGATGATTTTATTTCTAGAATTTGGCACTTGAGAAAGGGAATTTTAGAAACAATCTTAGGATAGTATAACCTCGGACTTGTAGAATTTGAGAGACCTATAGATCCTTTGAGGCTATAATCAAAGAATCATTGAGCATAATGAATTCTTAATTTTTAGGTTTGGAATAGAGATAGTGGAATCGAGATTTAGGAATGATTTCGCTCGATAGTCGAGAGAGGGAGTAGAAATACCTTTGAGTTTTTGGCTTATAAACTAGGAATAATTGATTTGAATGTAATTGATGATCAAAAAACATTGTTGATAGTTAGGTAAATTCAATCCTCTAGTATATTTGTACATAGAATTTTCATATTTTATTATTGTAGTTGTAGTTATTTTTGTTTTCAATTAAGTTATAAATTAATTTAATTTGATTGTTTAGATAAAATTAGATCATGATAATTTCGGTACTTAGCAATAATTTAACACTCAATTTCTCGTAGGATAAATAACTTTTTATTTATTATTTTATTACTTGTTTACGATCCGTACACTTGCGGTCATTTTAGTGTAACAACACAAAAACAAGAATAAGCCGAGACTAAGTACGCTTGGGCCATCACGGTATGGCCAGTTAATATCACTAGGAAGGAATTTGAATATTAGGTTAATTTATGCATAAATACGTAATAAAAAAATTTAAAAAAATAGCAAGCACCACTCTTTTCTATTCTTTTCTTTTGAAATAAAAAGCAAGTAGGTACCAGTTTTTTCTAGGTGTTTCACTTGAAATATGGACGACGATGTTACCCTTTAAAATAAATAAATAAATAAACAATAAAAAATTATCAAAACGACACGTACGTTACAGCCATTTACATCTCATATGTATCTACCACACGTTCACTTTTTCTGGTAGCAAATTAAAAGGCTCTACAACTTTCTTTCCTTTGTTTTTTAACTTCTTCTGAAACTATCCCTCAAACAAAAAAAAAAAGTTATTCTGGTATATATTAGTGTTCTTGCTTCCAAACAGAGGACGAGAGAGAGAGAGAGTGGCAATGGCGGAAGTGAGCAACAAGCAGGTGCTGCTGAGGGACTATGTCAAGACCCAAACTTTGGGCCAGTGGCAGAAAAGGAATTTCACAAGTGGAATTTCATAATTTATTTTAGAAAATTTTAGAAACTGCAATTCTTCTACAAAAAAAAATGACAACTTTTGTAAAAATTTACAAAAATAATTCAAATTGTGAATTCCTACAGTTTGTGATCACCACTTGACATAAACTATTAATAATAGTAATAAAACATAAATATGTATCACGTCGTGATCACCAGTAGGCACCATAGACAATACAGGCTAAATTCGAAATATGAGCCTTAAATGTTATTACAGTTCCAAAATGAGTTACTAAGTAATTACCAACTACTAACTAGTAATATTCTTCTAAGCCAAGTTACTCCGCTTCAGAGTTATCTAAGTCACACTGTATACCACCTGAGAGGGGAAAGATAAGAAGGGGTAAGAATTCACATGCTCAATAGGAATTCAATTACCTTTTTGGTATGAATGCAACTTTTCAAACCTGTATGGTTAGCACCTTTCCGAAATCCATTTAAAAAAAAAATAAGTTTACAAAAAATCAAGATCAAGAGTAATCATGTATTAAAAACCAAAGCCAAAAACACAATCATATTCATAATCATGTTGTACATATCATAAATCTACCAAGAACAAATATATATATGAGCTCTCATCGTCTCATCATGGTCCTATAATATCTCTTGAACAGAGGTACCCTGCATCCTGATACTTCTTGGAGAAGTGTCAGTAAATCCTGCGCAAGGGCCTAGATCTCTCACCTAGCACTACAGCAACTTGCCAGCGATCTAAATACCATGATGCTAAAATGGAACTTAAGTATGTGATCCTATGGTAGGTACAACATGTCATAGAGTATAATAACCATGCATCAAGTATTTTAAGAAATCATGCTTTAATACTCATTTGGTATTTTTTTGGGATTTACAAAAAATCGGACAACATAACGGCTGTATTTTCCCAAAACCAAAATTTTAAACCTGTATAAAGCCCATACAATCCAATCCTAGAATAATCCAATATATCTCAATAGTTCACAATCTTATCAATTATCCAATCAAACCAATTATATCTATTAAAATCGAAAATTTTAAGAAATAGGTCATAATGCACATTTTTATCAAAATAAGGATAAAAACTTGGTAATTGAACCCCTACCTCGTTAGAATTGTGATATCACGCCAATGGGTCCTGAAGGTACCGTTGAACGATCGCTCGAAGGGTCAGGAACCAATTCTAGGCCTCGATCGCTCATTTGTAAAAAATCAACTCCTCAACAGAGCTTCGAATCAACAAACAGACTTCTTCACTGAACTCCTAGGACACAAAATAGCTAGATAAGACATATGATTGGACCAGTTCGGATCGGGGCAGATACCGGACCAGTGTCACATAAAACGAGACAAAGTCTAAGCCGTTAGATATAGTTTTTAATGCCGATCACCAAATATAGTCAATATATATATCAAACTTCACTAGTTTTTGAGTACATTCGAAAAATGACATCAAAAACAAAATCAAACGGTCGGATCAAAAGTCGAACCCGAGCTCAAAAAGACACAAAAATGGCTACTTTTAATCCGAGTAAAATGGGATTATGTAATATACACCTTTAGATTCCTCTCGCGATACAAACCCAACGAGCCCAAAAACACGATCTGAAATGGCCCGAAAGGACGCCGAAAATTCAAAGTCCTCTGTGGCCCAAAACGATGTTTCTCGGTGACGGGAGGCTCGGCGGTGACTGTGGGAGGGCGGCATGGCAACTTGTGGCGTGGGAAAGCTCCGCCGGTCATTGGTGGGGTGTGACGATGGCTGGCGGTGTGTCTCGGCTGGTCTCGGTCCTTCGGTGGCTCGATGAGGAAGAGAGAGTAGAGAGAACGAGCGAGAGAGAGACAGAAAGAGTGATGACGAGAGTGAGAGTGAGAGTGAACGAGCGAGAAAGAGAGAACGAGCGAGAGAGAGTGTGTGTGGTCAGAGAGAACGAGAGAGACGAGAGTGAGATCGGAGGGGAGAGAGAGAGTGAAAGAAAATATCTCTTTTTTTTTTTTAAATTTTGGTCAAATGACCCTTTTACCCTTGATGAAAATGAGATTTTACATTCTCCCCTCCTTACAGGAATTTCGTCCCGAAATTCAATGTACAATCTCAAGTTGAAAGTTAAATAAATGAGGATACTTTTCATACATCTCGGTATCAAGTTCCCAAGTTGCTTCTTCTTCTCTGTGGTTTTCCCAAAGAACCTTGACAAGCAGTATCCCTCTATTACGAAGCACCTTGTTCTCTCTCCCTAGTATTCAAACTGGTTGCTCCTTATAAGTCACATTCTCTTAGATAGGTACTTCTATATACTGGACAACGTAAGACGGGTCAGGTATGTACTTCCTAAGCATTGAAACATGGAATAAATTATGTACTCGGCCCAACTACGGTGGTAGATCCAGACGATAAACAACAGGTCCGATTCTTTCAGTAATTTCAAATGGTCCAATATACCTTGGAGCTAACTTCCATTTAACTCCAAATCTTGTGACTCCACGCATTGGCGTAACTTTCAAGAATATCTTGTCACCAATGTCAAACTCTACCTTGCATCTTGAGGTGTCAGCATAGCTTTTCTGGTGACTTTGAACAACCTTAAGTCTCTATCTGATCTTCTTAACTTTCTCAGTAATCTCTTGTACTAGCTCAGGCCTAAGAGTAGCACGCTCCTCTGCAACAGCCCAACACAAGGGTGATCTGCAGGGTCTCCCATATAGTACCTCATATTGAGCCATACCAGGACTAGTTTGGTAGCTATTATTGTAAGCACACTCCACCAATGATAGGTGATCATCCCAGCTTCCACCAAAATCTAGTATACATGAGCGAAGCATGTCTTCTAGGATTTGTATAGTCCTCTCAGATTGGCCATCTGTCTGAGGATGATGAGCTGTACTACAATTCAGTTCTATTCCCAAAGCTCTCTGCAAAGCTCTCCAAAACTTTGATGTAAATCTTGGATCTCTGTCAGAAACTATGCTTGATGGTACCCCATGTAAGCGAACAATATTATCCACATAAAGAGGACTAAGTCGAGTGAGTGAAAAGTCAATCCTAATCGGTATGAAGTGTGCGGTCTTTGTCATCCGATCAACTATCATCTAAACAACTTCATTCTTTCTTTGAGTCTTTGGTAGGCCTGTTACAAAATCCGTGATGATTTTATTCCATTTCCATTCCAGAATAGGTAAAGGCTGAAGCAGTCCTGCTGGCCTCTAGTGTTCTGCCTTGACTTGCTGACAAGTCATACACTTAGCTACAAAAGTAGCTACCTCTTGTTTCATGCCTTTCTACTAGTACTGCCTCTTCAGATCATGGTACATCTTAGTCCTACCAGGATGTACTATGAACTTAGACTTGTGACCATCAGTCAGAATAGTTTCTCTAAGATAAGGGTCATTGGCAACAGCTAGCCTTCTATCGAAAAGCACAAACCCTTCTTTATTGGTACTTCAACCATCTAACTGCTCACCATTCTGAAGTTGGTTCTAGACCACTCTCAATTTTTTATCTTGCCATTGATTTTACTGTGCTATCTAGAGGAGTGATGGTGTAGCCACAATGTTATTGATACTAGTAGTCATCTCATTTCGCTATACTCTAAATTGTAGTCATCAATGATAACTGAATTCTTCCAATCTGCTAGTATCAACGAAGCAAACATACTATGAGATGTTTTACTCAAAGTATCAGCTATAACATTAGCCTTTCCAGGATGATACTGAAGTTTGAAGTCATAGTTCTCCATATACTCAACCCATCTTCTTTGTCTTAAGTTCAGGTCTTATTGAGTGAATAGATACTTCAAACTCTTATGGTCAGAATAAATCTCAAACTTCACACCATACAGATAGCATCTCTATATCTTAAAAGTAAAGATCACAGCTGCTAACTCTAGATTATGAGTGGGGTAGTTCTTCTCATGTGGCTTCAACTGACAGGAAACATAAGTTACTACATTGCCATTCTGCATTAAGACACATCCCAATCTTGAACCGGAAGCACCGATATATACCACATAAGTTTAGTTACTGTTAGGAACAGTAAGAACAAGTGCAGTTGTTAGTCTCCTCTTCAATTTTGCGAAAGCTATTTCACAGTCATCATCCCATACAAACTTGACATTCTTTCTTGTCAACTTTGTCAAAGGCATTGCAATTCATAAGAAATTCTCAACAAAGCGACGATAATTACCTGCTAGACCAAGAAAAATTCTTATCTCAGTTACATTCTTCGGTCTTTCCCATTCTAGAACAGATTCTACCTTGGAAAGGTCAATAGAAATTCCTTCATGAGATATAACATGCCCTAATAATTTCACTTCCGTCATCCAGAATTCACACTTGGATCTCTTGGCATAAAGTTGGTGAACCCTCAAGGTCTGAAGCATAATTCTCAAGTGCTTAGCATGTTCGTCTCGAGTTTTAGAATAGATCAAGATATCATCGATGAAAACAACCATAAACCGATCTAAATAAGGCCTGAAAATTCTGTTCATAAGGTCCATGAACGCTATTGGAGTATTAGTCAAACCAAATGGCAAAACTAGGTACTTAAAGCGACCGTAACGAGTCCTGAATGTAGTTTTCGGTATATCTTCTTCTCTAATATTTAACTGATGACAAACAGATCGGAGATCAATATTGGAAAAGAATCTTGATCCACTCAGTTGATCAAACAGTTCATCAATTCTTGGCAAGGGATATTTGTTCTTTACTGTTAGCTAATTCAGTTTTCTGTAATCTACATAGAGTCGAAACATTCCATCCAATTTCCTGGCAAATAGAACAAGAGCACCTCATGGAGAGGTACTGCTCCTAATGAATCCTTTTGATAAAAGATCATCCAGCTGATTTCTCAACTCAGTCATTTCTACTAGAGCAATGTGATAGGCTGGAATAGAAGCTAGCTAAGCCCCGAGAATCAAATCAATGCAGAAATCGATCTCCCTATCAGTTTGTAGCCCCAGTAAATCCTCAGAAAAAAACATCTGGAAACTCGCTAACCACTGATATCCAAGGGTACTGATTGGCTGTTCCTGTCTCACCATCTATGGCAAATAAATTCCCATGCACTCTAGTTTCTTCTTCCACCTATGCATGCTTTCAGAATAGGACTCAGTTTCAAAGGATTCAGGTGAGCTTGGTGAACAAGAGAGTGCCCATCCTTCGAAAAGAGAATCACTCTCTTTTTAAAGTAGTCAATTGTCGCTCGGTACTTGGATAGGCAATCCATACCGAGAATCAAATCAAATTGTTGCAAAGGTAACACAACTAAATCTGCTAGAAGCTTTCTACCATCAATCACAACAAGACAACCATGATAGATAGTACAAACATCGGTAACTCCACCCATAAGTGTTCCCAAAGTCAATACATGGTCCAACATTCTAACATTCCAATCCCAACATTTGAGCAAACAACATGGAGATGAAAGAATCAGAGGCACCGGTATCAAATAAGACATGAGCCTAAGAATGAGAAATAAGAATCATACCATCAATAACACCTCTGTCAGTGTGGTCACGAGTCTTTGCTGCCTCTCCAACCGCATAGGCTTGACTAGAAGCTTTGCCTTTTCCTTTGTTTCTTCTTTCTTGACCTAGGCGACTGCTACTAGTTCCTGGACCGGTACTGGCATATCCATGTCCTCCTTGATTCCCAGAACTTTGTGGAGTATGGAAATTCTGAGTATTGCCCTGGTCGTAGCCTGAACCTTGTGCCCTATACTAATACTGGTACTGAGAACCATAAGGCTGCTGATAAGAAGTTGAAGTGAATGCCTAAGACTGGGTATGAGATTGCACTGGCCTCGTCTGACTGCCCTAAAAAGGAACTGAGGCACTCTAACTTCCCAGTGATCCTCCCTGAGACAATGGAGATCTCTGTTGACAGTAGGGGTAAGCTTTCTTCTAGTGCCCTTGCTGTCCATAATTAAAGCATTCATAAGGTCCATAGTGACTTTTCCTGAAGAGCCACTACTGTTGCTACTTTCACTATTCTAAGAATTCTGTCCTTGCCATCGCCCTTGGTTCTTCTTATTCATATTTCTCTCATTGCCCTTGTTTCTTGAATGATCCCTCATTGTTGACCGGTCATCAAGAAAAGCCTCAGATTTTTGGGCTGCGGCAACTAAGTTAATAAGGTTGTTGAAGGGTTGTGTCACAATCTTCTCCAAGATAGCTGGTATCAAAGCCTCTATAAACTTGACAATCTAGAGGGTAGGGTCCATCTCGGGTGTATAAGCATATTGTGCCAACTCAATAAACTACACATAATAATCATTCACCGTCCTATCAGCCTGCTTGAGCCGCTCATACTCTCTAATCATAGCAGCTCTATGACTAGCATTAGCATAATGACTCCTGAATAATCTCTTAAAGGCTTCTCAAGTCATGTCAGTCATGTCCTTGGTCAACTTGACTGTCTCCCACCAATTAATAGCTCCATCAGTCAGCCTATAAGTGGAAAATATTACTTGGAACTCTGTTGGTGTCCTAATAGTTATGAAGGTCCTCTTGACATCTCTAAGCCATCTCTCAGCTAAGGTTGGATCAGGTTTCCCATTAAATGATAGTGGATTGAGCTTCATAAAGTCCTTGAAGAAACTAGCATGATAGGCCTCAGGGTTTTGTTCCATCCTCAGACCTAATAAAGCTCGTAAAGCATTATATAAGTTGCCCAGAGGGTCAGGGGCTTGCTGTTATGATGGAGATGTTTCAGCCCTAGGCTCTTGCCTCGATATTCTTCTCCTCGAAGGCATTATAGTTCTGTATTCATATGCCAAAGTGTTAGTGAGATAGTGATGCAAATACTTTTGAAAAAGAAGTCACAATCTAGTCTAATGATATCACATTCGAGGTAATTAAACCTCTACTCTAATACCAAAATCTTTCTGTTACGACCCGAACTCCGGGCCAGTGGCAAAAAAGGAATTTTATAAGTAGAAATTCATAATTTATTTTAGAAAATTTTAGAAACTACAATTCTTCAAAAAAAAAAATGGCAACTGGTTTAAAAACGACAGCTTCTGTAAAAGTTTACAAAAATAGTTCAAATTGTAAATTCCCACAGTTTGTGATCACCATTAGACATAAACTATTAATAACAGTAATAAATGCATCACATCGTTATCACCAGTAGGCATCATAGATAATACGAGCTAAATCCAAAGTATGAGCCTTAAATGTTATTATAATTCCAAAATGAATTACTAAGTAGTTATCAACTGCTAACTAGTACTATTCTTCCCGGCCTAGTTACTCCGTTTCGGAGTTGTCCAAGTCACAATGTACACCATTTGAGAGGGGAAAGATAAGGGGGGTAAGCATTCACATACTCAATAGGAATTCAGTTACCTTTTTGGTATGAATATAACTTTTCAAACCTGTATAGTTAGCACCTTTCCAAAATTCATTTAAAAAAAATAAGTTCACAAATAACCAAGATCAAAAGTAATCATGTATTCAAAACAAAAACCAAAAATACAATCATGTTCATAATCATGTTGTACATATCATAAATCAACGAAGAACAAGTATATGTATGAGCTCTCATCCTCTCATCACGGTCCTATAATACCTCTTGAATAGAGATACCCTGCATCCTGATACTACCCAGAGGTATGTCAGCAAATTCTAAGCAGGGGCCTAGGTCTCTCACCTAGTACTGCAGTAACTCGCCAGCGATCTAAATACCACGATGCTAAAATAGAACTCAAGTGTGTGATCCTATGGTAGGTACAACATGTCATGGAGTGTGTAATAACCATGCATCAAATATATTAAGAAATCATGCTTTAATACTCATTTGGTATTATTCTAGAATTTACCAAAAATCAGGCAACATAACGACTGTATTTTCCAAAAACCAAAATTCTAAACCTGCATAAAAACCATACAATCCAATTCCAGAAGAATCCAATATATCTTAATAGTTCACAATCTTATCAATTATCCAATCAAACCAATTAAATCTATTAAAATCGACAATTTTAAGAAATAGGTCATGATACACATTTTTGTCAAAATAAGGATAAAAACTTGGTAATTGAACCCCTACATCACTAGAATAGTATTATCACGCCAATGGGTCCTCAAGGTGCCGTTGAACGATTGCTCAGAAGGATGGGAACAAATTCCAGATCCTCAATCGCTCACTTGTGAAAAATCAACTCCTTAACGGAGCTTCGAATCAACAAATAGACCTCTTTAGTGAACTCCTAGCACCCAAAATAGCTAGATTAGACTATAATTCGACCAGCTCAGATCCTGGTCGACATCGGATTAGTGTCACGCAAAATGAGACAAAATATAAGCCGTTAGATATGTTTTTTTATGCCGATTACTAAATATAGTCAATATATATATATATCAAACTTCACTATTTTTTGAGTACATTCCAAAAATTATATTAAAAATAAAATCTAACGGTCGGATCAAAAGTCGAACCCGAGCTCAAAAATACATAAAAATGGCAACTTCTAATCCGGGCAAAATGAGATAATGTAATATATACCTTTAGGTTCCTCACGACGATACGAACCCAACGAGCCCAAAAACACGACCTGAAATGGCCCGAACGACGTCAAAAATTTAAAGTCCTCCGTGGCCCAAGACGGCATTTCTCGTCGATGGGAGGCTCGGTAGTGACTGTGGGTGGGCAGCACGACAACTAGCGATGTGGGGAAGCTCAGCCGGTCATTGGTGGGACGCGACGATGGCTGGCGGTGTGTCTTGGCTGGGCTCGGTCCTTCGGCGGCTCGACGAGAAAGAGAGAGAGCAGAGAGAACAAGCAAGAGAGAGAGAAAGAGTGAGAGACGAGAGTGAGAGTGAGAGTGAACGAGCGAGAAAGAGAGAACGAGCGAGATAGAGAGTGTGTGATCGGAGAGAGTGAGAGAGAATGAGAGAGACCAGAGTGAGATCGGAGGGGAGAGAGAGTGAAAAAAAATATCTTTTTTTTTTTTGAATTTTGGTCAAATGACTCTTTTACCCCTAATGAAGACGAGATTTTACAAACTACGCGTCTGGTTTCCCCAAGGAATCAGACATGGTCCTCACCTCTTCCACTATCAAGCTTAAGTTTCCGGAAGGTTCCAAAGGGGTTCTTGTGAAGAACCTTTACTTGTCTTGCGATCCCTATATGCGTGTCCGTATGCAGAAGCACGACGGTATTTTTTATATAGACTCCTTCAAGCCCGGTTTTGTGAGTTGAAAACCTACTCATCTTTGAATTATTTCATTTTGTTTTTTGCTCCGAAACCCCAAAATTTAGTTTCATTTTTTTAATAATCTGGGTATCTTTAAATTATTGTCATTTTGCGATTGTTTCTTTTTTAGCCCCCATATCTTGTCTGGAAACGAGCCCAATGGAAGGATTCTAGGTTTTCGAGTACTATCACCAGTACCCCAAGTTTCTTGAATTTGTTCTGCCATACATCAGAGAAGGTAAGATCGTATATGTGGAAGATATTGCTGAAAGGCTGGAGAGTGCCCCAGCAGCTATGATGGGGCTCTTGGCTGGCCGCAATGTGGGAAAACAGGTAGTTGTGGGAAAACACTTGGGAACAACTCTTCTCCTACAGCTTAAGCTTACATGAAAGTAAATGATTCGCTGTAAATGCGCTTAGTAATTCTACGTGTATTAAGTGGAATACTGTTTTCAGGTGACTCTGTTAACCATGCTTGTTTCCACTTTATAAACTCTCTCTAGAGTTCTACTTTTGTTTTGTCAGGATTATCTCAGTCGTTAAATTGAACAGCTTTCTTGTAGTTAACTTTTGTCCGTCTTTTGTATCAAGTCATCATTTACCACATATGAAGAGTTAACGGGTTCTAGGTTTAACGAAACTTGGATATACTTTCAAATGTTATTATTTATAAAAGTTGAAAACAAAAACAAAATTTTTATGTTTTAAATTTGGGAAGTCCTAAATTCATTCACTTAACTATGTACATTTATATTTTAAATTATATTTTAGTTAGATACACTGTAATAACCTTGTTTTTTTAAAGGGTAATATGGTCATTTGGCCAGATCTTTTCAAAAAAAAAAAAAAAACAGATTATATTTATATATATGTGCACGTTAGCCTCTCTCTCTCATCTCTCTCGACCTCCCTCCGTTCTCTCTCCTGCCCACGGCCGCCGAAGGAACGAAAGACAGCCGAAGCCGCCTCCAACTGTCGTCCGACCAGCCCAACCACCGGCGGACCTCCAGCGCAGCTCCGCGACGCCCGTGCCACCAGTCCCGAGCCGTCAGAGTGCTGAAATCGCCAGAAAATGCCATTAATAGCCGTGAGGAACTTTGAATTTCCGGCGACTATTCCGGCCGTTTCAACACGTGTTCTTAGGCTCATTGGACTCGTCTCGTCGAGAGGAACCTCAAGATATATATTTTATAATCCCATTTTATCCGAATTGAAAGTTGCCATTTTAGGGTATTTTGAGTTTCGAATTTTAGTTTTTAATCCGACGGTTAGATTTCGTTTTTGTTGTCATTTTTGGAATGTACTCGAAAAATGGTGAAGTATGATATATATATATTGACTATATTTGGTGACCGGCGCAAAAATCAATATCTAACGTCTTAGATTTGTCTAGTTTTGTGTGTTACCGGTCCGGTGTTGGTCCGGACCCGAATTGGTCGAGTCATATGTCTAATTTAGCTATTTTGGACATTAGAAATTCAATGGAGAGATTCCCTCATTGATTTGAAGCTCCGTTGAGAAGTTGATTTTTCCCAAGTGAGCGATTAAGAGCGTGGAATTGGTTCCTGACCCTATGAACGATCGTCCAATCGGCACCTTGAGCATCCAATAGCGTGATATCGCTATTCTAGTGAGGTAGGGATTCCGTTACCTCTGTTTTACATCGTTTTTGATTAAAACTTCCTTTCTGTAACACATGATGACAAACATGATTTTTGAACTGTTTTGGATATATGTGATGGGATTGAATTGTACTATTTATACTCGATTGCTCTGGGACTTTTTTGAGTGCAGGTTATTTTTGGATATGTTAAAATAGGGCCGTTATGATACCCAAATTTCTATAAAACTTAATTAACAGTTTTATTAAAAACTAGAGCATTATTTGAACTTAAATTACTGCATGCCTACTTTTATACATCAGTTCAGAGTACACGTGTCATAGGATCACACATGAGTCCCAGGTTAGCATCTTGGGGTTTTTCTCTACAGTGTGGCACTGCGGCCCCATCGATGGTGCAGAGTCCATGAACCCGTGCGGGGTATTTCTTCTGATTACCTCCCCATTTGGTAGGTGTAGGCAATGCAGTTACCCCTCCAGGTTTGGTAGGCGACACACGGATGTCCTCTCTGGTTATGTGCTAGGTGTCAGGCAGGCTGTATGGCACACGTAGTGCCAACACCCTGATTTCCATTGATGAGAGGTTGTGAACTCATAGGTATGAGTGGATTTGTATCATGTGTTTGTGGACTGATTGGTTTTGAGATATGGTGTTTTCTGTACACCTATATATGTATGTATGTGCATATGGACTATTGATTTTGGATATTTTTATGAATATATGCACATGTAGTTTTACAAAGGTAATTTAGATTAAACTAACCATGCAGGGGCTTTCAACCACTAAAAAGGCTTTTAAATGAGGTAAAAGCTTTCCTACTGAGCTTTCGAGCTCACCCCTTCTATTTTTCCCCCTTTCAGGTGGTTGTCCATTCGAGTCAGTTGTCTCGATGGCTAGGTAAGTCGCTTGGCTTATGTATGCGGTCTTATTCCTATTCTTATTCGGTTGGTCCTTATACCTTGTTTTATTTTTCTTCTTGTCTAACTGTTTAGCCAAGTTTGTTATTTACGCTAAATAAATGTATGAGGACGTATTTTCTACTATTTGAGGACTTGGTGTATAAACGGGACTCTTTGGTTCTCAAGGAGAATATTTTTTTAAAGATTTGAGTACTTGGAATCTTGATTAACTTTGTAAATCAGTTTTTGGACTTTCTGATTCAAGATTTGTGAACTTCATTTTAATCAACATTAAAGCTTTTTTTAAACCAAGTTTTCGTGCAAATTAACTATGTTTCTTTGAATTTCAATTGGCATATCTTTCTTAATAAATTAAACTACAGATATGTTCTCTTTTATATAGAATTTCTAATAATTCAAGAATTAAAATGAAATATCCAAATACTTGATTTTCTCCGAATTTTGTAAAATTCTTTATTTATATTAATTTACATTCAAAATTACCAAAAGTCACGGTCTTGGATTTTGGGTCGTGACATACACATCTAGATATGAATTAGCTTAAAGGACACAAACATAATCATAACTCCATCTGGAAGAGAATTTGAGTATTTTTTCATTTAGGTTCACTTGAACATTAAGAAAATTAATTGGTAAAATTATTGACGAACCAAAACAATTTGGATTACATCGACAACATTAAAGTTGAAATCAAAAACAAAATTCAAAATTTTGTTTATAATTTAAATTTGGGAAGTGCTAAATTCATTAACTGAACTAATTATGTAAATTCATATTTTAAATTCTATTTTAGTTAGAAATGTATCTAGATATGAAATTACCTAAAAAGACAAAAACGTAATCATAACTCAGTCTGGATGAGAATTTGAGTAGTTTTTCATTTAGGTTCACTTGAACATTAATCTGATTTTGAGAAAATTAATCTGTAAAATACCATATACACCATGGTTGATGACTATTAAAAGTTAATTTAGAAAATACCATATACAAAGTTTCATTAAGATATATCACTTTTGAAAACCTTATTTAGACAAATACCACTCACAAATTAATTCAAGCAAATACCATCTGAAATATAAGACTCGAACAAGTTGATTTAGCAGATACCAATTTTAAAAGTTTATTTTGACGAGTGCCAAAATTTTGTTTGCCTTTTCTTTAAAAAGTTTCACTTCCGCTGTCTCTAAAAATTTTGTTTACAATTTTTTTTTCTACATAGAAAACAAAAACAAGGTTATTAAGTGTGCTTTCCGAAAATATTTTGGCAAATTTTTGTTTATTTAAATAGAATACATAAAATACAAGTTTATTGTGTTTTCGATGCTTTAAGTCTTTTTTTTTCAAAAGTAATACCAATAATACGATCTAAAATGTAAGTATTATTTTTGTACTGCTTTTGTGACATTTTTATATGGGTAAAACTTATTTTTAGCCCACGAACTTTAGACATAATCCTATTTTGGTCCCTGAATTTTGAATGTCCTATTAGAGGCCCATGATCTATGAATATTTGGTAATTTGGTCATTCCGTTACTATTTTCTAACAAATAGACAGTAAAGTCCCAATTTTGGCCCCCTACATTATTATAAAATCCAATTTTAGCCCCCATATTTTAAAATATCTATATTTTAGCATCCTATCTATCAAAGTGTCTCATTTTTATATCTATAATCACTTTATTAAAAAAAAAAAGTATATCACTCACATGATGTTTTTAACAAAGATATGTTCAGCAATTTGAAAGACAAAATTGAGGTAATTAAAATTTTTTATTTTATTCAAAAATATTTTTTGAATAAAATTATTCTGATCCAAATATTAGTGATCCTCTTGTGGTTAAGATTTAGTTTTTAAATTTTCTTGATCTTCTTTAGATTCATCATACTAGGTAAGCATTACATTAAATTCAAATATAATTAGGATGCACTACATTTTTAAGTTGATTTTGGTACAAAAACCTCGAGTTATCTTATGTAATTTTTTTAAAAAAACATTGATTTGAATATAGAATATGGAGTGCACTCTAGTCATAATTTAAACTCATTATTACATTTACCCAGTATGATGAGCCTAAATAGGAGCAAAAAAACTTTCAAAATTAAATCGTGATGACAAAGGGATCAATAGATTTTGTACTGAAAAAGATTTTATACTCACATTTTTCGTGCAAATATTTTATTAAAAATTTATGATTCTCCTCCTATTAACTAATCTTTTGTGTTTTCATGAAGACTAGTTAGTAATCTTTTGTGTTTTCATGAAGACTAGAACTAACTAGTATAGTAGAAAGAATGATCGGTCCACAAAGATTGAGTATTAAGTTATCACTAAGTACTAAGATTATCGTCACCCGACTTTATCTAGGCATTAGAATTGAATAAATTTAAACATAAATAAATAAAATCAAAGATAAAAGGAAATACATAAATAAAATAAGGATAATTCTATGTGCTAATGTATTAAGGACTCAATTTCACCTATTTACTTCTAAGTTTTCCAAATTGAATAAAAACTAGCCTAATTATACTTAGCTCACTAATCGAGGGACCTAATCTAACTTCATTACCTCTCTCAAGTGTCAAATAAGATAATACGCCTAAGAACCCAAGTTCCTCATTAAGTTTCACCCTTAAATTGGAAGCTAAGGTATCGCTCATCTCTTAGACTCCCAATAACCAAAGCTTTCAAAGTGATTATACAAGTGTTAATTTCCTTCCGGCCTCACAACTACCTAACCTATGCCTCTCAATTTTGAATTATGAAATTAATCTCTCCTGAGCATCAAAATCACAACCTAAATTCAACTGATTCATTAGCCATATAAATTAGAAGTAATTAGGAAAGAGAAGCATAAATAAATTGACAATGGAAAATAAACTAACAATTGACAAAATAATCAAAACAAAGGATGAAAATGATACATCAAATTCAAAGATAGAAAATCAAACTAAACATAGTAGAATCTAATACTAATCTCAACAGGAATTTCATAAGATCCAAATAAGTTTATATAATATGCCCAATACAAACTTCAAAAGAGTCTGGGGTAAAAAAAAAGGGAAAAAAAAACTCTTTCGAAGATGAGCTTCTAGTCTTAAGTCTTTAGGAATTTCTCTCATTAATTTTTCAAGAAATCTCCAACTCCAAGATTTCTCCCTTTAGGAATTTTGTGCGTATTTCTCTCAAATTCTCCGTACCTTGGGAAGTATGCTTCCATCCTTATTTAACATCCTCTTATGCCAAATTGTAATACAAAGGATCTCAATCGTTGGATCATGAAAAAAGAGCAATCTGGGCTGTTAAAAAAATTTTAAGATCATTATGGAAACGAGAGAGGGACAGTTATGCCCTTCTAGTGGCGCCCAACAAAGGAAAAGCGCCACACAGGTATGCCTCTACAACTGGTGTTAGCTGGAATAAATTTATGGAAAATATTTTCATAAAATCATTTTCAAGAATACCATAGTTTTGTAAAATCAAGAAACGCAACGGAATTGGTCGTTTAAAATATTTTTTTTTACAAAATATTTCGGATCGTGATCTAACATAAATTAACTTTTGATCTAGACAAGAACAATACCCAGATTTGCTCTACAACCTTCTTGTCTTCCTATCTATTCTCGAAAGCTGTTTGATTGATCTAGTGGGTGGTCACCTTCTTGATTCCTCATTATGAAATCCGCAGATGAATAAGAAGACAATCTTCTCGAACCAATTTTTTCGGGATGGCCGAAACACCAAGGACAGTGAATCCCTAGAGGTGGCCAATTTTCTCTACTCTCTCTCTCTCTGTTCTTCGTGTGACACTCTCATATCTGGTTGCTAGAGAACTTTTCTCTTAACTAAAGAGAGATTAGTGAATCCTAATGGGCTTATTGGGCTCAACTGATCATCAAATAACTATTAGGCTTTAATTTGAGCTAGATAGGGGACCAGATGGATCCATAACGCCCAAGCTCTAATGAACCATATATCTACTATCATAATTAACTCTTAATTATGATTGGGCCTTGTCAATTAATATTGGGGCATACCACTATAGGCCCAATATTGAACTCTTAGACTAAATGTCATTTATTTTCAGTGAAGTTTATTAACAATTAATTAGCTTGATCCATTTAGCATATACTATACCTGTAGATATACCCCTAATGCAATGCCGTACTAGTAGGATAAAATTACCATATTACCCCTCTAGTACGACACTTAATCTAGGATTTTGCCTTAAATAACAATCAAATGGATTCTAGATTTTATGAGATATGAAAGTAGAGCTACTACATATAGTTGTTCTTTATAGCTCAAAATAGTCAAGTCATCATGATTCATGATGCTCAAATATAAAAAGTTATAAATGAAATTTAACCAATGTGAGTCAGTCACACAAAAAATTCAAGGAATTACATTTTAGAAGTCTTAAAGAACACTAAGTGACTGTAGTTATCATCAAAATCAAGTCATCTCATCTTATCAAAACCAACAAATTATTCAAATAAACTAAAGAAAAGTATTTAAAGCATTTAACCTAGCTTAGAAGTGAAATCTAGCCATACTTTGACTTATGATCCTATATGGCCAATCTTATTCTAATTTTATGGCACCTAGCCCCATAACCAATCATTAAACATAAAAAGAAAGTCCATTAGACCCTAATTGATAATGCAAATATAGTATAATTGCCCAATTCATAGAATGCACAAAGATGACATTACGTGATTAAGCTGAATCTAAGCTAGCTTAGTGTAATTAAACACAGTTCAGTACAGTGACTGTCATCTCGTGCTTACCTGGAATGAACATTTTTTAAAAATGCTAAAACTGAGTCCTAAACATTAAATTAAAGCTATCATGTGTTAAATATACAATGAATTTGGTTCCAAAAAAAAAAAAGCGTGAAAATGCACTTTACCGAAAAACTACTATTTTACCTAGTTATCATCAAACTTGATTTTAATGCATGAGCACATTGTATTATATTCATGAATATATATTCTTTGTTCTTCTCACACACCTAGCTCTCTCTCTCTCTGAGAGTACTGAGCCTTTACACTGCATGGGAACACTTCGACAAATATTAGTACAATAACACATATTGAAAGCATTTGACAATAAAGAATGAGAAATTTACTGTAAAGTTGATTCTAGTTACTTGATATGTATATTATGCAATATGAACATGTTTATTATTGGCCTATTATGCATGTGAGAATCTTGAGCATTACAAGAAGGGTCCATCCACAAAGATTAGGTATGAAATTATCGCTAAGTACCAAGATTATCGACTTTATCTAGGCTTCGTAATTAAATGAATTTAAAAATAAATAAATAAAAACAAAGATAAAAAGACATAAATAAATAAAATAAGGATTATATAATGTACTAATATACTAAGGACTCAATTTTGCCTAATTACTCCCAAGTTTATCAAACTAAGCAAGTACCAGCCCAATTCCACTCAGCTTACTAATCTAGGGATATAATCTATTCTCATCACCTCTCATGAGTCTCAAATGAGATAATATGCCTAAGTACCCAAGTTGATATCCCTATCTAACCCATTTATTTAGACACTCATTAAGTTTAACTCTTAAAGTGGAAGCTAAGATATTGCTTATCTCCCGGTTTTACAATAACCCAAGCTCTTAAAGTGATTATATAGGAATTGAACTCCTCTTAGTCTCACAACTACCTAAACTATGCCTCTTCTAGATTATGAAATTAATTTTTCCAAAACATTAAAATCATAATCTAAGTTCAACTAATTCAGTGGCAACATAAATTAGAAGAAATGAGCAAAGAGAAGTATAAATGAATTGATAATGTAATATAAACCAACAATTAACAAGATAATCAAAACAAAGTATAAAAAGGATACATCATATCCAAAGATAGAAAATTAAATCAGACATTGTAGAACCCAATACTAATCTTAACAAAAAATTCATAATACCCAAACAAATTTATACAATATGCCTAATAAAAATTTCAAGAGATTAGAGTAGAAAGAAAAAGAGAAACTCTTGTAGAGATGAGCTTTAAGTCTTCAAGAATCTCTCCTAGGAATTCTTTAAGAAATCTCCAACTCCAAGCTTTCTCTAGGAATTTTTTATGTTTTTCTAAAATTCCCCAGACCTTCGAAAGTGTGCCTCTATCCTTATTTAACATCCTTCTATTAGGATTATGGCTAAAAAATGTTTATTATTTATGAATATTTAATAAAGTAATATTTGATGCATAATATTTGTGATAATATTTTGATTATTGGTCCAATAGGAAATGTCAAAAGGTATCTTGATCTATTCATTAGAGAAATATTTTAATAAAGTTGCTTATTAAAGTTAAGACATATTTTCTCTAATTAAATCAAATATAATTGTTCACAACTAATAAGAGAAGGTAGGCACTTATCTTGGATCGTGTTGCAAAACTTTGTGTATTTATAGTGTCTTAATCTATATTTGTGTGACCATGTGCAAAAAGTCTTAGTATATAAATATTGAACAAGGACCATGTGAAATATGTTCTTGTAATAAGTATCATTAATAAGAACAGATTCTCATAAACTTGATAATTAACGCATGTCTTCTTAATCCTGAAATTAGTAACGAACTCATATTTATAACTTATATTATTTGACATGTTAAAAGATATAGATCAAGAAATTGACGATCTATATCTTAACATTTTGATGATGCATTATTATGGACATTGTGAATATATGCTTATAGATATGGAATCCACAACTATATTATATAGAGAAGTGAATACTACCTTGAGGAGTTATAAGAGCTTAGATGATTTAAACTTTAGCTAGGTAATTAATAAAATTAGATATTTTACTAATTGAAGACTTTTCTGTAATTCTGGTCATCTATTAGATATAGTCTTGTATCAAGGAATTGAAAGATATAACTGGAGGAGCAAAACGGTAATTTTTCCTAGCTCTAATTATTAGTATTCACATTGAGATACACATGCAAATGTTAATTTTCTAATAGATATAGTTTTAATTATAAAGTATCTTATGATATTTATTTAACTCAAAAGTATAGTTTGGACTTTTAATGAAATAAGTTCATAACTAGTAGTACAAGTCTACTTATATTAAGAGTTAATTAGAACTAGGTCTTTATCTACTGGAGTTTGAATTAAATAGGTCTATTTGGGTTCCAACATGCACCAATATCTTGGATTACATAAGATCAACAAATTGGGCCCAAAAAGATTTAATGTGCAAATACAGAAAAGGGAAAGAAAAGGTTGGACTGAGAGTTAGACCATTAGGGCCCACCTCACTACTAAATGGTAGTGATTTTTGGCCAGCCTGTGGCTCTGAGGGCTAGCCGAAATTCCCCTAAGTTTGGCAGCTACATAGAAAACTGAGAGAAAAGTAAAATAGAGAAATTCTTGGAGCCAATATTAGAGGCTATTGGAGTTCTCGGATTCTTACTTAGAGTTGATCACGATCAAGGTGTCTACATACCTCTACAGTTTCAAGCTTGATACTTAAGAAGGAAGACTCAATGGTTGAGATATAATTCTATTCTATATATTTAGACTATAAATAAGATCCTAAAAAGTTTTTATGAAAAACTACAATCCGGAAAAAAAATTTTGTTTTCCACGCTTCTGCTTCATCTTTGATTTTGTCACTTTTTCATAAATTATAACCAACACCTCCTAGGACAAATTTTAACACACATAAGGATGGAAGATCTCAAGAATTGCTATGTTTCTTTGAAAAATAAAGTTTTTTCTTGTGAGTTTGGTGTTATTTCAATATTTGATTTGTTTCTATGTGTAAGAGAATGAAACATTAGGAGATGATGCAAAAAAAGGTCAAAAAGGAGAAAAAATGAGCAAAGGGACATGAAAAAAGGCATCAAAAACCTCACTAGACTCGAAAGCTGGTGTCGCAATGCCAAAAGATGGCATCGCAGTGCCAGCAAGTGGCACTGTAGTGCCAGAAAGTGGCATCCCAGTGCCAATTCGAAGGACAACAATTTTTTTTGGCATTGCAGCTCCCTTTTTTGGCACCGCAATGCCATCTTTCGAATCCAAGACTCAAAAGGACATCCTAGATCATCTTTTGAGGAATCAAAGGCCAAGATTTGACCTTATTTTTGGTGTGCAAGAGCCTCTTGGATTGAAAACCCTACTTTTGGAGTTGGAGGCACATATTCCAAGGGAGATGGCTTGGCTCACTATTTTCTTTTAGAGAGAAAAATTCCAAAGAGGAATTCTTATAGAGAAAATACCAAAAAAATATTATAATTCTCATTTTAAATTCTAGTTTTAAGAGAGAAAACTCATAGTAGAAGTTGGAGAGCAATTCATTGGAGCTTATTATACCAATTATTGGAGGATTTCAACTCTCAATTTCGAAGGAGCATCAATCCACAACTAGTTTCATTCTCAATTTCTTCTTCTTCTTTGATTGTTGTTATTTTTCAATGGGTTTATATATGGATTTGATTGTTCTTTTTATTTCTATCATGAGCTAAAATCTCTCTTATCTAGAATCACTATGTGAACCAATTTTGTAATATTGTGTTTGTTTATCTCTTATTTAAACATCTAATTGTCTAAATTATTGATTTTTTTATCTCGTGCTTAATGCTACTAGTTACTTGGCCAATAACTAGAGTGAACTTTGAAAATACATGATGGAGTAGAAACTAAGTTATGTATTTAGCCTTAGATAGAGAGACATATATTTAATTAGGATAGGAATAGACCTAATCAGTGTGTGTAACTACTAGAGATATTTGCTCTTAATAATTTCATTCAATTTTGGTCCTCATAGGAATATAGTAGGTTGAATTGAGTGGAAATACTTGCATGATAATAGAAGGAACTTGCAAATACATTAGCACATACAGTTAATAACAATTTGGTTAAATTCATTAGGGGGAAAAAGAGGCAAATGACATTATAGGAAGGGTTGGGTAGCTAGCAATTCTAGGCTTTATTTTCTATTGAATTTAAACCTATTTCACTTACATTTCGTAGTTGTTATTTTAATTCATTTGCTCATTTATTTTCCTTGAATATTGCTTATTTGAATAATCTTAGAAGCATTACAATTTTAGTAATTAGTATAGAAGTAATAGCAATCTTCATGGGACGATACTCATCTAATCATTTTATTACTTGAAACCAGTATTGTGTACTTGCAATTCCATGGTGTTTAACGAACCCACAACACTCAACCGTTGGATTGTGAAAATGGAGCAATCCAGGCTGTTAAAAAAAAAAGCTTAAAGTCATTCTGGAAAAGTTAGCGGTGCAGCCACGCCCCTCAAGTACCATTTTAGGCAAAAGGCAGGCATAGAGGCATAGGTGCACTCTAGCTTCTACTAGGAGGCACAGGGGCAGGCTGCACCCCTATAGCTGCTTCGGTGGCTTTCTTTGCCGTTTCTTCTTCGTTTTTGATTTCTTGGAAAAAGAAACAAAATTGGTTGCTTGAGTAATCAGATTAGTTTCTCTAGTTGGTTTCTCGAAAGGGCAAAAAAACAAAAAGCTAGTAATCAATTTGGTTTCTTAGATAACCAGATTAGTTTCTCTAATTAGTTTCTTGGTCACATAGTGGATTCTATTGTTGTAAACTATTTTAGCTTTTGGTTTCTATAAATCAAATCACTTGCTGGTATCTACTATCCAGTTTCCAGCAATAAATTTGGTGAATCTTTATTGTTAGAGACCTATTTTCTTTATGGTTTCTCTACTTTCTCATTATTAGATTCTTTAGTTACTTGATAGTTTCTCTAGTTTTTGTTCACTAGTTTTAAAATTAGTAGTTTTAAATTTTTAGTAACCAATTCGATTAAGAGTTCTTAATTATTAATTTTTCTTAATGTCTTGTTTATAATTATTAGTTTCTCTTATAACCTTATGGTTTCTTTAGTTACTGGTTAGCAGATTCTCTGGTTAATAATTTTATGATTATCCAGGTAACCAAATGGTTTCTCATTACTTATATGTCTATAAGAGTTATGATATTCGATAAATGTTTCTAATATGTTGTTAATAGAATTCATCTTGCTCGTATTTATGTTTTTCGCTACTCTGCTTTATTGAAAAACTAGATTTTTGTGAGAAATTAAACTTTAAAAAAACTACAAACTACCACTTTAGAATTTTGTGAAAAACTTAATTTTAAAAATACTACAAACTGCCACTTAATCTACAACCATTGAAAGCATCAGGAAAACATTTGGCTAGTGCTCTTTTTTATTGCACCATGATGATAATGGACAATCAGTCCCACTCTGATATAGTCTCCAAAATGGGAAGTGTTAGCATCTACTTTTGGTTTCAAATAATTAGTATGCCGTCGAGAGACACTTAGATAAGGAGAAGCAACTGCAATGGGATGGTCATGTAATTTCTTATGTTCACAAATCCATAACCCGACATCTTTAAGAATAAAAGATAGTGACTTATTTCCATGAACTATTTTATTTTTTTTCTATTTAAAGTTTTGCATCAAGTTACCGTATATCATAAAGCAAAAGACTAAGGTTGATTCGTTAGAATCATGAAGTAGGATCTTTTGGAAATAAGCATGTAAGATCACTATTGATACAATAGTAAGGAGAGGTTAAAGATTTAATTTACACTATTTTTGAACTAATTGCATCCGTTTTAGGTACTATGATTGTTGGAGCGGTTTCTCACCAGCCGTCCACGTATCACGTACTACTGATGCTGTATTCTCCAATTGTCCACGTGTCCTTGCTGTCCCGAAGTACTCTGAACTCCAAGCAAGATCAGAGAGGCGGGGGGTGGCTACCTGCAAAGACTCTCCGATGCTTAAGTCAGTGGTTTATCTTTGATACAGGGTAGCAAGGAAATATTTCAGTATGAAAATCTATCTATTTCTTGTTTACGGACTTTTCTATATATTTCTGTTTTTAAGCGTACATGCCCCTCTCGGGAACGCATGGCTCTTATATAGGTAGTCCTGAGATTGTGAACCATGCGGGTCTCAATCTCAGGACTGAGTACCTTTCTCCTTAAAATCTTTTTCAGCAATCACGGGCCGAGATTTTTGCGATCTCCTCCGTATTCCCGTGGCCTAATTTCCGCCGCCTCCTACGGCTTCAATCTGTTAGGGGTAAGATTTGGGTAAATCGCCGTTCTGTCAGGACGGCTTGTCCCTTACACACGCCTACCAAGGATCGCATTAAATGCTCTGTCTGGGTCTGGAGCCGTGAGTTACTTTCCATTGTATTCAGTCGGAAGACCCTTGGGACTTCTGACCCTCCCAACTGCCGAGGTAAGGGCCGCTCTACTCAGGTGGCAGACCCTTGGGACTTCCGACCCCCAGCTGTCGAGGTTGGGATTAGACTGGGCCAGACTGTCTAGGGTCAATAATGGGCTCGGCCCTAACTTCGGATGGCCCAATGGCCGATTGTGAGATCACGTGTGACCCGGGTGGCCTTCCACGTGGTGTATGGCTTGGGAATGGGTCCCACAACTGCCCCTATTTCCCTACTTGACGGAGTCGTGACCATCTAGTGGGGAAATCGTCTCCCCGTTCCTCCAATCTAGGGGACGCACGTGGTTCCCCTCTTACCGATGCAGAGGTACGCCATCCCATATCACGAGATCTGTTTGAATTTTGAAGTTCTGACTGCTCGGTTTCCCTTATTCTCCCTTTTTCCAGAAAAACTCTTCGGCTTCTCCTCTATAAAAATCGTAATTGTGTTCATTTGCCACTTTACTAAAATTTTCAATTATTCCAACCTCATAAAATCCTAGGGTTTCTGCTTCCTTCTCCTCTAAAGACTCTCACTCTTTTAATCGCGTTACGATACAATGGCTTCAAGTCAAAACCAGGAATTGCAACCCGTTATGGATTCAAAACTAGATTCACTGAGGAGGCAGCTCTGCCTCCTCGGAGGAGTGACGCTTCAACGGGTTGAAGGCCCTGTGGACTGGTACCTTCGCCCCTGCACCCTCGAGGGTTCCATCGTCCTGGGCAGGAAGCATCTGGACTGTCTACAATTCCCTCTTCCTCCCCTAATCCGCCAATTTTTTGCCTTGACGGGAATCCATCCGATGCAGTTGAACGCAAATGGAATCATGATCCTGATGGGGCTTTCTGCCCTGTCAGTTATCTACAACACTCATATTGACTTGGAGGTGGTCTTTTATGCTTATAAGCTCATCCTCATCCCCAAGAAGGGCTCCTACCCCACCTTCTACCTTCAGCCGCTGCTAGGGCGCCACATCTTTTGGGGGCTGCCGCGGTCGGACAAACAATGGGACTCTCACGCCAGGCTATATGCCATTGGAGGGGCGTGGAGCTCCCCTTAGGTGAGCGGAGAGCATTTCCAAGTCCCTTCAACCTTCCTGCAAAGTAAGTATTAGGTCGTGATCTTTTGGGTCTGGGTCCTCTCCCGATATTATTGCTCATGCTACTTTGTCTTGTGCAGCCTCAGCAGAAGAAAACAGGTTTGAGCCGCACTAGTCGGCTGGGTGGCTCAAATGCCAGGAGGGGATCATAATCTTCGGCTGTCCGAGGGAATGCAAGCATATTCAAGTCGTCCTCAACCCCCTAACGATGAACCTGATGCCCAGGATGGTTTCATACCTTCCATTCCCCTTGGATACCTAGGTCATCACCAAGCATCTGAGGAGCCGACTCGACGCCTCCACCCTGAACCGATTTCGCCGGGACGAAAACAACCGGATCACCATGGTGAGTCGGCAGGTTGCGGCTTCAAGCTAGTTGGCGGGCACCAACGATCTGGTAGCGCCGTCCAATCACGAGCTTGAGGAGGCCGTGAGGCTTGTGGCTGAGGAGTGCGTCAGGCTCCGTAAGGAAGAAAACCCCGCCCCCAAGAGGGCTATGGATGAGTTTATTTTCACATCTCTGAGTCCTTGTGGGTTGGACTGTGACCATAAACTAATCTCGTTGCTTGTTCTTCACAGGTTCTGACACGGGCCCGTCGGCTGGCCCCTCACCCATCAAAGGGGGAGCCGTAGCACCTAAGGCTCATGCCAAGGCATCCGCTGGCCGACGCCTCGTGGTGCTTTCGGGAGGAGCAAACCAGTGGTCCCCCGCACCGACGCAAGTGGATCTCCACCCGGGGGACCATCTGCCATGCCGATTGTGCGCGGGGAAGAGATGATGCCAAGTCTGACTGGGGGGTCTGCAGCAGTGATCTCGCCCACCCCTGACTTCGGTTCGAAATCGAGTGCTGTTAGCCTCAGTAGAGAGATCGCCGAGCTCAGTGGGGGAGCTCTGAGATTGAAGTACAGGCTCTCCTCCCCTCCCCCGGTCCCTACGAAGCGGCAACGTGAGGTCGGCTCATCCAATGAAGAAGAGGGCCGGGTGGAGAAGAGGGGCAGGATCATCCTTTTGTCTGACAGTGACAACGATGGGGCGACGCTGACCCTTCTAAGGAGGAAATGATCAGCACACAGTGGCCAACCCAGAGGAGGTACGCCGCCTCCCACTGTGGCCGATGGCATTCCTGATGGTGCCGGATCTCCCTCGGTCCCCATCGCCCCTGCCTTTGAGGCATGCCCGGTTGGCGGAGAAGATGCCCTTGCGACCAGCGAGGCGAGTCCTTGTTCCCCGGGTATGGGTGACACTCAAAGGGAGGGTCCAGCCATGGAGCCGGAGCTGGAGGTGCTCACGTCAGAGAATGTCGAGCTCATCACCACCCGCACTCTCGCGCAGGTTTGTTACATTGGGTTGCTTTTATGTTCTTCAACATCTTTGGTAAATGCTGACTCCCTCCTTTGTTATCTATCTTGTAGCTGTCCGCCATCCAATCCTTCTATTCTGCTCGTGTCAGGGATCTGACCAAGGAGCTCAGTTCTCGTTTTGCACTGGCCGAGCGCAGCAAGGCTGCCCTCGCCGAATTGAGGTCTGCCTTCGATGTATATCGGGGCCTCGAGGAAGCGAGGGTTAGCAGCGCGGTGGCTTATGCTTTGAGTGTCGAGAGAGCAAGACACGAGGATCTGGCTACGAGACTGGCTCAGGCAGAGGCTGACAGGCTTACCCAATCCGAAGCCACAGGCTAGCTCAGGGAGAGTTGAGGATCAAGGAGCAAGAGCTACAAAGTGTGGGGGCAGAGATGGGACTGGCCTTTATTGCTCGTGACCAGGCCGTTGAGGATGCCAAGGAAGCGAGAAAAGCCCAGGCGGCAGCCAAGCTAGAGGCCCATGCTCTGCAACGCAGACTTGACCGGTCCCACGAGGTAAACCGATATCTCTTTTTGGACCACAAAAATCTG
>JXTB01000410.1:348927-362269 GCA_002914805.1 Parasponia andersonii
AATCAATGACAACGAAATCCACGTCCAAGCATCTCTCGGCTGCGCAGACATTAAGGGTCACGATGCCCAAAGGGCAGACCCTTGTGCTGTCAAAAATGAACAACGGTTGATAGGTTGGCCTGAGTGCGCTTCTATCCAGACCCATATTCTCGAATGCGCTGAGGAATAGGATATCGACACTGCTTCCGCCATCGACCAAGACCCTTCCAACCAATGCGGAGCCAATCTGCAGTTTAATCACCAAGGGATCATCGTGAGGATGGCGCACCGTGGTTAGATCTTGCTGGGTGAAAACGATGGGGGCGGTGGATGTGCAGCTTTCTCCTGACATCAAGTGGTTGACGGAGTGTCCCATCCCCCTCAAGCGCTTCGCCCTACCCTCGGCCCTTTTGAGGCATCTTTCTTTCTCCTCTTGACCGTGGGTCGGCTCTGGCCTGCCCACAATGGTCGGCACTATCCTGAGGGTCTGCTCTCTTAACCAAGAGGCTTGGGCCTGCTTCTCTTTCTCAGTCCTGGTGATGTCTTATCGTGGCTGGGCTTCGTCGGCTTTCACGTACTGCTTCAGCCTACCAGCGTGGATCGGCAACATGACCTGAGCATAAAGGTTACGGCAGTGGACGGTGTCGTACCCGAAGTCTTTGTGGAACTGGCAGTACCTGTTCCTATTCTTCATATGTTCAGGGACACCAGATTTGGGTGGGTCTTTGAAAATGCCCCTGTCCCTGTTTTGGAGGTAGATCACGTCGACCGGCGTGTTGAGCTCGTACTTGGGCAGAGGATCACGGGTCGTTTTCCTCCTCTTGCCTCCTTCCAGACCGTCTCGGACGGGAACTTCCTGCTTCGGAGCTGGCCCTTGGACCGGTGAGGGCCTCTTCACCCCTTGCAGGGCCAGGGGTTGTATTGGCATCGTTGTTATTGCAGCAGAGGTCTTGGGCGCCTTCTGGTGGCTTTCCAGTACCCTGAATACCCCTTCCGACTTTGCCTGGACGTTCGCCATATCATACGGAAGATTTAGAAGGAGGTAGTCCGATAGCATTAATCCTGGCTGCAGGCTCCGGACGAATGAGCCTGCGGCTTGGACCGAGTCAGCGTTATGGACCAATGACATTACCTCGAGGAAACACGAGAGGTACCCCCGCGGGGATTCATCTGCAGCCTACTCCAAACAGTCCAGGTCTCGCATGGTTTTTTGTTGTCTTCGGACACCTGCGTACAGTTTTAGGAAAAGTCTGCAGAAGTCTTCGAACCCGTTTATGGACTTTTCCGGGAGCTGCCTGAACCATAGTAGGGCTGGTCCCACAAGGGTCGTAGAGAAGACTTTGCAAGTCACGGCCTCGTCCCTGGTCTCTAAGGCCATCTTCTACTGGAAGTAGTATATGTGGTCGAGGGGGTCGGTTTTCCCCTCAAACGGACTGAAGGTCAAGGTCGTGAAATCCCTCAGTCTGGGTTCCATCTGGATCTAGTCAACGAAGGCCATCCGGTTGATGGCACACACAGTTTGTTCTGCCAGATCATCTGGGGTTTGGCTATGATGGTTGCCGAGTCTCTTACCCAATGCTGCCATCATCTCTTGCTTCCAGTCGGGGGGTGTACCACCAGGGCTTTCATGGTGTCTTTCACCCGTTGCCCCCTAGTTTAGAAAGGTCTCGACTGGCTTTGCCGTACCCCCTGCATCCGTGAACCGGATGGGGCGGGAGCTTCTCCCCGCGGTTGGCTTCCGAACTCTTGTTGGACTTCTTCGTCGAAATCTTCCCTCCGCCGGGTCCTATCTTCACTTGCCAGCAAACCTTCGAGGTGAGCGTTATCTCTGTGTACCTCTGTGACCTCGTCCCTTAAACCCAGGACGGCCTCGTGGGCCATCTTTGCCTTCCTATTTGCTTCCGCCAGGGCAGCAAGCATCTGATCCAGCTTTTGCCCCAGATCTGGTCGCGCTTCTCGGGAGCTTCCTTCGGCGTCAGGACATGTGCTCCTAGTTGTCATTATTGAGGGTGCCATCAAGCGTTGTATGGCTTTTTTGTTCAGGGAGAGCGCGGTCGTGAATGTCTTACTCTTTTTCCCACACTCAACCTTTTCCCACAGACGGCGCCAAACTATTGGAGCGGTTTCTCACCAGCCGTCCACGTGTCACGAACTGCTGATGGTGTATTCTCCAATTGTCCATGTGTCCTTGCTGTCCCGAAGTACTCTGAACTCCAAGTAAGATCGGAGAGGCGGGGGTGGCTACCTGCAAAGACTCTCTGATGCTTAAGTCAGTGGTTTATCTTTGATATAGGGTACCAAGGAAATATTTCAGTATGAAAATCTATCTGTTTCTTGTTTACAGACATTTCTATATATTTCTGTTTTTAAGCGTACATGCCCCTCTCAGAAACGCATGGCTCCTATATAGGTAGTCCTGAGATTGTGAACCATGCGGGTCTCAATCTCAGGACTGAGTACCTTTCTCCTCAAAATCTTTTTCAGCAGTCACGGGCCGAGATTTCTGCGATCTCCTCTGTATTGCTGTGGCTTGATTTTCGCCACCTCCTACGGCTTCAATCTGTCAGGGGTAAGATTTGGGTAATCGCCGTTCTCTCAGGACGGCTTGTCCCTTGCGCACGCCTACCCAGGATCACATTAAATGCTCTGTCTGGGTCTGGAGCCGTGAGTTGCTTTCCATTGTATTCAGTCGAAAGACCCTTGGGGCTTCTCACCCTCCCAACTGCCGAGGTAAGGGCCGCTATACTCAGGTGGCTGACCCTTGGGACTTCCGACCCCCAACTGTCGAGGTTGGGGTCAGACTGGACCAGACTGTTCAGGGTCAGTAATGGGCTCGGCCCTAACTTTAGATGGCCCAACGGCCAATTGTGAGATCACGTGCGACCCGCGTGGCCTTCCATGTGGCGTATGGCTTGGGAATAGGTCCCACAATGATATTTCTGTGCCTAATTGTCATGACCCAAAACTCAGGCTAGTGGCAGAAAGGGGAATTTCACAAAGGTGGAAAATTCCTAGATTTATTTGAAAAGTATGGAAAAGTTTTAGTTTTTATAAACAATTCATTTAAATAAAATAATCATAATTTCATCCCATGAACCACTCCCATAGTTCGTATACACCATTAAAAATAGACTAAATAATAATTGAAAAATGTGAAATCAAATATAAGTTCAAGCATACCATCATCCACAACAAAAGACAAATCCCAGAATGGCATACATAAGTTCACAGACAAAATAGAAAGCATTACATCTTGGTTTAATGCTAATACAAAGCACAAACAATCCAAACACCAAGACAACAAGCTTCTAGCATTACCAAGAGACGAACTGCAATCAGGATGACCTCTTACTTCTCTTGATCACCAAGATCGCACTGTTCACCACCTGACGAAGGGAGGAAGAGGGGTACGCATAAAATGCCCAGTAGGAAAAATAATTATCTTGATCAAAAATATTTTAGTGATAAGGAATTCATGCATGGTTAGTTTAGTCCAAAACATCCATATATACATAATCCAAACCGGAAATCCATATATATATATATATATAAAGCAGTGTGATCAAAACCGTCCAATCTATATGCACATGACACAAATCAACCCATACCCATGAGCTCTCAGCCTCTCATCTGTGGAAACTCAGGATGATGATACTAAGTATGCCTAAGAGCCTGCCTGATACCTAAGCCTATACCCAGAGGGGATACCCATGCATCGCCTACCAAACCTGGAGGTGCAACCGAATTGCCTACGCCTACCAAATGGGGAGGAAATCAAAAGTAACAAAACCCTGCGTGGGTTTACAAAATCTACACCGACGGTGGGGCACGCAGCGCTACTCTATAAACCCACAATGCTAACATGATTCTTATGTATGATCCTATGACACGTGCAATACAAAACTGAAGTGTGAAAATAGTCATGCTCTGGTTTTTCTGTAAAATCAGTATACTAGATTTTTATAGAAAAACGGGCAGCATAACGGCCCTATTTTTAATATACCCAAAATAACCTACACTCAGAGAATTCCCAGAGCAATACAGTATATATGTCATACAATAATTCTCATCACAGATATTTAAATAGTCTAGAAATTACATTTGTTCTCATATGTTGCAGAAAGTAAGTTTTATTCGAAAACGATATAAAACTAAGGTAATTGAATCCGTACCTCGCTAGAATAGCAATACCACACTATTGAATCCTCAAGGTGTCGTTGACGATCGTCCAAAGGGTCGGAATCAATTCCAAGCCCTTGATCGTCCTCTTGCGAAAAACCAACTTCTCACCGGAGCTTTAATTCCACAAACGGGTCTCTTAACTGAATTCCTAGCACCCAAAATAGCTAGGTTAGACATATAACTTGTACAATTCAGGTTTGGGCCCACATCGGGCTGATGGCACGCAAATCAAGGTAAATCTCGACTGTTCGATCTTGATTTCGTACCGGTCACCAAACATATACAATGTATATATCAAAGTTCTCCATTTTCCGAGTACAATCCAA
The DNA here is from genome assembly GCA_002914805.1 of Parasponia andersonii. Classification (NCBI taxonomy): domain Eukaryota; kingdom Viridiplantae; phylum Streptophyta; class Magnoliopsida; order Rosales; family Cannabaceae; genus Trema; species Trema andersonii. The sequence continues at coordinate 353,415 of JXTB01000410.1, forward strand.
AAATGACGATAAAAACACAATCCAACAGCCAGATCAAAAAGTCAAACTTAAACTCAAAGTATCCAAAAATGGTAACTTTCAATCCGCACAAAATGGGGTTGAGATATATATACCTTGATGATCCTTGCGATGAGATGAATCCAACGGGACCAGTTGAAGGTCGAATGGTGGCCGGAATCGTCGCCAGTGGCCAAAAATCCGATTTAGGCCTTTTGGTGCTTTTCCGGCGTTGCAAGCAGCAACAGTGACTGGTGACAGCCAACAGAGCTTTGGCGTCACATAGGGAGGCTTCACCGGTCAGTTGCACAAGCGGATGACGGCAGCAGCGGCTCCTACGGCAGTCTAATGTCGACGGGCGGAGAGAGATCCAAGAGAGAGAGAGAGAGAGATTGGGGGGGAAGAGAGAGAAGAGAGAGAGAGAAAGAAAAAGGACAGTGCACATAGCCCTGTCTTATAGGGCTGTGCAATTTGTAAAAAATTACACATAAGTCTCTAAAATTTCATATCTCTTTCAAATCAGTCCCCAAAAATTACAATTTAGTCTTTCTGCATAAAACCTTTGCAAATTAATCCCCCTAATATTATATTCAGAAATTTGGTAAAATGTCCAAATTACCCTCGAAAATTCTGGGTTTTTACATTCTTCCCTCCTTATAGGAATTTCGTCCCGAAATTCAAAATACAAGTCAAGGCTTACATCACAAGACAACTTCTAACTGAAAGTTAAACAAATGAGGGTACTTCTCGTACATCTCCATCTCGAGTTTCCAAGTAGCCTCGTCTTCCTTGTGATGTTCCCAAAGCACCTTGACAAGTGGAATCTCTCTGTTGCGAAGCACCTTCAACTCTCTAGCCAACAAACGAACACGTTGCTCTTCATAGGACACATCTTCTTGGATTGGTACATGCACATACTGAACAACATGAGATGGGTCCGGCGTATACTTCTTCAACATCGACATGTGAAACACATTATGCACGTGACCTAACTGTGCAGGTAGATTCAAGCAATACACCACTGGTCCAATTCTCTCAGTGATCTTAAAGGGACCAATGTACCTTGGAGCAAGCTTACCCTTAACCCCAAATCTTGTCACACCTCGCCTTGGAGTCGCTTTCAAGAATACGGAATCACCAGTATCAAACTCTACCTCACACCTCTTCGGGTCAGCATAACTCTTCTGTCGACTTTGAATCTTTTTGAGTCTCTCTTGGATACCCTTGATCTTCTTAGTAGTCTCTTCAATCAACTCAGGTCCAAGAGTAACACGCTCTTCAGGTTCTGCCCAACACAAAGACGATCTACACGGCCTCTGATATAACATCTCATACGGAGCCACACCCATACTAGTCTGGTAACTGGTATTGTAAGCAAATTTAACCAAAAAAAGATGGTCATCCAAATTGCCACCAAAGTCCAGTATGCAACAACATAGTATATCCTCAAGAATCTGAATGGTTCTTTCAGATTGACCATCTGTCTCAGGATGGTAAGCTGTACTTATATCCAACTGCATACCAAATGCTTTCTGCAAGGCTCTCCAAAACTTAGAAGTGATCCTTAGATCTCTGTCAGAGACTATGCTTGAAGGCACATCATGCAAGCATATGATGTTCTCTATATATAGTCTACTGAGCTTAGTAAGTGAGTAGTCTATCTGGATCGGTATAAAGTGAGCATTCTTCATCAACCGATAGACTACCACCCAAACTGTGTCATTCTTTCCCAACGTCTTTGGCAAACGGGTCATAAAGTCCATCGTGATCTTGTCCCACTTCCATTCTGGAGTTGGCAACGGCTGAAGTAATCTAGCTGGCCTCTGGTGTTCAGCCTTGACTTGCTGACAAGTCAAACACTTAGCCATAAAGGTAACTACCTCCTTCTTCATACCTTTCCACTAATACTGCCACTTCAAGTCTCGGTATATGTTGGTACTACCCGGATGTACTGCGAACCTTAATTTGTGAGCCTCAGTTAGAATGGTTTCTTGAAGATTGGGGTCATTAGCTACAGCTAACTTCCCATTGAAAAGCAAAAACCCTTTTCTGATAGTGCTCCAACCATCTAATTGCTCATCATTCTGAAGCCAGTTGCAGATTGTCCTCAACTTCCTGTCTTGCCACTGACTCCGTTGGACAGTCTGGAGAAGTGATGATGAAATCATAATATTGCTCAGGCAAGCAACCCCTTCATTCTCGAAGTACTGCAAGTTGTAGTCACCAATCGCAACTGAGTTCCTCCAATCTTTAAACATCAATGCTGCTAGTACACTATGAGGCTTCCTACTCAGTGCATCAGCTACAAAATTGGCCTTAGCAGGATGATACTGTAGGTCGAAGTCATAATCCTCCATATACTCAACCCATCTTCGCTGTCTCAAGTTCAAATCCTTCTAGGTAAAGAGATACTTCAAACTCTTATGATCGGAGAATATGTCGAACTTCACACCATACAAGTAACATCGCCAAATCTTCAATGCAAAGATCACTAGTACAAGTTCTAGATCATGGGTGGGATAGTTCCTTTCATGTGACTTCAACTGACGAGAAGCATAAGCCACAACTCGACCATTCTGCATCAAGACACATCCCAAACCCGTCTTGGAAGAATCGGTATACACCACATAAGGCTTGTTACTGTCAGGAACAATAAGAATAGGTGCGGTGGTCAAACTCTGCTTCAACCTGACAAAAGCTTCTTCACTTTTGTGATCCCAAACAAACTTGACGTCCTTCCTGGTCAACTTCATCAAGGGCAAAGCAATCCTTGAAAATTCTTGCACAAAACGACGGTAGTAGCCTGCTAAACCAAGAAAACTATGTACCTTCGTCACATTTCTCGGTCTTTCCCACTCCAAGACAGCTTCGATCTTAGTGGGATCGACTGAAATACCTCCGTGAGAAATCACGTGGCCCAAGAACTTTACTTCTGACGTCCAAAAGTTACACTTTGATTTCTTGGCATACAACTGATGATCTCTCAAGGCCTTGAGTACTATCTCCAGATGCTCGGCATGCTCTTCTCGAGTCTTGGAATACACCAAGATGTCATCAATGAACACAACCACAAAATGATCCAAAAGCGGCCTGAAGATCTGATTCATGAGATCCATAAATACTACAGGAGTATTCATCAAACAAAACGGCATCACTTGAAACTCAAAGTGACCATATCGGGTTCTGAATATTGTCTTCAGTATATCATCCTCTCTTATCTTCAACTGATGATAACTGGATCTCAAATCGATCGTAGAGAAGAATCTTGAACCACCGAGTTGATCAAACAACTCATCTATCCTTGGCAAAGGATATTTGCTCTTCACTGTCAACTGGTTCAACTTCCTGTAGTCGACACAAAGTCTCAACGAACCATCAGCTTTCTTCGCAAACAAGATAGAAGCACCTCAGGGAGAAGTGCTACTGTGAATAAAGCCCTTGGAAAGCAAATCATCTAACTGTTCTCTTAATTCTTCCATCTCAGTAGGCGCCATGCGATAGGTTGGAATAGAAACTGGCTGAGCTTCAGGAACTAGTTTAATACAGAACTCGATCTCCCTATCAGTTGGTAACCCCAGTAAGTTTTCAAGAAACACCTTCGAATACTCACACACCACCAGAATCCATAGGTCTTGATCGTCTGTCCTCACCTCGCCATCTATGGCAAACAAGTTCCCATAACACTCGAGTTTCTTTTTCCTACCCAAGCATGCTTTCAGAACAGGACTAGGCTTTAACGGACTCATTCTAGCCTGATAGATGATAGGATATCCATCACTAGGAAAAAGAGTTACCTACTTCGTACGACAGTCCAAAACCAGTGGATATTTTGACAACTAATTCATACTGAGTATTACGTCGTACTGTCCCATCAGCAACACAATCAAATCAGCAAGCAACTTCCTATCACCAGCCACAATCCGACAAGACTTACATACACTATACACATCAGCTACTCCTCCCATAGGTGTACCCAATGTCAATACATAATCCAAATCAGAAAATTTCAACCCCAATAGTTGAGCAAACAACAAGGATGTGAATGAATGGGATGCACTAGTATCAAACAAAACATGTGCCCAAGAGTGTGAAAGAAGGATCATACCGTCAACAACACCTCGGCCAGTCTGATCCTGAGTGTCGTCTGCCCCAGTAAAAGCATAGGCTTGGCCAGTCACCTTCCCTTTCCTCTTGTTGCCTCTCCCCTGACCAGGATGGCTACTGCTGGATCCTGTACCACTATTGCCAGATCCATGCCCACCCTGACTCCCTGAGGCCTGAGGAGTCTGAAAGTTCTAAGAAATACCCTGAGGGCGGCACTGATGCTGATAAGGCTGAAGGGAAATAAAAGTCTGCGAAGTGCCCTGTGACTGTTGTGGACTTGCTTCAGTGTTTTGATAAGAAACAGAATCGAACTGGCTCCTCTGTGGTCCTTCCTGAGAAAGAGGAGATTTCTGCAGATGGTTAGGACACTCCTTCTTCCGATGACTCTACTGGCCATAAACAAAAAACCCTCCAAAGGGATTGCCCCTGCCACCTCCTGAAGAACCATTGCAGTTCGAGCTCCCACTGTTCGGAGTACCCTGGGCTGACTACTCCCTTTGGTTCTTTCTGGTGGCTTTCCTATCACTACCTCTCCTCTGGTTCCTCCTGGAATCCAAACTTTGTTCGATGGCCTCTGCCCGCTGGGTAGCCACTGCAATCTCAGGAAGAGTATGGAAAGTCTAGGTACCAATCCTGTTGAAAATATTCCGATTTAGATGACTCCTGAACTTTGCAACTTGATACTTCTCACTCGTGCCCAGTCTAAGAGCAACACTTGCCAGCTCAGTGAACTCTATCAGGTACTCATTCACTGTCCTATTACCTTGAATCAAAGTCTCAAACCGATTCACAACTTCATCTTGCTGATCCTCATTGGCATACTAGGCCTTAAAAATCCATTCAAAGTTTTCCTAAGTCAGACCCACTATATCTTGCATCTGTTCCACTATCTCCCACCAACGAATGGCACTTCCGGTCAAACGGGTAATGGCAAACACAACCCAAAACTCAACCGGAGTAGCAAGGGCCCGAAAGTGCCTCTCCATCTCACGCAACCCAGCAATCCCGTGAGAGCTTCTGGTCTACTATAGAATTGCCCTGGCTGGAGACACATGAACCTCTAGAGATGATCAGCATGATCCAACTGTCGTTCCCTCGGAGCTTAAGGCTCATAGTCTGGATTGCTCATATAGACGAATGCCTGTTGCATTTCCTCGATCAGATGAGTGAAATCCGAACGAGGAGGTTCGGTACTCGGCTGGTGCCTTGGAACTCTTTTAGGAGGCATCCTAACTAGTCTGAAACAATATGCCAAACTGTTAGTGAGATAATGAAGCATGCTTACCATAAAAACAACTTCAATCTAGTTTAATGGTGATACATTTGAGCTGTTAAACTCAAAGCTCTGATACCAAAAATTTATGTCATGACCCAAAACCCTGGCTAGTGGCAGAAGGGGAATTTCACAAAGGTAGGAAATTCATAGATTTATTTGAAAAGTGTGGAAAAGTTTTAGTTTTTATAACAGTCTGTTTAAATAAAATAATTGGCACTTCATCCCGTGACCACTCCCACAATTCATATACACCATTAAAAATTGACCGAATAATAATTGAACAACGTGAAATCAAATATAAGTTCAAGCATCACCCTCATCCACAACAAAAGTCAAATTCCAGAATAGCATACATAAGTTCACAGACAAAATAGAACGTAGTAAATCTTGGTTCAATGCTAATACAAAGCCAAACAATCCAAACACCAAGACACCAAGTTTCTAGCATTACCAAGAGACGAACTACAATCAAGACAACCTCTTACTCCTCTTAATCACCAAGGTCACACTGTTCACCACCTGAGGAAGGGAGGAAGGGGGGTGAGCATAAAATTCCAAGTAGGGAAAACAATTACCTCGATCGAAAATATTTTAGTGATGGGGAAATCCTGCATGGTTAGTTTAGTCCAAAACATCTATATATACATAATCAAAACTGGAAGTCCATATATATACATATAAAGCAGTGTAATCAAAACCATCCAATCCATATGCATATGACACAAGTCAACGCCTACCCATGAGCTCTCATACTCTCATCTGTGGAAACCCAGGATGATAGCACTAAGTATGCCTAATAGCCTGCCTGATACCTAAGCCAATACTCGGAGGGGACACCCCTGTATTGCCTACCAAACCAGGAGGGGCAACCGAATTGTCTACGCCTCCCAAATAGGGAGGTAATCAGAAGTAACAAAACCCCGCGCAAGTTTTCGGACTCTACACCGGCAGTGGGGCACGCAACGCCACTTTGTAAAATCCACGATGCTAACACGGTGTTCATGTATGTCCCTATGACACGTGCAATACAGAATTGATGTGCGAAAATAATCATGCCTGGTTTTTTGGTAAAATCAGCATACTAGGTTTTTATAGAAAAACGGGCAGCATAATGGCCCTATTTTTAATATGCCCAAAATGACCAGCACTCAAAAAATTCCCAGAGCAATACAGTGTATATTTCATACAACTAATTCTCATCACATATATTTAAATATTCTAGAAATCACATTTGTTCTCATATGTTGCAGAAAGTAAGTTTTATTCGAAAACGATATAAAACAGAGGTAATTGAATCTCTACCTCACTCGAATAGCAATACCATGCTATTGAATCCTCAAGGTGTCGTTGACGATCTCCCGGAGGGTTGGGAATCAATTCCAAGCCTTCGATCGTCCTCTTGCGAAAAACCAACTTCTCACCAGAGCTTCAATTCCATAAACGGACCTCTTCACTGAATTCTTAGCACCCAAAATAGCTAAGTTAGACATATAACTTGTCAAATTCGAGTCCGGACCCACACTGGGCCGGTGGCAAGCAAATCGAGACAAATCTCGACAATCCAATCTCGATTTCTATGCCGGTCACCAAACACAGGCAATATATATATATCAAACTTCTCCATTTTCTGAGTACAATCCAAAAATGACAACAAAAACACAATCTAACGGTCGAATCCAAAAGTCAAACTTAAACTCAAAATGTCTAAAAATGGCAACTTTCAATGCGGGTAAAATGGGGTTGAGATATACATACCTTGATGATATCTACGATGAGACAAATCTAACGGGACCGGTTGGAGATCGAATGATGACCGGAATCGTCACCGGCGGCAAAAAATCCGATTTGGGGCTTTTGGTGCTTTTTCGGCATTGCAGGCGGCAGCATTGACCGGGTACGTGTGGCGGAGCTTCGGCGTCACACGGGGAGGCTTCAGCGGTCAGTTGCACGGGCAGACGACGGCGGCGGCAGCTCCTGCGGCAGTCTAACGTTGACGGGCGGAGAGAGATCCGAGAGAGAGAGAGAGAGAGAGAGAGAGAGATCGGGGGGGAAGAGAGAGAAGAGAGAGAGAGAGAGAAAGAAAAAGGATAGGGCACGTGGCCTTGTCTTATAGGGCTGTGTAATTTTTCAAAAATTATACATAAGTCCCCAAAATTTCAAATCTCTTTCAAATCAATCCCCCAAAAATTACAATTTAGTCCTTCTGCACAAAACCTTTGCAAATTAATCCCCCCAATATTATATCCAGAAAATTGGTAAAATATCTAAATTACCCTCGAAAATTCCTGGTTTTTACACTAATCGTACTTATTTTTTGTTATATTATTCTTATGTCTAACCTGGCCCATTTTTCATATCATATATGATTATTTCAAGCCTAATTATTTCCATTTTTAAACTCCTATTTTTCTTGTTCCATAATCGTTCTCATTATTATTTTTTTCTTTTTTTTTTCGAATTTAGTTGTTTTAATACTATTAGACATATTTCCTTTTAAGTAATTATGAATTATAAATTATTAATTATTATGTAATGAAAAGAAATTTTTTGAAAATTTTGATAGTGTTATATAAAAACAACTCTAAATTGAAGTATTAAAGTATATGTGAATGATGATAATTAATTTAAATTTCTATAGTTAAAGTATATTCCAACTAAATTAGCATCTACTCAATTTACATTAAGATCTATAACTCAAAAGTTATAATTAGCACATATCTAAACTGTATTTTTCTTTCTTAACATTTTAAGTATTTTCAAATAGAGGAGAGTTTTACCTTAGATACTTAATATTTTAAAACTTTTTGGCTCAAACTTATTAAATTTGGAACCTTTTTGCTTTAAAAAAAATAAGAAATTGAAGTAATATTTATAATATATATATATATATATATATTTACCTAGAAAATATTTTAATTCTAATTTTCTAACTTTTTTTAACATTTATTGTATTAAAACCATTCTTAAAAAAAATTAAAATAAATTTCAAATAAGTATATTTTTTGCAAACTAATTTTTTTTTTTTCTTAATCTTGTCTGTAGTGTCTGTTATTCGCATCTGTTATATATATGCCTCATGCCTAGCTCATGTTGGCCCAAACAAGTTTACTTATCGTGTCGTGCTAGCCCGAGCACGGTTATTAATTGGGTCGTGCTATCTTATAATTGTGTTGTGCTCATGTCGGCCCATTTTTACACTAGAAAATTGATACAATAGTAAGGAGAGGTCGAGGATTTAAATGCCAAATTTAATGGTTAGAGACCTAAATGTTACGGATGTTAAAGGTTAAGGATTTTTACTGCAAATTACCCATTGCTTTTTCTTTACTTTTTCCCTTTTCTTTGACTTTGACTAATAATTAATTCTGAGAAAGCTACGAAACTTGCATTGTGCATCATTTAACACCCAAAATGGGAAAACAAATTCACTTTAAACAATTGGAAAACTAAGTGAAAATGATTTATAAGGGGCTGATGT
>JXTB01000410.1:368846-380107 GCA_002914805.1 Parasponia andersonii
ACTGGAAATCCTTGGAGCTGAAATTGATTGTGACACCTAAATTGACATGGTTTTGAACACATTGTCAGACACTTTCAATCAATTTAAGATTGATCATGAGATTTGCCAGAAGGATTATACTCTTACTGGCCTGAAGAAAGATCTGCAAATTATTGAGAATATTCTTAAGAAGAATAAGTCGGGGTCAGCTGAGGCTAATGTAGGTCAAGCTAGTTCTTCCAAACCTAAGTCAAAAGGCAAAGGTAATGGGAAGAAAAAGACTCCTGCTTCTCTGGCTCCAAAGAAAAAGAAGACCAAGAAGGATGCCAAACCAAAGGAAAAATGTTTCCACTACGGTAAAGATGGAAATTGGAAGAGGAACTGCAAAACTTACCTAGCTCTTAAAAAGGAGAAGGACAACGGCAAGGACAAACAAGGTAATGACAATTTGTTGTTCATTGAGGCTTGTCATGTGGTTGATTCTATCGATTCTTGGATCGTAGATTCGGGAGCCACTGACCATGTTTGTAATACTTTGCAGGAGTTCAAGGAAACTAGGAAGTTCGCTATTGAAGAGTTCATGTTGCGATTGGGAGATGGCTCAATAGTTGAAGCTCGTGCAATAGGAGATATTATTTTGAATTTCGATGATTTTAGGTTTTTAGAAATAAAGAATTGTTATTATATTCCGGTGTTTAAATGGAATTTGATTTCTATTTCCTGTTCAATGAGACAAGTTTATTCTGTTCATTCTGACAATAAAGTTTCTATTAGAAAGAATAAAAGTCTTATTTGCACTGGTACTCATAGGAGTAATCTTTTCTTTATTCAACCTAAAAGTATCTCATTGCACAATCTTGAAAATATTTCTGAACATGTAGAATCTAAATATAAGAAAGTGAAAGTGAGTACTAATGATGAAACTTGTCTCTGATATTTGAGACTTAGTCATATTAACCTAAATAGAATTAAAAGGTTAGTCAATGATGGAACTCTAAGTTTGTTAGAAGTCAAACCATTACCACCTTGTAAATCTCGTCTGGAAGGTAAAATGACTAAAAGACTATTTACTGGAAAAGGTCTTAGAGTCTAAGAATGTCTTGAGTTAGTATACACTAATGTCTATGGGCCCTGGAATATTCAAGCACGAGGAGGATTTGAATACTTCATTACATTTAGGGATGATTATTCTAGATTTGGTTATGTTTACCTAATGCAACATAAATCGGATTATTTTGAAAGGTTCAGAGTATTCAAAGCAAAAATTAAAAAGCAGTTAGGAAAGAATATAAAGACCCTTCGATCTGATCGAGGTGGTGAATACCTCTCTGGAGAATTCTCTGAATTTCTCACAGATAATGGGATCCTATCCCAACTCACAGCACCTGGTATGCCTCAACTAAATGGTGTTGCTGAAAGAAGAAATATGACACTTTTGGATATGGTTAGGTCGATGCTCAGTTATTCATAATTACCCACATCTTTTTGGAGTTATGCCTTAGAAAATGCTATGTACCTGCTAAATAGAGTTCCTTCTAAGTCAGTACCATAGACTCCATTTGAACTATAGAAAGGACATAAACCTAATTTGCGTCATATCCATATTTGGGGTTGTCCAGTATATGTGTTGAAAGGGAAAACGACTAAGTTGGAATCACGATCTGAATTGTGTCTATTTGTAGGTTACCCAAAAGGAACTAGAGGGTATTATTTCTATAATACTGAAGAAAAGAAAGTATTTATGAGTACAAATGCTACTTTCTTGGAAGAAGACTATATGAAAGAATTCAAGCCAAAAGTGAGTTAGTTCTAGAAGAACTAACTGATGATGTTATTAGCCCATCTATAGAAGATAAGATAGAGAAAGTACTTAGGAAAGATAATTCACTTGAAACTCAACAAACATCGGATCCTCGTCGTAGTGAGAGAGTTGCGAGACAACCTAAAAGATACTTGGGAATAGGAGAGTCTTGTGACCAAGAATCTGATCATTACACCTACAATGAGGTAATAGATGATGTTGGTAAAGATCTCTGCCAAAAGGCAATAGAATCTGAAATAGAGTCCATGTACTCTAATAAAGTCTGGGAACTTGTACAGCCACCTGAAAGGATAAAACCCATTAGGTGTAAGTGGGTCTATAAGAGAAAGAGAGAAATAGACGGGTGTAATACCCAAGACTCTCACATGCATAATAGGCCAATAATAAACATGTTCATATTGCATAATAGACATATCAAGTGACTAGAATCAACTTTACAGTAAATTTCTCATTCTTTATTGTTAAATGCTTTCAATATGTGTTATTGTACTAATATTTGTCGAAGGGTTCCCATGAAGTATAAAGGCTCGGTACCCTCAGAGAGAGAGCTTGGTGTGTGAAAAGAAAAAAGAATATATTCATAAATAATAATACTATATGCACATGCATTAAAAACTATGTCTATTGATAACTTAGTCAAAAAGTAGTTTTTTTCGATAAAATGCATCTTTCACACTTTTCGAAACCAAATTCACTGTGCATTTAGCACATCAAATAGGTTTAATTTAATTTTTAGGACTCATTTTTAGCATTTTTAAAAATGTTCATTCCAGGTAAGCACGAGATGACAGTCATTATACTGAACTATGTTTAATTATACTAAGCTAGCTTAGATTCAGCTTAATCGCGCAATGTCATCTTTGTGCATTCTATGAATTGGGCAATTATACTATATTTGCATTATCAATTAGGGTCTAATGGACTTTATTTTTATGTTCAATTATTTGTTATGGGGTTAGGTGCCATCAGATTAGAATCAGATTGGCCATATAGGATCATAAGTCAAAGTATGACTAGATTTCACTTTCTAAGCTAGGTTTCACAATTTTGGTCTACACTTAAGTGTATAGGATTGACTAGCAACGTGGTGAGTATGCTAAGGATGTTTTAGAACTTGACACATGGAAGGAAAAGGTGCAAAATTCCCAAAATACCCCATAGAACTTAAGTTATGCCATTTCTTAGTCATTAAGTATCACTTTTGGTCCAAATCTGGTCATTTTCTCCTCCTTTCTCTCCAGCCATGACCAGAAACTCTCCCACTCATTTTCAGACTACTCTCACCTCCCTTAACCACTTCCAAGAGTTTCCAAGAGGTAGAACTCAATTTGGAGCTCAAGAAAGCAAGATAGGTCTAAACTAGTCAAGGTAATTCTACTAGTTCTTCTTCCTAGGTTTTGTGTTGTTATTTCAATTCTCCACTTGATACTACTTAAGTAATGTTTCCTCTAGGTTCTCTTGAGTCCTAAGATCAATTTCAAAGCCTTAGAAATCAGTTTTGTGAAAGTAGAAGGCAAGAGCTTCAACAAAAGTTCAAACTAGTCAAGGTGAGTTTTTTTGTGGAATCTAGAATTGGTAATTTATTTCCATTGCTCTAGCTCTTAATTAAAGCTTTTATCTGATGAATTAAGGTCTAAGAAAACCTTATATATGGCTGGAAAAACAGAATTTAAGTGGAAGATTAAAGTTAGTCTTAAAGCCCCAAAGTTTGCTACTTGTGGATTCAAGTGTTTTCAAGTGTTCCATTGTTAGAATAAGTTCCCATACTTGTAATCTGATTTTATAAAATTGAAATGTATATTTTGTTGATCCCATGATGTAAATATATTTGTTTCATTGCTGTGTGTGACAATAGAAAAGTGTAAAAGTGGTTTTAAACTTTGTTTAAAACGAAAGGAATTCAAGTATACTTAGGTTGCTCTATATGAGCCTCTTTGAGTTATATATGTGGGAATTGGCTTGTTGATTGTTATTACAGGTCTTAAACAATGATTTTAATCATGTGGGGATGTCCTAAAAGTAGGGGAGGTGCGGTCCAAATATTTTTAGAACCAAGTGGTGCCATTTAGAAGATAATGGACTAGTTTTTAAGAAAGTAGGTAACATTTTGGTTCGTTTTATGATTAGGGTTCCTTCTTATGTAAAAGCTGTGATTCGGTCTTCTACTTGTTTTCTTAAAGCATTTTACATTGTAGTAATAATGTTAGTAATAAAATTGACATCAGGTCTTCCACACACCTTGCCACAGAGGATACTGACCCTTTCCACTATCTTTTCTACCAGACACAAGGTAAGTGAAGATTTATTTTAACTGCATCACAAGAACAATAGTAGATACAAGATGTTTTCCTACATGCTTATGTGTATTATTTCAATTATATGTTATTTATATTGTTGTTGCAGGGCATATGGAAACATAAGCATGGCATGATCCATAAACATGATTTCAAAGAAGTGAAGTTTTCCACACATTGGATTTAAAGTAGTACCATTGTACTAATTTTACGAGATATGTTTTAAGTACAGTGTTTAGTCTGTCTGCGTTGGGTAAGTATGGTTTGCACAGGCATCCTTCCCGCATAGGTGGGCACAGCTTACCGACTGCCGGGACCGAGCATTATACAATGAGATTTATCAGGTGCATTACATAGCCGGTCTGCGTTGGGTAGGTATGGTTCACATTGGCCATGTGTTTCCTTCCCGCACAAGTGGGCACGGCCTACCAACTACCCCGACTTTGTAATGTACTCAAGGGCCCTATAAAGAAATGTTTTCTAAGAAAAGTGCATCAAAATGAAAAGTTATGAAAGAAAGAGCACAATGGGAATTTCAATAAAGTTTATGCATGAAACATGTTCACAAGCATGCATGATCTTTACTTACTGAGCATTAGCTCATTTAGTTCCGGTGATGCAGGTGAGGACATTTTTGATGTATAGAGTTGCTAGTTTGCTAGCACGCTTTCTTGTCGCCATGATCATGTCGATGTAGACGAGCTTGACTTGTGGGCGGTGTTTTATTTGTATTTTGTTATTCTAGTGTGTTGTAAATATTACTACTGATGGCAAGATAAACAGATACGCAGTTTTTAGTTGTATATTTTGTAAAAACACTTTCAAAAAGTAATGCCACATAGTTTCGTTTGTTTTAGAGCTCGAAAAGTTTAAATTTGGCCCACCTTTTTGCAAAAACTAAAAATATGGGTTATAAAAGAGTAATGCTTCCTAGTTTGACCTACATAGTCATATAGTTAAGCCTAGGGGGCATTACAGTGTTGGTATCAGAGCGGAGGTTTAGACGTTTCTAAAGACTGCCTATATATATATGATCATGTGACAAAAAGCTCAGTCAACCAGTAAGTCTAATTAATTGCATATGTGCAATTTATTTTATTATATAAATTTGATGAACACATTATTACTGGCTATTATGTTTGTTTGTAACTAAGGGCCATTGTACAGGAAATTATGCCAAGGGGTAGAGATCAGACCAGCCACCCGAGGGGTGATTAAGACAATGACAAAGATACTACTATTCATCGATTGGCTGAATTAGTAGAGAGACAAGCTCAACAAATAGGGAGGCTTATAGAACGAGATCAAAGGAGAGACGAACAATAACCAATACAAGTTGTAGCTAGACAAGAAAATCATGAACCAGATTCTGAAATGTTTAGGGAGAATATACCTCCAGTTTTTAAAGGTGAAACCGATCCATTATTAGCTGAGGAGTAGATTCGGAGTTTGGAGGGGATCTTTGATTATATAAGAATCCCTGACGAAGAGAAAGTTTCTTGTGCTACTTATATGTTCCAAATGGATGCGAGGCATTGGTGGGATTCCATAAAGTCAATCACTGATGTTAACAATTTGACTTGGGAGAGATTCAAGGAAATATTTTACAGGAAGTACTTTAGTGAAGCTCATCGACTTGCAAAGGCGGCTGAGTTTACTAATTTGAGGCAAGGTGGTATGTCTGTGTGTGATTATATAAAGAAATTTGATGAACTATCCCGCTTTGCTCCTCATATGGTGAGTACCAACGAGTTGAAAGTAAATCAGTTTCTACAGGGGCTCAAAGCAGAAATATGTAGGGATATTAAGATGTCTACAGGAAAAGGTGTACCCTACACAGAAGTTGCAGAAAAAGCCCTTGAAGCTGAAGAAGCTGAACTGAAGGTGGTAAAGGCACTAGAAATTAGAAGAAATATAAATATGGCAAAGAGAAACGCAAATTTCAGAAAGGGTACTCAACCAGGATTTAATGGAGGTAAAAGGAAGTTCCCACAGGGTCAGGGACAAAGACAAGATCATTCAAAGCACCCAGCAACAGGTCAACAAATGCAATCTACTCCAACTCAGAAAGTTACATGTCCCAAATGTGGGAAGCCTCATAAAGGTGAATGCCTTTTTGGTAGTAGAGCGTGTTATACCTGTGGCAAGACAGGACATTATGCTAGAGACTGTCCCTCCACCTCTGGTGAACAAAAGAAAGTTCCAGATCGTGTATTTTCCATGACTGCGATAGATGCTGAGGCTGATCCATCAGTTGTAGTAGGTGAGATATCTATCTTTGATATTTTTGCAAATACATTAATAGATTCAGGAGCTACACATTCATTTGCATCACCAGCATATGTGAGAAAATTGGGCAGATCACCTGAAACTTTGAATTTAAGATACTATGTAACTATTCCATCTGGGGAAGTGCTATATTCTTGTCAAATTTTGAGAGCGTGTCCAATACAGATGGACGGTAGAGAGTTGTGGGTAGACTTAATAGTGTTGGATATGCAGGATTTTGAGGTGATTTTGTGTATGGATTGGCTATCTAAGTATCATGCCAGCATTGATTGTAATGGTAAGAGAGTGGTATTTCAGCCACCTGGTGAAGAAGAGTTTACTTTCCTTGGGTATCTAGGAAGAAAATGGTACCAATTATTTCAATGATAAAAGCGAGAAAGTTACTTGAGAAAGGATGTACTGGTTATTCGGCAAATGTAATGGATACTAGAGAAGAACTTAGGATAAAGCCACAGGAAGTACCAGTAGTTGATGAATTTCTAGAGGTATTCCCAAAAGATCTACCAGGATTACCACCTGATAGAGAGATAGAGTTTGCTATTGACTTGCTACCTGGCACTGCTCCTATTTCTAAAGCACCATATAGAATGGCTCCAGTAGAGTTGAAGGAATTAAAGGTACAATTACAGGAGCTTTTGGACAAGGGTTTCATACGTCCAAGCTTTTCACCATGGGGTGCTCCAGTGCTATTTGTAAAGAAGAAAGATGGAACAATGAGGCTTTGTATTGATTATAGAGAGTTAAATAAGATTACAATCAAGAATAAATATCCTCTCCCTAGAATTGACGATTTGTTTGATCAGTTACAAGGTGCTTCAGTATTTTCCAAGATTGATTTAAGATCAGGATACCATCAACTGAAGATTAAGGAAGAAGATATTCCTAAGACAGCTTTTAGGACGAGATATGGACACTATGAGTTTTTAGTGATGCCCTTCGGTTTAACTAATGCCCCAGCTGCTTTTATGGACATGATGAACAGAGTATTTAAGGATTTCTTTGATAGTTTTGTTATAGTGTTCATTGATGACATTTTGATATATTCGCGCTCAGAGGAGCACATGGAGCATTTGAGAATAGTTTTGAGGATCTTGAAAGAAAAGCAGTTGTATGCAAAGTTCAAGAAGTGTGAGTTCTGGTTAGAGAAAGTTATCTTCCTTGGTCATGTGGTGTCTGGAAATGGTATTTCTGTGAATCCAACGAAGGTTGAAGCTGTAAGTAATTAGTCAAGGCCTACAAATATTTCAGAGATTCGTAGCTTCTTGGGATTGGCTGGTTACTATAGAAGGTTTGTCGAAGGATTTTCTAAGTTAGCCTCTCCATTGACTCAGTTGACTAGAAAGAATATGAAGTTTCATTGAAATGATGATTGTGAAAAGAGTTTTCAAGAGTTAAAACATCGTTTGGTCACAGCTCCTATACTGTCTATACCCACTAAATCTGGGGGATTTGTTGTTTACAGTGATGCTTCAAAGAATGGTCTAGGCTGTGTTCTGATGCAAAATTGTAAGGTTATTGCCTATGCTTCTAGGCAACTAAAATAATATGAAAAGAAATATCCTACTCATGATTTGGAGCTAGCAGCAGTAGTTTTTGCACTGAAGATTTGGAGATAATATCTTTATGGAGAAAGATGTCAAATTTACACACACCATAAAAGTCTCAAGTATTTCTTTACTCAAAAGGAACTGAATATGAGACAGAGAAGATAGCTTGAACTGGTAAAAGACTATGATTGTGAAATTAACTATCATCCAGGAAAAGCTAATATGCTTGCAGATGCTCTAAGTAGAAAGTCATTAGCTGCTATGTCACTCAAGTATGTTGATCGACAGCATCTTTTGATGGATTTGCATCGATTGAAATTAGAGATTGTGCCTACGGGTTTAATGGAGAGATTAGCAGCTCTAACGTTGCAACCTACAATTTTAGAGAGAATCAAGCAAGACCAGAATATGGATCCCTGTCTGATAGGTTTAAAGACTAAGATAGAGTCCGGAAAGGAGGTAGACTTCCAGATTTTTGGTGATGGTGTAATCATATATAGAAATAGACTCTGTGTGCCAGACGGAACAATTAGAAAGGAGATATTAACAGAAGCTCACGCTACTCCCTACTCTGTGCATCCTGGTATTACAATGATGTATAGGGATTTGAAAATGCATTACTGGTGGCCATGTATGAAGAAAGATGTGATTGAGTTTGTAGAACAATGTCTCACATGTCAGCGAGTTAAAGCTGAACATCAAAGACCTGCCGGTACATTAAAGCCCATATATGTGCCACAATGGAAATGGGAAGAGATTGCTAAGGATTTGGTGGTTGGACTTCCTAAGACAAATAAAGGCCATGATGCTATTTGGGTTATTGTGGATAGATATACTAAGTCAGCCCATTTCCTACCAATTAAAGTGACTTATAGTTTGGATCAGTTGGCTCAGTTGTATGTTCAAGAAATCATTAGACTACATAGTGTTCCAAAAGTTATTATTTCTGACCGAGATGCTAGATTCACTTCAAAATTCTGGAAGAGGGTTCAGGAGGCTATGGGTACAAAACTGGCATTCAGTACAGCTTTTCATCCTCAAACAGATGGACAATCAGAGAGAACCATACAGACTCTTGAGGATATGCTTAGAGCTTGTGTGTTAGATTTTCATGGATCTTGGAGCAAGTACTTGCCGTTGATAGAATTTTCCTACAACAATAGCTATCAAGCTTCAATTGAAATGCCTCCGTATGAAGCCTTATATGGAAGAAAATGTAGATCTCCAATTCACTGGGATGAGATGGGAGAAAGGAAATTTCTTGGTCCAGAATTGGTAAGAGAAACAGCTGAAGCAATAGAAAAGATTCGTAAACAGTTATTAGCTGTTCAAAACAGACAGAAGCATTATGCTGATCCTAAAAGGAGAGAGGTCATATTTGATGTTGGGGACAAAGTATTTTTAAAGGTTGCACCCATGAAAGGAATCATGAGGTTTGGGAAGAAAGGGAAGCTTAGTCCTAGATATATAGGCCCATTTGAGATACTTGACAAAGTTGGAGATGTTGCCTATAGACTTGCATTACCACCCTTACTGTCAAACGTGCGCAATGTTTTTCACGTCACTATGTTAAGAAGATATGTTCCAAACCCTTCACATGTTTTGAGTTACGAGCCATTGGAGTTGAGCCAATATGTGAGTTATGAATAACAACCAGTGGAGATTTTGGATAGAAAAGAGAAGGAGCTTAGAAGCAAGAAGATCCATTTGGTTAAAGTATTGTGGAGGAACCACGAAATAGAAGAGGCCACATGGGAAAGAGAAGAAGAGATGAAAACAAAGTATTCTCACTTATTTGGGTAAGCAAATTTCGAGAAAGAGATAAAAACTAAGTATTCTCACTTATTTGGGTAAGCAAATTTCGAGGACTAAATTTAATAAGGAGGGAAGGATTGTAATGCCTAAGATTCTCACATGCATAATAGGCCAATAATAAACATGTTCAAATTGCATAATGGACATATCAAGTGACTAGAATCAACTTTACAGTAAATTTCTCATTCTTTATTGTTAAATGCTTTCAATATGTGTTATTATACTATTATTTGTCGAAGGGTTCCCATATAGTGTAAAGGCTCAGTACCCTCAGAGAGAGAGCTTGGTGTGTGAAAAGAACAAAGAATATATTCATGAATAATAATACTATATGCATAATAATACTATATGCACATGCATTAAACACCATGTCTATTGATAACTTAGTCAAATAGTAGTTTTTTCGATAAAATGCATCGTTCACGCTTTTCAAAACCAAATTCACTGTGCATTTAGCACATCAAATAGCTTTAATTTAATGTTTAGGACTCATTTTTAGCATTTTTAAAAATGTTCATTCCAAGTAAGCACGAGATGACAGTCACTATACTGAACTATATTTAATTACACTAAGCTAGCTTAGATTCAGCTTAATCGCGTAATGTCATCTTTGTGCATTCTATGAATTGGGCAATTATACTATATTTGCATTATCAATTAGAGTCTAATGGACTTTCTTTTTCTGTTTAATGATTGGTTATGGGGCTAGGTGCCATCAAATTAGAATAAGATTGGCCATATAGGATCATAAGTCAAAGTATGACTAGATTTCACTTTCTAAGCTAGGTTTCACAATTTTGGTCTACACTTAAGTGTATAGGATTGACTAGCAACGTGGTGAGTATGCTAAGGATGTTTTAGAACTTAACACATGGAAGGAAAAGGTGCAAAATTCCCAAAATACCCCATAGAACTTAAGTTATGCCATTTCTTAGTCATTAAGTATCACTATTGGTCCAAATCTGGTCATTTTCTCATCCTTTCTCTCCAGCCACGACCAGAAACTCTCCCACTCATTTTCAGACTACTCTCACCTCCCTTAACCACTTCCAAGAGTTTCCAAGAGGTAGAACTCAATTTGGAGCTCAAGAAAGCAAGATAGGTCTAAACTAGTCAAGGTAATTCTACTAGTTCTTCTTCCTAGGTTTTGTGTTGTTATTTCAATTCTCCACTTGATACTACTTAAGTAATGTTTCCTCTAGGTCCTCTTGAGTCCTAAGATCAATTTCGAAGCCTTAGAATTCAGTTTTGTGAAAGTAGAAGGCAAGAGCTTCAACAAAAGTTCAAACTAGTCAAGGTGAGTTTTTTTGTGGAATCTAGAATTGGTAATTTATTTCCATTGCTCTAGCTCTTAATTAATGCTTTTATTTGATGAATTAAGGTCTAAGAAAACCTTATATATGGCTGGAAAAACAGAATATAAGTGGAAGATTAAAGTTAGTCTTAAAGCCCCAAAGTTTGCTACTTGTGGATTCAAGTGTTTTCAAGTGTTCCATTGTTAGAATAAGTTCCCAT
>JXTB01000410.1:389371-402980 GCA_002914805.1 Parasponia andersonii
AAAGCATTTAACAATAAAGAATGAGAAATTTACTGTAAAGTTGATTCTAGTCACTTGATATGTCTATTATGCAATATGAACATGTTTATTATTGGCCTATTATGCATGTGAGAATCTTGAGCATTACAAGTTGGCTATCTTTTCCCACAATCAATAAGCTTCATTCGTAGATAGTTGGTATATAGAAGTGGTACCATGTCCTCTTTTAACCCACATTCTTATTTCAGGCCGAAGGTTGCTGAGAAAGTTTTGTATTTGATACTCCGAGGAGAAACCATGATTCGGGTATAGTGTGAGCAACTCCTTATGTCTCCACCATGTACAATAGAATGACTCTGAATCTCATTGAGCAAACCACAAGAGGACATATTGATCCAACATGTCCAAGCACCTCACAAAACAAACATTAAAAATAAAAATGAAAAAATGAAAATAAAGGCCTAAACTAAAATCAAGTTACTTACTCACGATATCAACAGTAATCTAAAACGCCAATTCCCAGCAACGGTGCCAAAAACATATTAAGGTTGTTATATGTATGTAAAATAACCGCAAGTACACGAATCATAAATAAGTAATAAAGTGAGAAGAGAGTCGTCGATCCCACGAGTAGTTAGGTGTTAAATTATCAAAATTATCGTATCCTAACTTTATCTACACAACCAAACTATACGAATTAATAACTTAAATAAATACAAATATAAATATAAATAAAAAAATGAAATATGGAAACTTTTATATACAAATGTACTAGGGGATTAAATTTAACTAACTATTAAGTATATGTGTTGATTACCAATTGCATCCTAATCAATTATTTCTAGATTATAAGCTAAGAGCCCAAAGGAATTTCTACTCCTTCTCTCGAGTATCGAGTGAAATCATTCCTAATTCCCGATTCCAATATCTTTATTTTGAATTTAAAACTAAAAATTCATTATATTCAATAGCTTTGATCATAGCTTTAAAGGAATTATAGGTTTTCTCAAACTCTACAAAATCCTATATTATACTATTGTATGGTCATATCTAAAATTCTCTCTCTCAAGTGCCGAATTCTAGAAACCAATTCATCTAATTAGTGATTACTTAACTGAGAAGCATTAAGTATGGAATAACAAAAATAAATTAAAGAACAACATCAAAGAACATATTAAAAATCAAGACATAGAATCAAAGTATACGCTACATTATCCTTCTAGAATATAACAATTAGTTCAATATAGGAGAGTCTAATACTAATTTCAATAATAATTTTATATATCCAAACATATTCAATAATCAAGCACAATACAAAATTCAAGCCTTTAATTCTTCTAGCAATTCTCTCAAGCTTCCTCTCTAAATTTTAGCTTTGCGCTCCTTCTTCTCTAGGATTTTTGAGCTCTCAAGTCTATGTTTTCTCCCCAACTCTCCACACATGAAATGGAGACTTAAGTATATATTTAAAAGGCTCCAAAATAGCCTAGGATGGAGGAAATTTGGACCATTAGATCCGGCGCAATCAATAACTGAATTGGTGCTCCTTGGCCAGTGCTGTGGCACTCCCAGTTCTGGAAAATTAGTACCTTACTTTCTAGGTGCGCTGTTTTGCCATTTTAGCTCTGTTTTGTGTGGTTTTAATTGTATTGCGCTCGTATAAGACTCAACTTCAATCCAAAAGCGTTGACATTTCCATATTTGGCACCAATCCATCTTGATTTTTGATTCTTATTTATTCACAAGAACTATAAAAACAAAGTAAAAACATATCAGACCAACAAAAATGCTTGAGAACTTACAATTATTTGATCTAGATGATACTTAATTTCTGAATGAATTAATAACTCATCAGAAATATGTGGAGAGTTACAAACAACCATGCAAAAACATACTAGACATGCTCTGATTTTTCATCAAAAGTTGTGCTGTGCTCTTTAAGATTTTAATAATGTAATACATATTTTTTATACGAAGCCAATTATTAATCATGCATAAAACTATTCATAAAACCATTCAAAGTAGTCCAAAAGAGACCATAATATCATAATCACATTTATAAAAAGTATTGAAAACATGGTAATTGAATCTCCTACTTCGAGGTGATAATTATGCCAAGTTGTCTGTGCTTGAAGAATCCTATTTGCTCACTTTAACAGTTGACTTTTTCCAATGGAGCCTCAAATGGCAAAACGGACTTTATCATTATATTCTTAGCATCCAAATTAGTTAGGATACATATATAACTCGAAAAATTTGAATTCGGGCAAAAATCCCACTCTTGGCACGCAACATGATACTATTCACGAGTCTCGTGTAACTTCGAAACATATTAATGTTATATATCAAAACTCATTTCTCAACCTCACTAAATTAAAATTTGAAGTCATACATTTCGAGGTCCCGAATATTAATCGGGCCTTGATTTCCAAAAATTTCAAAAATATCACTTTGCTAAAAATATTTACAAAAATATCAACTTTGCTGATAATTTATAAACATACGATATTTTCAGAAATATTTTGAAAAATACCACTTTTCTAATCCCACCAAAGGCTGAGTCTCAACAGTTCGACCCAATACTATACTCGCTTGAAAAATACTACTTTTAGGGCCGAATTAGAAAAATATCACATTTTTTAATTCGAAAATTCTTTTGTCTCCAGATTTCTATTCAACACAATACCACTATACTTATTCATGATTCAATGTCATCTATCACCTCATATGACTTTTGCGGCCATAATAATTTCGTCACAAAAAATAATTATATAAATGCCATAATTATAATCTTCAAAATAACGAAATTCTCACCGGAATCTACTGGGGGCCGAATCGACGATAACAACCGGCTAGAGTCGATTGGGAACATCGAGTGGAGGCTGTACACGCTAGAGGTGAGCTAAAATGACGACCAGTGGTGAATTTTTGGCCAGAAAACACACGCGGTGGCGTCATCTTCGCGAACTTCTAGAGTCATCATCGTGGCACGGTGGTCGGCGGGAGGAGGTGGTGGAGCTTTGTCGGCGGCTACTGGTTCGCGCAGGTAGGCATGTCGGCAGTGGGGAGGTCTAGTGCAACAGTGGGATATGTCGATAGAGCTTCGGCTCTTTGGGTTTCAATTGAAGAAGAAAGAAAAAGAAAAAGAAAAACAGAGAGAGAGAGAGGGGATGTCGGTGTGGGAGAGGGAAGAGATTGAGTATTGTATTTAAAATCAAACGTGGTCCAACCATCTATATAAAATGTTATATTTTATTTAAATAATTTTTTTAGACCAAAATTACTAGAACATCCTTTAAAAATTTGGGTTTTTACAATTATATGACTATGAAATATATACAAATATGGTTTTTTTATTCTTTTTTTTTTTTGGGTGTGTGCCTAAAGTAGCTTAATTATCAAGTCATATCCATATGCACAAAACGGAAATTTCATGAATTAGCTATAAGCTATCTGAAATGATGACAAGTGTCCCATGAGTTGTTATTGTACTTCTAGGAAAATTTCACTGGGTGTCTATTTTTTGGCTCGGTATACCAAATCTCAATTTCTCCTTTTACTAAAATTTATGGCCCTCTTTTAGTCCACCAAACAATTTCCGGCTTCTACCTCGTACAAGGTATATGATTCATTTATTAGGCACGTGATTGATGAGAAAATACATAGACCACCCATGTAATTTTACTTTTTGTGATGCTAAAATAAACGAAGTATTAGGACAGACAACAATATAAGTTTCGAATTTGAATTTTATTACAAATCTTTCCAATATTCAACAGAAACGGAATAATAATAATAATAAAAATAAAAGCAAGTTCTCCCTGTGTCTTTTTTGTTAAACATTTAAGATAAAGTTGCAATTTGGACTTAATTACTGAAAGATAGAAAAAGCTTGAATGCTAAAATCAGAATTTTTAGGACTGAATTACCACAAGTTAGATACTTCAACGAACATTATTTGTGCCACAAATCCGAATTTTATTTGCTAACTTTTTATCAGTAGTGTTGATCAAAGAGTAATTTGAAACAAAATCTATTCAAAAGTTTGGATTGTAATTTTTAGCTCCATTACAGCCTTTTTTTTTCTCTCCCCAATCCCCACCCCTCGTCTAAAGAAGTCCTTCTAAAAATTTTAAAATCTTAGCATTTTCTTTTCGACCCTTTAAAATTTTTTAAAATTCCAAACAATTGGTAAAATGAAAAAATTTCTCTTCCAATCCATGTAATAATTCCTAACTTAGTATTTTAAAATCCCATCCTTTGTCTTCTTTTCAATTCCTACTCATTTCTTCCTTTACATCGTGAATTATATATTGTTTCCTAATAAGAAATCTTTTAATGTATCAAAATAATATTTTTGACAAATAATCGTATTAAGATGAACATATAACATATTTATAATCGAACATGACTATTTTAAATTGCATGGTTAGTTACGATCCACTACATTTGTGATAGATAAATTTAATTAGAGATAAAGTGTTATCACTACATTAGTTGTGTTTTAAAATTTATTGCTCAAGCTTTATGCGTGTTCAACTTGGTATGTTTGAAGCGTGTGAATAGATAATAAGCTAGTTTAAATACTTTAAGTGTGTATTTATGTTATTTTGTACAAGTATATTTTCGTATTAAAAAGCATTACCCAATCACTCATGTACATTCAATATTTTCTACTATTATCTCCTTCATTGAAAACCAGCGAACAAGTAATTTATGCTCATAATAAATTAATGGCTAATTGACTGTTCGCCAACTACTAAATTATTTAATTTTTAGCCAAACAAACATATCTAAAAAGGGAAAAAAAAAACAAAAAAAAGGAGAAATAAATTTTTTTAACATACCCAGAAAATGGCAAATTCGTAACTACCAATGCTATACAATGGTATGGTGCTGATCTAGGAAACAAAAAGTTTAAGCCAGCTAGCTCAATTAGATAAGATGTAATTGTAATTGCTGCAAAGATCACTGCAATATATTGCTACCATTAAGGAGTCACTGGGTTAAAACCTTTGTTCTCTTTGACCAAAGTTTTTTAAGCGTAACAATCTTGGACCATGGTCACTTTTTTATTGCGAGAAGTTCAAATATTGAAGTCGATATTCTTTTATAGCGTAATCATCAATAATTGCCGTAGAGTTAGCTATCTGCACAAAGAATCTTATATTCTTTGAGAGAAAAAAAAAATAAAAAACCCCCCTGATAAGCTAGAATTAAGTAACTAGTTTTTTTCTTTAATTATATAGTTTTAGAATTTGGTTATGAAGCTCTAATTAATTGATCATTTTGTTTAGCTATGCATCACAAATAATTATTTACCGCAGAGATATTTTTCCATTATCAAAATTCTCTCATTTCTTATTCTTCAGAGAATCGACCTTATAGTCATAACCCAACACCGAGCTAGTGGCAGTAAGAAAATTTCATAAATGAAAATTCAATAGTAACTTTTGAAAAATTTATAAAATAGTTTTAAATGTAAAATTTCGAGAGTTTTATATCACAATTAGACGTAGATAGATAATAAAATTTATTAAAAAAAAAAACCAAGTATCGTCATTATTCTCACAATCCAACATAATAATTATACAGACCGAAATTATGATACGGTCCCTTAAGAATTAATACATGCCAATAAATTTAAAGAGAAGTATTTTACATAGTAACTAATTATAAAATCAGTAACAAGCTGATAAGTAACTAATTCACTCGTAAATCAAGTATCATTCAGCTCAAATAATTATAATTTCTCAAGCATTTTTGTTGGTTTAATGTGTTTTTGCTTTGTATTTGTAGTTCTTATGAATAAATTAGAATCAAGATAAATTGGTTCCAAACATTGGTAATTCAATCCTTTAGGATTGAGGTTGAGTCGATACTTTTACAACGCAATGAAAATCAGGTAAAAGGAAACTAAAACGGAGAAATAGCGCACCCGGGAGCTAAAATGGTGAAATAGCGCACTGGCCAAGGAGCACCGTAGTACTCTGTGGAAGAATGTTTTCTAGAGCCGTGAATGCTGTGGTGCTCTCTTGCATTCAGAACCACGTTTTTAGCAAGATTTTAAGAGAAATCTTGGTCCTTGATTCCATCCAATCGAATGGTCAGTTTTTCCTCTGTGCTAGATCATTTTAGAGCTCCTTAAATACACTCTTAAGCCTCCATTTCAAGGATGGAGAGCAGGAGAGGAAGCACAATAGAGAGAGCTTAAAAACCCTAGAGAAGAAAGAACTTGGAGCAAAAGTTTTGGAGATGATGCTTGAGAGAATAGCTTAAAGAAATTGAAGGCTTGAAGTTCTACCTCTATAAAAGAGTCTTTCTCGTCCACTTTCTCATTCTAATTTCATTTGAATTTTGTATTGTACTTGAAATTATGTACATGTTTGGATATATGAAATTCTTGTTGAAATTAGTATTGGATTTTTCTATATTGAACTAGTTGTTATATGCGTTATATACTAGGGGAATGATGTAGCTTATACTTTAATTTGATATCTTGATTTTTAATATGTTCTTTGATATTATTTTTGAATTTATTTATATTATTTCATACTTAATGCTTCTCAATTGCTTGACCACCACTAGGATGAATTACTTTCTAGAATCCAAAACTCGAGAGAGGGAATTTTAGAGATAACCAGAATAACATAACCTAGGATTTTATAGAGTTCGAGAGGGCATATAACTCTTTTGAAATTGTGACCAAAGAACTATTGAACATAATGAATTCTTAAGTTCTAGGTTCAGAATAGAGATATTAGAATCGAGATTTAAGAATGATTTCACTCAGCACTTGAGAAAAAGAATAGAAATACCTTTGGGTTCTTAGCTTATAAACTAGGAATAACTGATTGAATGCAATTAGTAATCAAAAGACATACTTGATAGTTAGGTGAATTCAATCCTCTTATACATTTGTGCATATAAATCTGTATATTTTATATTTGTATTTATATTTATATTTGTAGTTATTTAATTATAAATATATTTAGTTTGATGGCTTTAATAAAGTTAAGTTATGACAATTTCAGTACTTAATGACAATTTAATATCCAATTTCTCGTAGAATCAACAACTCTATAATTATCACTTTATTACTTAATTACGACCCATGCATTTGCGGTTATTTTACGTATATATATTTCACGTAACACAAACTCCTCCTTATTAAGCTCCTGAATCTCTAAGGTTACAGTGAAAAATACTTGAGAGGGGAAAAATAAGGGATGAGCAATCACGTGCTCACTAGGAATTCAATTACTTTTTTGAATGGATACAATATCTCAAACCTGTATGGTTAGTACCTTTTAAATTTATTTATAAATTGAGTTTATAAAATAATTGAGATCTAGAATAGTCAAATATTTAAAACCAAAATCAAGACCACATCATGATATATATTATACATCGACCAGGTTTATAAGTGAGCTCTCATCCACCCATCACAATCCTGTAATATCTCTTTAGCAGAGGTACTTAGCATCCTGATACTACCCGAATGTATGTTAGCAAAACCTCGCAAAGGGCTAGGTCTCTTATCTAGTACTATAGTAACTCACTAACGATCTAAACTATCACGATGTAATAATAGATCTCAAGTATGTGATCCTATGGTATTTACAATATATAATACTTCACAATAACTATCCATCCAATAATTAATCAAATCATGCTTTAAAATCCTACTTCGCATTATTTTGGGATTTATTATAACAAAGGTAGCACTTCGCTGTATTACTCTATAATCACAATTTTAAAACATGTATAAAAATTTATATAGTCCAATCCCAATATAATCTAACGTGATTCAATAATTTATCAAACCATCGTGTAATTTACAATTTTTCATAAATCAGTTATAATGCAACTATAAATCAAAACATATATAAAAACTAGGTAATTGAAACCCCATCTCGAGATGATAGATATACCATGCTAATATTGCTCGAAGAATATCCTGTTGGTTATTTAGGTGCTCAGACAATCGTTTCGGGAAACCTATAAGTTCAATTAAAGAAGTAACTTTTACAACGAACCCTAAAATGGCTAAAGGGCATCACTACTGCATTCTTAGCATCCAAACTAGCTAAGTTAGACATATAATTTGATACATTTGAGTTTTTTATCAAGATCCGACCTTTGGCATAAAAAATGACACTATTCACGAGCCTCATTCCTCGATTTTCGTGCGATCTCGAAACATATCGATATTTTATATTCAAGTTCATCTCTCGACCGCACTAAGTCCAAATTCGGGATTAAAACTTCGTTTCAAGGTTCCGAGCTTTAAACAGGCTTCAAATTCAAAAATTACAAAAAAGTTAATATTTGAAATAATTTGAAAAATGTCCACTTTTTCTATTCGAAATTAACACATCTATGGATATCATTTCAATGCCTAATAACCACACTTATTCATGATTTTCTGTCCTCTACAACGCTATATAATTATTTCAGGAAAAATAATTATCTAATAAAAATAACTATAAAAATGTCGCAAAAATATTTGAAAAATTGCCAATTAGACAACTTCTTATCGACGGCGAGTTGACGGCCGAAATTGTTCAGAGATGAACGGTGACGATGAGACAGTTCTAGACCCATTAGCGGTGACTCCAACAGATGTTAGACTGCAGTGTAGTGGCTGAAAAACCACACGGTGGTTGTGATCTTTGAGGCGACTGATCTCCGGCATCAGGGCCTGAATCACGGTGGGGGTTGGCACCATTGCTTCGCCGGCTGCTTCTGCTTCGCACAAGGTGTTGTGTGGGTTGTAGAGCTGTCATTGGCTCTCGAATGAACAATGGCCAACAAGGGAATTTTCTAAAATTGCATTCTGGCTGAGTGAGCATTGTTTCCCATAATTGCATTTTGGCCCAAATTTAAAAAGATTCTTTCAATTTCACTCCTACTTATTTATAATCAAGCCCGTGCTTTTGAATTTTTTTTTCACTTTAGTCCAAATGAATCTAGACTTAGTTAAGTCCAGGTACAACTCAGATATTTTTATTTAAATCTTCTAAAATTCAAAATTACAATTATACCCTTGGCTCAAAATTATTTATCTACCCTTTTTAAAATCCGGTTTTTACACTTATTATTTTTATATTCTTCCAAGTACGTATTCTGAATATAAATAGTTCAAAATTGTACGTAATATTACCGCTGTGAGTTTTAAGCCAAAAAAGTTAACAAAGACATGAACAATCACTTTCAGCTGAACACTTAAGTCATGTATACATATATGTTGCTTCTGCTTCTGTTTTTTTAATTATTACTTGTAATATATACCGCTATAATATTATTAGATACAAATGTATACGTAAGTCTAGACTTACGTACTTTTAACGCTTTGGCTATGTTACCCACAAACATATGCATGACCTAGACTTACGTATACCACTATAATATTAATAGATACAAATGCTGATGAAAAAAATATTAATCTACAACTTAAATTAGAATGACGGAAGACCAGACGATAGTTAACATAGCCAAAGTGTTAAAAGTAAGTTTTGATATAAACCACAACAAGTAATAAACTGAATATCTGGTTGGCTTAATTGGCATTGTTTCGCTTCTATTTCTGCCGGTTCGGTGCGAGGCAAGCCTGAGGAAGGGCTGGCTTTGCAACTATCTTGATAGCTTGTGCTTGTTCTCGTTCCTTTCAATTCAACTGAAAGGCATTTTCTTATTGTCTACATTCATTTATTTTGCATAATAGTTTAGTTTCCTTTAATTTATTTCTTAAAAATCTATATTTTTGTTATTTGACTAAAGTTAGGGTTGAAATAATTTTGATACTTAGCATTGAATTAGAAATTAATTTTCATGCGTCTGACACCCTATTTTTAAATCTATATTATATGTGACCGTGTGCACTTGTACAGGAGTGCACGATTTTATAGTTGTACATTCCAACTAACAAGTCTTGGTACCATTGTTGTAGATTGAAATACTCTTTCTTTGTTAATATTAATACCAATTAATTCTAAGAGGAGGAGGTTGGGAAGATAAACCACTATCTCCAGGCATTTCTCAAATTCTAATTTCCTAATAATTGTATAATCAGAACAACTTGGGATATATTTATAGGGCAACATAACTTCATATATAGTACAACCCAAACGGATCAGATCAGATAATCTTATTCCATCATTCAGTTTCAACTCCATGAGATTTTCCGCGTCAATTGCTTAGCGGTGGAACCGATCATAATATTCTACGGTCAAAAATTTAACCAGAGAAGTAATGTACGTGTATAGCTGGGTCGTTTCTGTTTGAATTTGTGGTGGGGGGTTTGAAGCTTGACTTTAATATTTTTATTTTATGGTACCTTCCTATGATCTTGATTGGAAAATATACGTGAAACATATACTCATTGAGGTCTTAAGTCGTAAACAGACAGACTTCGCCAATTATTTTTTAATTTCTTTAAAATAGAGCCGTAATGAAATCGTAGTACTTACTGCATAGTTACTAACTGCCTTTCGTTCATTCAATATAATTTACGAGGTAAAGAAAGACAAGAAAGACGACCGATAAACGAATCTGTCACGACCCAAACCCCAGATCATTGGCAGAAAGGAAGTTTCACAAGTAGAAATTCAAAGATCTTCTTTTAAAAAAATATATAAAATAATTTCAATAATAAAATTTTTACAGTTTTATGATCACCATTAGACGTAAATTGTTATTGAAATTTATTTAAACAAACCAAGTATCATCATCAGCAATCTCACAATTTAGCACACTAATTGTACAGACCGAGTCTGTGAAATGGGTCCTTAAGTATTTTATTACAAGCCAAGATAAATAAACAGAAATATCTTATAAAGTTACCAGTTTCTAACTTAATAACTAGCTCCTCCTTAAACTGCTCCTGAATCTCCAAAATCATACCGAGCAATACCTGATAGGAGAAAAGTAAGGGATGAGCATTTATATGCTCAGTAGGAATTTAATTACCTTTGGATGAATGCAATTTCTCAAACCTGCATGGTTAGTTCCTTTAAATCCATTTATAAATCAAGTTTATAAATTCATAGTATCCAGAATAATCACATATTCAAAACTAAAACCAAAACCATATCATTACTGTACATATCATACATCAACAAGAATATAAGTGGGCTCTCATCTTCCCATCACAGTCCTATAATACCTCTGTAATAGAGGTACCTAGCATCCTGACACTGCCTGTAAGTATATTAGCAAAAACCTACGCAGGGGCCTAGGTCACACATCTAGCACTGTAGTAACTCGCCAGTGATCTAAAAATACCGCGATGCTATTATGGAACTCAAGTGTGTGATCCTATAGTATGTACAACTTGTAATAGTATACAACAACCATGCTTCCAATAAACAAACCATGCTTTAAAATTTAACTTGGCATTATTCTGGGATTTATTATATATGGGTAGCACACTGTTGTTTTACCCTATAGTCACAATATAAAAATATGTATAAAATCCACATAGTCCAATTTAAGCATAATCCAATAATTTTCAGGAATTTCATAAACTATCGTAAAATAACTATTTTTTATAAATAAATTTTAATGCAATTAAAATCCAAAATACATATAAAAAAACCAGGTAATCAAATTCCTACCTCAAAAGATAGTAATATCAGGCCAATGACGCTCGAACAATCCCCCCTTTGGTCACTCAGGTGCTATTAAATGGCAATTTCTAGTTCTCGATAAGTCCACTTTAAAATGTGACTTTTTAACCGGAGCTTCAAACACAGAAACAAAGGTCACTATTAAATTCAGAGCACCTAAAAATATTGAATTAGGCATGTACTTTATCAAAAACAGGTCCCAGTACGGGACCATACGGTAGCACATAAAACGGTGCAATTTTGTGCTACAAAATTTTAATTTTCGTTTCTTAACGGAACATAGTAGTATTTTATATCAAAATTCAAGTCTCAATCTCACTGAATCCAAATTCGAAGTTAGAACTTAGTTTCAAGGTCCCCAACATTAATTAAAACCAAAAATCCAAGAATTACATAAATACTACCTTTTGAAAATAATTAGAAAAAGTCTTCTTTTTCTAATTACTATCTACCACACTTACTGTTACTCTTTTACTTTTACTAACCATAATTATTCATGATTTTTAACC
The DNA here is from genome assembly GCA_002914805.1 of Parasponia andersonii. Classification (NCBI taxonomy): domain Eukaryota; kingdom Viridiplantae; phylum Streptophyta; class Magnoliopsida; order Rosales; family Cannabaceae; genus Trema; species Trema andersonii. The sequence goes on from JXTB01000410.1 coordinate 401,490, forward strand.
CTCTTTCACCTCATATATTTATCTCGAGTAAATAAATCATGTAACCAAATTAATTACGTAAATATCATTTTTTTTTACATAATTGGTAAAAACTTATTGGAGATGAACTTTAACGAGCAACCACTTGAAGCTGGTCGGCGATGACAAGACGAAACACCACTTACTGGAGGTGTCAAAAACGGAGGTCATACGACACTCCGGTGGCCGGAAAACCTCGTCAGAGGTGGAATTTTTGCGGAGTCGTTGTGGCTTCGTCTGACGTTGAAATGAGGTGAGACCAGTTGTGTTAACTTTGTCTTCAAAAGCTCTTCAATTCAGGTCAGTGTGTGGACCCGAGCTGGTGACGGTGGCGTTGCATCGGTACTCGGAATGAAACTGCTCCTTTCTCTGGTTTTCTCTGTTACAAGCCCCTTACTTAGAGAATTTGAGAGTTTTTAGGAACTTATAAGCAAAATCCGGACACTGTAGCAAATTAATAAAATATTCAGATATTTTTAATATTTTATTCTAAAATTTACTTATTTACAAGTTTGCCATTAGGTGCAAAAAGTCCATTTTGCCTCTTAAAAGTTTCATATTTCACAGAATCCATGATTTATGTTGCTTTGAAATCTTTTCGATGTACGCAATATATTGTTTATTTAGTATATGTACTCGTGTCTGAATTCTAAACAGTGGTTGGTTGGAGAGAAGTAATTGTATTCTGGGAAAATAAAATTACACAATCAAATTTCCTTCCAAAAAAATTAAACAATCAACCAAGATTTTTACTTTTATAAAAAGAAATTATAATATATAATATATATAATCGGTGAAATTACAATCTAGTTAAACCTTTGAGTTCGAATTTAATTTGGATTCTCTTGTTAAAGCAATGATAAAAAATAATTAACCGGAATAAGGAAATATTCTTTTTTACGTAATCTATTGAGGAAATAATGTAGTTAACTAAATAATATCTGTTAAGCCAGTAACTATGACCTTAATAAATAGTGATTCGAAAGATGATCCTATCAGAGAAGTACGAAAAAAATTGTAGATATGTATAATGATTGTTGAATAACTTGTTAGACTATTTCTCCTACAAAATGGAGTGATAATGCTAAATTCTTGGTTGATTTAATTTTATGTTAAAAATAATGTTATTTTATAATGAAATATTATTTTTATTTTGGAAAGATTTTCTCATCCCATTAGCTATTACTCTTATTAAGTTGTCCAATTATTATCCACTTACTTTGTACATGATAATATAGTAAATACTGGACTCATGCTAAATTTATACCCAGTACCAAAATTTAGTGCTAGTGTGAGATATAATATATTTATTAGAGATGATTAATTTTAAAGTGGCTTGCTTGGAAATTTTGAATATATATAAAAAGAAAAGGAAAAATGTTCTGTACATGCTATAGATAATGAATATTGTATTGCACAATGATATCATAGTGAAAATATCTCAGAAATTAATTTTTAACTTACGTCAACCTA
>JXTB01000411.1:25912-53702 GCA_002914805.1 Parasponia andersonii
TATTATTTAACATATAAATAAACAAGTTGTTAAAATTTCAGGTTATAAAAAAAATTCTAACCCTAGATTCATAGGTTGAATTTTGATCTAACAGTAGCAAAAACAATAAACTCAAAGAAAATAGCGTTTTTAAATATTTACTTTCTTCTTGAAAATTGAAGAAAACTAAGCAAAAACTCTTGAAAATCACAAATACTCTTAACAACTATGAGAGAAAGATAGGTAAAAAAATTTAAGAGGAGGCTTAATTGTATTCTTACGAGAAAGATATATATATATATATATATATATAAGTTTTCGGCTTAGGGTTCTTTTCTTTTTTAAAAAAATAAAAAATCAATCAACATTTTTTTTAATCATATCACTTCCTTCTTTTTTTTTTTTTTAAACTAGCATATTAACTTATTACTAGGTTTCATCAAGTTGTGAGAAACTTTCCTTTTCTCTTTTTTTTTTGACTAAATTAGAATTTTATTTATTTATTTTGTAAAGCAAATTCTAACTAAATCTATAAACAAGTAACATAATAAAATAAAATCTATATATTAATACATACATAAAAAAATAAAATTGTGAAATCAAAACTTCACGCACGACACACTTATTTTATCATTATAATAATAATAACGACACTACTAATAATAATAATAACAATAGACATACTTCATCATATAAATGATGTGTGCTTTATTATGATATATATAAGTTTGTTATCAAATTATTTGGATTCTAAAAACAACTGGATTAAGATTTAAACAACAATAATTACTAAAATAATTCACTTAACTCAATAATAGATGTAAATTAATCACATTATTATAGCAATCACTTATAAATGCAAATACATGAAAATTTATTTCTCATTAAGCACGTAGCCAACTTGGCTTTCATGTGCGTATTCCACTGCAACCGTATTCACAAAAATTTTGTTAGTGCATAACCGTTTCACTTATCATAACCATAGATTTAAAGCACATGAAAAACTAAAATCATATTATAGGATAGACTTGATATTACAATTTCCTACCCCCTTAAAATAATTCCGTCCTCGAAATTATAAGTTACCAAATAAGTTCGAATATTTAGCTCTAATCTCATCTTCAAGTTCCCAAGTTACCTCTTCCATTACATGATAGCCCCAAAGAATCTTGACCAATTTAATTTTCTTATTGCGAAGCTCCTTTTCCTCTCTTTCCAAAATTCAAATAGAAACTTCTTCATATGTCAGGTCTTTTCGCAAGTAGAGAGGTTCATAACTTAAAACATGTGATGGATTAGTCAAATATTTTCTCAACATCGAGACATAAAATACATTATGTACCTCAGAAAGTCTCGGCGGTAAGGCCAATCTATAGGCCATGTCCCCAACTCATTCTAAAATCTCAAATGGTCCAATGAATCGTGGATTTAGCTTTCCGTTTACACCAAACCTTATAACTCCCTTCATTAGTGTAACTTTAAGAAATACCATGTCTCCAACTGAAAATTCTAAGTCCTTTTGTCTCTTATCTGCATAACTCTTTTGACGACTTTGGGCTATTTTCATCTTTTTCCTGATTCTTTCCACAACATCAGTTGTTTGCTGTATAAGTTTTGGACCTAGAAGTTTTCTCTCACCAACTTCATCCCAATGAATCGGGAAACGACACTTCCTACCATAAAGTACTTCTTACCATAAAGTGCCTCATAAGGTGCCATATCAATCGTCGCCTAGTAGCTGTTATTATAAGAAAACTCTATCAATGGCAGATAGTTGTCCCACGTAACACCAAAATCCAGAATACAAGCTCTCAACATATCTTCAAATGTTTGGATCATCCTTTCAGATTGTCCATCAGTCTGCGGATGGAAAGCAGTGCTAAACTTTAATTATGTACCCATAGCTTTATGTAGAATTTTCCAAAATTTGGAGGTAAACTTCGGATCTCGATCGGACACAATTGATACAGAAATCCCATGCAATCTCACTATTTCATTAATATAAAGATTAGCATACTTGTCCATAGAATAAGTATTACACATCGGAAGAAAGTGTGCAGACTTTGTAAGTCTATCCACAATCACCCATATGAAATTTGCACCTTTCCTTGTTCTTAGTAATCCAAGGACAAAATTTATAGCAATATGCTCCCATTTCCACTCAGGCACCATTAGTGGTTGCAATAAACTTGAGGGTCGTTGATGCTCTGCTTTCACTTGTTGATAAATGAGACAATGCTCAACGAACTGTGCAATATCTCTAGGCATATTGACCCATCAAAAGTGCTTTCTTAAATCACGATACATTTTTCGTACTTCCTAGATATATAGAATAAGGGGTTTCATGTGCCTCTCGCATGATTTCCTTCTTGAGTTCAGGAACATCAGGAACACATAAATGATCGAAAAACCTCAATGCATTGTCTGAGGTGACTACAAAGTCTTTATATTTTCCAGCTTCTGCACCTTCACAAAACTTCGTCAATGCAGGATCATTACTTTGTGCGGCCTTAATTCGATCCAAAAGTATTGATTTTACTATCAAAGTAGCCATGCAGGCAGAATTCCCTTGATTTTACTATCAAACGTTGCATATCCAAAATTAGCGGTAGAATTTCACGTATAGAAGTAACAGCGCTAGAAGATTTTTGACTTAATGCATCTGCAACCACATTCGCTTTTCCTGGATGATAGTTGATCACACAATTATAATCTTTCACTAATTTGAGCCATCGTCGTTGTCTCATATTAAGTTCTTTCTGTGTGAAGAAATATTTCAAACTTTTATAGTTAGTATAGATTGCACACTTAACCTCATATAAATAGTGTCGAGAAATTTTTAAAGCAAACACCACTGCAGCAAGCTCGAGGTCATGTGTTGGGTAATTCTTCTCATACTCTTTCAGTTGTTGTGAGGCATAAGCTATTACTCTTCTGTGTTGCATGAGAACACATCCCAAACAGTTTTTGGATGCATCACTATAGATAACAAACCCTTCAACTCCTTCAGGAATGGCCAAAACGGGAGCAGTAGTCAATCGTTGCTTCAGCTCCTTAAAACTTTTCTCATAATTATTTGACCATAAGAATTTCACATTCTTTCGAATCAGCTAGGTTAGTGGAGATGCAATCTTTGAAAAACCCTCCACAAACCTTCTGCAATACCCTACAAGAATAAAGAAACTTCTAACTTCTTTTATACTGGTTGGCGTTGGCCATTGTTGAACTACTTCCACCTTACTAGGGTCAATAGATACACCATCTTTAGAAACAATATGTCCTAGAAAAGAAATTTGTTTCATCCAGAATTCGCACTTCGTAAATTTGGCATAAAGCTTATTCTCTCGAAGAATCTGTAAGATAGTGTGTAAATGTTGTTCATGTTCTTCTTCAGATCAAGAGTATATCAAGATGTCATCTATAAAGACGATAACAAATTGACCTAAATAATCTTTAATTACTCGATTCATCAACTCTATAAAAGCTGCAGGGGCATTCGTTAGGCCAAAAGACATGACCAAAAATTCGTAATGCTCGTATCTAGTTCTGAAAATAGTCTTTGATACATCATCTTTCTTGACTTTCAATTGATAATATCCTGATCTTAAATCAATTTTTGAGAAGTGTCCAGGTCCTTATAGTTGATCGAAAAAGTCTTCAATCCGAGGCAACAGATACTTATTCTTTATTATTACTTTATTCAATTCCCTATAATCGATACACAGTCTCATTGAACCATCTTTCTTCTTAACAAAAAGCACTAGAGCTTCCCATGGTGAATGACTAGGTCTGATAAACTTCTTATCTAAAGATCTTGAAGTTGTTCTTTAAGCTCTTTTAATTCAGCTGGAGCCATGTGATAAGGTGCCTTAGAAATAGACACCGCACTGAGGACCAAATCCATCACAAACTTGATCTCACGATCTGGGAGTAGACCAGGCAAATCTTCGGGAAAAACATTTACGAAGTCCTGAACTACTAGTACTTGGCTTACTGTGATCTCTTTCTTTGGCACCTCAAATACAGATACAAGGCAACCAACACAACTTTGTTTAGCATGTGCTGAGCTTTCATTGTAGTAATAATAAGTACTCGGGGTATACTCCTAACTCCAAAGAAAGAAAAACTTGGTCCAGCCGGCAGTTGAAAGGTCATTTCCTTTTACTACAATCAATGGTTGCGTGATTTGCACTCAACCAATCTATGCCCAGTATGATGTGGAAATCACGAATGTCTAGAAGAACAAGGTCTACAAATATTTCTCATCCATCAACTAGGATTTTGCACCCTTTGAGCTTACAATAAGATTCTAGAATAGCTCCTGAAGGTATGGAAATACTAAACTGTTTATATAAAGGTTCTGGTGTAGCTTCTAACTTCTCAGCAAAGGATAAGTTGACAAATAATGAGTAGCTTCCGAATCAAATAAAATAGAAGCAGGAATACCAGAAACAATCATAATACCTAAAATAACATCATTCGAAGCATCAACCTCTTTATATGTCATAGCATAAATGTGCGCTTGAGCTTTCTTTTGCCCACTGTTGCCACCAATGGTTTGGTTCTCCTTGCAGTCTTTGATAAAGTGCCCTGACTTCCCACATTTAAAACACAAATTAGAACCCATATGACATTCGCCTGAGTAAGCCTTTCCGCACTTTTCACAAATTGTCGCCATTTTTTTATTGTTGTTACCACCTTTATCGCCTCCGCTATAACTTCCTTTCCTCTTTTGGTTGTTTCTATTCCAGGGTTTTCTTTTCTGATTTACGCCTGATTTTTGACTATCCAGTTGATGGGACTTTTCATCATCTTTAGCTAAAATCTGAGCTCGATCCAAAACCTCAGCATAGGTGGATAACTTCAGAACTTTGATCGAGTGCCTTAAGTCAGTTTTCAATCTCATTTCAAACTTCTTCACCTTACGCTCCTCAATGTCTACTAGATGTAGTGCAAAATGGGATAGTTGTTCGAATCGACATTCATATTGTGAAACAGTCATGGACCCTTGCACTAAGTTGATGAACTCTATCTCTTTAGCTTGTCTCATAGAGTATGAAAAGTACTTCTCAAAGAAGATTCCTTTGAAATGATTCCATGTGATAGGGTTGGCTTGAGTATTGTGGATACGATCAGTCATCTCCCACCAGTGTATTGCCTCGCCTTTCATCATAAAAATAGCACACTCAACACGTTGTTGATCGGTGCACGTCAATAAACGAAAGACGGATTCCAATTCTTTGATCCAACCCTCTACGATAAGTGGGTCTGTGCTCCCTGGAAACTTGAAGGTTTCATCCTCCTGAATTGCTCATAAACAAGAAGTGTTACTCCACCAGGATGAGAAGCTTGAGCAACTTGTGCATGTGGTTATTTTTGTTGGTGCTGTAAAACTTGGTTAATAGAATTTATTATGAGCTGCACCAGGTTGTCCACAGTTATTTGCACATTCTGAGTCTGATTCCTAGCTTGACGTTGGGATTGATTACCCGCTCTTTCCATAGAGACATTTCGTGAAATGTTTTGTCGTGACGGCATCTCTAAAAAGAAAAATCTTACTAAAGTCTCGTTCTAGAATTCTAAATAAAAAATAATAGTAAATATGTATGACAAAAATCATATATATAAATATAAAGGAAATATAAATAATTCCATTTCATCTTTTTTTTTTCACTTACCAGTTGGCTGAAAGTGGGCTTCTCATGACAATAACCTAGTTTCAACCTTTATTCTTTTTTTCTAAAAAACAAAATCTACAGAATCGACCAAACTCTTGCTCTGATACCAACTATCACATCCCATAATTTAGTTATGCACTTAAGCTAGAAAATGTTTAATTTTTGTATTCATCTTCTAAAATAAAATGAAAAAAATATCCGATAATAATTTTTTAGAAAATAAAATGAAATATTTAAACTTAAAAAAAATAACCTCTTATTAAAACATCGTAAATAAAAATTTAATACTCAAAATAATCTATGAAATAAAAACACTTAATTTTAATCCAAAAGCCAAATACAAGAAAATAAAACTTAAAGTCGATTAAAAACATTCTAGCACCATTTAGGGATTCCACCATTGCCGCCAGCCAATCTCCAAAAATCTGTTGCTCATCTAAAAATTCTAAAATAATGGGATGAGCTTGCGCTCAGTAAGTAAATCTCATGCATGCAATGAATGTCGTGTTTTATGAAAAATACATTTTAAGAATCATACTATGAAACCCCTTCTTTAAAAAACATCTTAATCATAAACATTACTATTATAAAACTTTCGTATTTGAGCTCAACATAGTGTAATACCAAGTCTATCAGAAGTGATGAGGCATAAACATAGTGTCATGACAAGCATATGACCTTGTAACTATTCGGATCCCATATAGCTATCATACTACAATGACTAATATTACAATTTAAATATTTGTTCTTAACATGGTGACTGTAGGTCTTTCAGTCAAGTGCACATACTCCTTTCAAGAACTTGACACACACTTAAATAAAAACATTCTTCTTTGAACAAAATCTGGTTGCATAGTGCTTTAGAAAAATTATTCTTTAAAAATCATAATCTTTTGTGCAATTTATGCAATACTTGTGCATACTCATGTCATAATTAATATGCAAACTAATACAACATAACATATAATAACATATCATAATGATCATAATAACATCACATAATAGCATGTAAATTTACATATAAATACATAGAGTGAGATTTACTTACTTCAAGTCCTTAGAAAAACTTTGTACTGAAATATTATACAACCAACCTTGTTGAAACCATGTGCTTCTTCTTTATCCTTTATTTTTTTTATTATTTATGCCAAAAAAAAACATTCATTATAAAAATATTAACACATGCTATCATTTCTCTTAAGAAATATATTTTATATGTTTGAAAAAATATCTATAACATAAAATAACATAATAATTTTTATAACAAAACCAAATCTGTAAACATTCAGCAACCTAGGCATACTTAAATAATTTTAGATTCAACAATATAATTCGGTTTATCCTAAAAATTTAATAACTAATTAAGACATATAAACAAAGATACAAAAAAATTATCGAAATTTATAAAAAAGATTTATTACATTTTTCATAATTTTGAATCCAAATATTATAACCTAGTAAAACCGTTAAACTGAAAACCGTTAACCTAGTTAAGATTTATCACACATTGATAAATGTCCAATAAAATTTCAAGTTGGAAAAATATCAATAGCATGGGTTTTGAACGTTAATAAACAGGAATATTAAGTCTGTCAGATTTACTGATGTTAAGAATAATATAAATAAAAAATTTAATGACGAATACAAATAAACCCCTATGATCATAAAAATTTCTAGAATATTATCTAACATATAAATAAAAAAGTTGTTAAAATTTCAGGTTATAAAAAAAATTCTAACCCTAGATATCATAGGTTGAATTTTGATTTAAAAAAAGCAGCAAAAACAATAAATGCAAAAAAAAGAATATTTTTAAATATTTATCTTCTTTTTGAAAATTGAAGAAAACTAAACAAAAACTCTTGAAAATCACAAATACTCTTAGCAACTATGAGAGAAAGATAAGTAGAAAAATAGGAGGAGGCTTAATTGTATTCTTATAAGAAAGATATATATATATATATATATATATATATATATATATATATATATATATAGGTTTTCGGCGTAGGGTTCTTTTCTTTTCTTTCAGAAAAAAAAAAAATCAATCAGCCTTTTTTTTTAATCATATCACTTCCTTCTTCTTTTTTTTTTTTAAAAAAAACTAACGTATTAACCTATTACTAGGTTTCATCAAGTTGTGAGAAATGACATTAAAAAAAATAAAAAAGAAGAGAGTTTTAGAGTGAAAATTACCATAGAAAAGAGCACCACAAAAATAATACACTTCACTTCAGATCCAACCGGCTATGCCCAAACTAACGGACAAAAAATCAAAGAATAAAAGTTAAAAATAAAAAGCAAAAAATTCATAGAAAGCAAAAAATGAAACCAAAGAATAAAAAAGTAATTATCGGAAGAAGAACAAAAGAAAGAAAATCATACCTTGAGAAAAGCAAAATCAGAGAAAGAGAAACAATCTGGAAAGAAAAAAAAAAGAAAGGAAAATAAATATTGCAGAGAGAAGAAGAATCGAGAAGAAGAACAAAAGAAAGAAAATCATACCTTGAGAAAAGCAAAATCAGAGAGAGAGAGAGAAACAATCTGGAATAAAAAAAACCGAGAGAAAAATAAACATTACAGAAAGAAGATGAATCAAGGAGACAAATAAAGAGACCAAACAATAATGAGAAAAACAAATCCATTGGAGTAACCCATGAAGCACCAAAATGACTGAAAAATCAAACCTTATCCTTCAGTCTAAATAAAGATAGAAGGGTAACTTCGACTAATCACCAAAGGCCAAAATAAAAAGACCAAAATACCACACCCGTATATCTTCCAATGAAGCACTTCAAAGGGCAATATAAATTGCAAAAAGTAGAAATAAAAAGACACAAAAAAGTCATCTCAACCCATCCTCTTCAAAATTACCAAAGAACCCCCCACCCAGCATACAAACACAACCATACTTAAGGGACAAAATTGTTAAATTACCAAACCTGAAAAAAAAATAAAAAAATATTAATATTTATTGAACAATGTAAACTTGATCAACTTTATATATAGATAGTTTTGACCATCAAAAATTTGTACCCATAGCACCAAGTTTTCAGGTTTAGTGCTATAGCTGGTGTCATCCCTTATATAGGCCCCATTGTAAAAAATAAAAAATGGAGAAATTATTTTTATTTTTATAGTAAAATCAGAATATATGTGTAACATCCCCGAGATTCTACACACGTATGTAAGGATATTTATATAATTATTTAGTAACATCGGGAGACACTATTCGACTTAGAACTGATAAAATAAGGTAAAATTAAAACTTTTAACCTTTTAGAAAGAGAATAAAAAACTCCACTCATAATTACATATAGTATAATTTATATATATATTCATACTCACAAAGTGGATCTCTCATTTAACTATACATAATATATACACACTCAAAACATGTACAAAATCTTCTGTCAGAAAACCACAACGTCAAAATACTTATATACACAAGCCGCGGTCAGAAAGTCTACGCTTCTCCTCTAAACTCACATATTAGTAGTACCTTCTGCAATGTAAGAATATTTATGAGTATAAAACTCAGTAAGTAGCGTATGCAGATACAGAATACATATAATGTGAAACAGATTATCATACGATTGGGATCCCTGTGTATATTGTATTGCCTGACAAGACCGTGAATTGCATACTAAGCCACTCAGAGAACGTATAACGTATCATGAGCTATATAGAGGTCTTGAGTCTCAGAAAATCCCCTCTATGTACAGCAGAGATTCACCCCATGCCGCTGTCAAAGTATTCCAGTAGGAACCATAATATCCCCGAGAGAACCAGAGTGTTCCCAAAGGAACCAGAATATCCCCGAAGGAACCATATCATATATCCAAGCCACACCCTATTCACTAATACTCGACAGGTAATATAAATACACCACGTGTAAATGTCTCGTGCAAAGCAAATGACAGATACATATATCCACAAATTCGATATCCACAAATTCCATAAATTCACCAAACAAAGAATTTCTTACATTGCAGGTGTGACGTTACTTACCTCGATTCGGAGCTTTTATGAGTTTCTCTATGAAATGTTATTCACTCTAAGTACAATTGATATGCTCCTATTAATAAGCCAATGGCATGTTCTTTTTTGGTTACTAAGCATATAAAGCTACAAATTGCTATCTCAAGATTTGGTATGCAAAATACACAATTTCTTTATGTCTAAACATGTGAATAAGAAAGAATAAAAAATAGAATAATGAATAGTATGAGTTGTATCATACATAAAACAAAGAATATATTCGGATTTCTTAAAAAATACATTATTGTACATACTAGTGGCAAGAAAGAAAAGTTAAGATTTTATCCAAGATATTGACTTTAATTGTAATTCAATATATAGGCAATTATCAAGTTAAGTTTCATAGTTCATATTAATCATATGTATAGACATGTTCCAATAACCAAACAATTAAACGACAAGTTTACAATAAAGTTTCTAACTTCTTTAGTCATAAATACTTATGCTACTTTTATAGACCATGATCAAACATTTTTTTTTTAATATATATGAACATATAGACAAAACTATCAAGACAATAATGATATTCATTGAATTCTACCTTCCGTATAAAACTAACAAAACTCCCATAAATTGGTTGAATTTAAAATAATTAATAGAATTATAAGGTTAAATAGGCCTCTCTGTAACTTAATGCTTGACTCTTTTTTTTTAATACATATATATACTCATAACAACAAAATACAAAGCCGTTGAACCAAATTTAAGTTTCACTACTCATCCACTAATTAGTACGTAATTCCGTGATCACTATATATATAAATTCTAGTAGCTTATAACATGGTCATAAATAGTTAATAAAACAATTTCATACACTTCCATAGAATTGAAACTAAGAACAAATCATTAACACGTCATAGAGAAAATAATATATATTTAAAGGAAATACCTTCCAACTATTGGGTGCAAGGAACTAGGACCTCTCTTTTTAATGTATTCCAACCTCTATATACTAAAGGAGCTAAACTTATATATATACATAATCACTAATTGCTTCAGTTAAGTAAATATAGGAAGAGTAGAAATAAAGATGGTAAAGAGAGGTTAGCAGTGAAGAGTGGAAACTCTAGGAACGAAGTAAAATAATTTATAAGAAAAGTTCACCGATTTTAACTAAGTCGGTCTTGGCTTTATCTCCTTTCTTTTTCTTTTCTTTTTTTTTTTTAAGATACTATAAATAATAATAAATACACTTAGTTGGTAACTCAACCAGACTAAATCAATAATAATAATAATTTAACATATTTACTATGTAGAACTTAAGCAATATATAAGATTATACAAATTCGAAATTAGTATATTCACACACATTGAGAAGAAACAAAGTAAAAAATAATAATAATAATTGGCTCCAACATTAGTTTCTATAAATTATTTTTATTAATTAATTAAAATATCCATTAAAATAGACTTAATACACATCGAATTTATACCAATGAGCGTGTCTCAAGCATTTCACTTTAAAACAACTTCACAAATATAAATTATAATTATAACCAATATACTAAAACAAGTACTTGAGATTATACCCCCATAAATGCATTAATATATAAAAGAAAATATTATGCAATCATTTTATATTGACTCTTTAATTACGTGAGGAACTGAGTGTCATTTGAGAATTTGAGTTATCACAATCCTTCCCTTCTTATAGTAATCATCTACACTCTTGGATTCTTGAGTTAGACGTTGTAACTTGTTGTATAGCTCCTGATGGCAGTAGCTTGGAATGAAACGTCTTCTCATGATTGTTTTCATTTCATCCCACGTCTCAATAGGACATTTTAGATTTCTCATTCTTTCCTTCAACAATTGATCCCACTAAACAACAGCATAATCAATGAATTTAATTGTAGCAAACTTTACCTTTTTAATATCAGAATAGTGGTGGTAATCGAAGATGATCTCCATTCTCTTTTCCCACTCTAGATAAGCTTCAAAATCGTTTCTACCTTGGAAGGATGGTATCTTCACTTTAATGCCTCCCAAGTCATTATCTCGCCTAGGTCTATCCATCCTAGTTTCTCTATTCCCATAACCATGCCTAAACCTACCCCTATTTATTATTGGTTCATCCACTTCCTCCCATTCCTCTACGTCTTCATAATCACCCCATTGCTCCTCTAGTTGCACTCGCCTAGGTGGTTGCCTAATGGGAGCATTTTGAGGCTGTCCCACGACTATTTCTCCTTCCAACCTATCAATTCTCTCATGAATTAGTTCTAATTCAGCTCTCATCATTCTTCTCATCTCCCCTAACAATGCTTGTAATTGTAAGTTCAAGACAGTTGGTTATTGTACCTCTTCGGTTGTGTTATTTTCTTGATTTTGTGAATATTGAAATTTGTAAAAACAAGGTTAGGACTTCACAAGCACTCTTTCCTCACATGTTTCACTTAGAAAGATTCACTCACTCTCCTGTTTAGCCCTCAATGGCTTTTATCCTCTTATGTTATCACCACTCTTGCCTTTTTCCACTCGTTATATTTTCGTTTTCACTCTTAATCAGATTCAAGAATACTCTAGCGGTAATTCAATATGATAAACAACCAGATCAAATCACAATACTCGCAAGCAATTCTCAAGAAACCGATACAAGAAAAAATGAGTAACAAAAATTCTTCGGCTTCAGCAATACCTCAAAATTCACATAATTTTCTCCCAAAATTTTTTTTCGGGATACGCGTCTCTTTTTTTTTTTTTCTTTTTTTTTTCCACTAGAAACCAGAAACAAAGACTTTGAATCAGACTAGAATATTGAGAATACAAAACTTAAATGACTTGGACCTCAAGCAAAAGCAAAGAGACCCTAGTTGGCTAAGATTAGGAAACCAAATAATTCCAATGTCCCTAAAGTAATAATTTCGGCCAAGAACAAAGAGTCTAATCAGATTGAGAAACCTGGTATCCTTAATTCACAAAATTTCGGCCAGTCAACCCTAATTCAAGAATCAAAGGAACAGTAAAAAAAAGTAAAGGATAATTCAAACTTGTCTTGAAACCTAAGCTCTGATACCAAATAATATGAATCCCGCCAACAATCGTGACGAAGCCCAGTACCAACAAAGGAATTCGAACCCAAGATCACTAAATCACAAGAATGTTGAGTCTTGACCCGTTACCCAACAAAATAAGAACCAAGAACTATGATATATTAAAGACACCATACCAAGAATCCTTAAGAATAACTCAAGAATCAATGAGATAAGTCTGATTATTTTGAACGCCACAAGAGTTAACTTGATAAGTTCAAGAATCTTCTCAAGAATAAAGAAAACACGATTAACTTACAATATTATTGATCACTATAATTAACTCTAATTTAAGATAAACTAATGTTATTTTGACATGTGACAATCTTCTCCAAATATTAAAATAATTAAATCTAAAAATAACTAAATTTAAATTAAAAAATTTTCTTAAAAATACAGAAGACTTAGAAAAACATGTAAACTTCAATTGGACTTTTTAGAACTTTAATCATAGTAACTAGCCTCTCTTAAATCTGATTTGGGCTTAAATCAAGTCTCCATACATTAATCATCTCTCCATTACGTTGAATTAACTTATTTAATGTCTCTTTGAATCTCTTAGCTCTAAGTCTTATCATCGGCTTACTTAACGAGGTTAATAAATCACGTAATTGCTGCCTTTTAGTTCTTCCGAACCTACGTAAATGCTCCTCTTTTTCTTTTGCACGTGCGGTTGAGCAGTGACTTCTTTTGTATCACAAACAGAGAAAGAAAAAAAAAAAAAAAAGCGATCTCAAAAGAAAGAAGAGGAAAAGTTTCAGATTCAGAAGAGAGAGATGGGCAACTAGAGCTATATCAACAAAAAAGCATCAAACAACGAAGGATTAAAATAAAAGAAAATAAAAAAAACAAACAATGAATCAAAGAACCCCGAGAAGGAGCACCAAAAGAAAAAGAGAAAGATTGAGAGAGAAATAATTATAAATCAACCAAACCAAAATAGAGAGGAAAAGCGATCTGGAAGAAAGGAAGAGGAAAAGGATCAGACACAGAAGAGAGAGAAGAAAGGAAATATGGAGAAGACGGAGAGCCATCACGGGCTATCAAACGGAGTAACTGAGGCTAAGCAAAATCCCCAAACACCCCACCCGCATTCTTCACTCAAACCACATAAAAGAAGGATACTTTGGTAATATCACAGTCAATGGAAATGAAAAGGCCAAACAACTAGACCAACTTAAAAGCCATAATAAACACGATTTGGAGGGCAAAATTATAATTACACCTTCAAGCATCACAGCTCACGTGACTCCACCCATTCCTAACAAAATCACGAAAAAGCCCCCTCACACAAACAACCTCAATTACAATCAAAGGGGTATACTGTAGTGTATACAGTGAAACACGTTCTGTACATAGTAATTTTTGGCAGTATATATAGATAATGTAATCATACAAGGGAAGTCAAAAAAAAAAGTCTTCAAACTAGAAAAACCCTTTTGAAAGTTGAAACCGAAGAAGATGGCGAAACCTAAGGGAATTTTATCAAACAGACGGCAGTCCGAGCGAAGCAATTCATCATGTACTTTCTCCATCTTAATTGTCCAAATGCCATTTAACAAAGATACGGTATATACAATTGTACGAAACGCCGCGTCGTTTTGGCCACTAGATTTTGCCACGGTCTCTGGTCAATTCACTGCAATAAGAAATGGCAGAGTCAAAGGTATTTGTCTCGTAAATATTTCTTTGGTCTCGTCTTACAGAAATCAGAACTACTACTCTGAAATTACTCCATGACAAGTCAATGTGATCACTTTTTTCTTCTGTTTTTTTTTTTCTCATTTTATTTTTGGCTAGAAAAAACAATTCAAGTATGCACATCAGAGCCAACTAGTCAAGCTTTAAAACCTGAGTTGTCAAATTCTCATTCGGTAAAGGAGGTAAGGTTTCCACATTGATTGTCCTGGACGGCAAAATGCTATTTATATTTAGCATGTAGACTCATGTACGGCATCAGAACAAATTGATATTTGCTAAAGTGGAAGAGCCGACTCGATTATTTCTTTCTTAAGCCATTTACCCCGTTTGTTCATATTATTCAAGTCAAGCAATCGATTACGTCTTTTTCCTCTCTCTCTCTCTCTCTCTCTCTCTCTCTCCCTATAAATGAATATTATTAATTACAACGGTAAAGCAAATTTATTGATTCTAGCACTACATAGTAATACATTACACTATTTGCATCAAATGATATGATATCCAATTGAACCAAGTGTGTGTCACAGGTAGCGGATCTCATTCTCACCCTGATTTTATAACCTCACTTTTAAATCCTTAATTGTTATTATAGTTATTTTCGGTCTTGTTTGAAAAAAAAAAAGTGATTGAAAAAAAATTCACCATTCATTTTCGCTTTTAATTAAACGATGAGTGCTAAATTTGTTCCCTTGCCTTTTTATGGACTCCACCAAAATATATTATATTTTAATAATATTATAAAGTATGATAAAATCTATGTGTTAAATATTGATCGGAGCTAGAACTTTTTTTTTAGTGGGGGTGAAGATAAATTTTTGCAATATAATAATAGCACAAATAAAAATTATTTGAATTTTATAAATGATTTCAAATTGATAATAGATTATGCTTTTGGCGAATTTTCATATTTTAAAAGCTCTACATAATAATCTCGTTATTACATTATTACAAATAAAATTGCCAAATTCATGAAATCTTTGTAAACATACAAACTATAAATTAATCAAATTTTTTTAATTGATAAGGATAAGTCCAAAGATACAATACACATTGCAATTATATATATATTTGTATTGATTAGCCTATAAAGTTAGAGTCGTTGAAAACAAGGAAAATTTTCCCCAATCACAATTTCATCCTATCAATTTTAGTTTAGAAAATTTAATAGAAAATAAAAATTAAAAATTGAGTGAGTCTTAGTTAGAAAGGGGAAGGGAGGAAGGAGAGTGACTGCCACGACCCAAAATCTGCGCTAGTTGCAGGAGGAGAATTTCACAGAGGTGGGAAATTCCTTGATTTATTTGAAAAGTGTCAAAAATTCTTAGTTTTATAAAACAGTCTATTTAAATAAAATAATTGGAATTTCATCTCGTAAATCACTCCCACAGTTTGTATATACCATTAAACATAAATCGAATAATTAATTAAAAACACGAAATCAAATATAATTCCAAGCAACATCATCATCCACAACGAAACTCAAATCCCAGAATAGCATACATAAGTTCACAGACAAAATAGAAAGTAGTAAATCTTAGTTCAATGCTAATACAATGTCCAAATAATCCAAACACCAAGAGGACAAGCTTCTAGTATTACCAAGAGACGAACTACAAAGATAACCTCGTACTCCTCATGATCACTGAGATAACACTGGATACCACTTGAGGAAGAATGTAGGAGAGGTGAGCATAAAATGTCCAATAGAAAAAATAATTACCCGGTCGAAAATATTTTAGTGATGGAGAATTCCTGCATAGTTAGTTTAGTCCAAAACATACATATATATATAATCCAAACCAGAAATCCATATATATATAAAAGTAGTATAATCAAAACCATTCAATCCATATGCACATGATACAAATCAACCCATACCCATGAGCTCTCATCCTCCCATCTGTTGAAACCCAGGATGATGGTACTAAGTATGCCTAATAGCCTGCCTGATACCTAAGTCCAAACCTGGAGGGGACACCTATGTGTCGCCTACTAAACGTGGAGGGGCAACCGAATTGCCTACGCCTGCCAAATGGGGAGGTCATCAGAATTAACAAAACTCCGCGTGGACTTACAGGCACTACACCGACGATAGGGCACGCAGTACCACTCTGTAAACCCACGATGCTAACACGGTGCTCATGTATGATCCAATGACACGTGCAATACAGAACTGAAGTATAAAAATAATCATACTCTGGTCTTTCGGTAAAATCAGTATACTATATTTTTATAGAAAAACGGACAGCATAATGGCCTTATTTTTAATATATCCAAAATAACCTGCACTCAGAAAATTCCTAGAGTAATACAGTATATATCTCATACAACCAATTCTCATCAAAGATATTTAAATAGACTAGAAATTACATTTGTTCTCATATGTTACAGAAAGTAAGTTTTATTCGAAAACGATATAAAACAGAGGTAATTGAATCCCTACCTCGCTCGAATAGTAATACCACGCTATTGAATCCTCAAGGTATCGTTGACAATCGCCCGGAGGGTCGGGAACCAATTCCAAGCCCTCGATCGTCCTCTTGCGAAAAACCAACTTCTCAACGGAGCTTCAATTCCATAAACAGATCTCTTCGCTGAATTCCTAGCACCTAAAATAGCTAGGTTAGACATATAACTTGTCCAATTCAGGTCCGGGCTCACACCGGGCTAGTGGCAAATTTCAATTTGGGAAAAATGAGGTTGAGATATATATACCTTGATAATCCTTACGACGAGACAAATCCAACGGGACCGGTTGGAGGTCGAATGGTAGTCGGAATCGTCGCCGGCAGCTAAAAATCTGATTCGGGCCTCTTGGAGTTTTTTCGGCATTACAGGCGACGGTGGTGACTGGGGATGGGCAGCGCGGCTTTGGCGTCGCATGGGGAGGCTTCGCCGGTCGGTTGCATGGGCAGACGACGGCGGCGGTGGCTCCTGCGGCTGTCTGATGTCGACGAGTGGAGAGAGAGATCGATGGGGAAGAAAGAGAATAGAGAGAAAGAGAATATAAGGCTATGTAATTTTTTAAAAATTGCACATAAGTCTCCAAAATTTCAATTTTCTTTCAAATCAGTCCCCCAAAAATTACAATTTAGTCCTTATGCACAAAATTTTTGCAAATTAATCCCCTAATATTATATCCAGAAAATTGATAAAATGTCCAAATTACCCTCCCAAAATTTGGGTTTTTACAATGACAATTGACATCTTATATAAGGATAAAATTAGAAATAAAATTCTCAATAGGGCCAAAGTAGAATAAAATCTTATATTAAACTATGAAATAAAAAAATTAAAGAGGTAGTGGCAATAATATCTCATATATTTAAGTAAGGACAAAATTATGTATAAAATCTCAAATAATACTAAAATATAAATAACAAAATTTTAGGGGTACAACAACGCCCACTTTTCCTCCTTAACTCCTCATCTGATTGAGACATGAGAATGAAAAAGAAATAACTAGATAAGGAGTGTTAAATCTAGTCTAGTGCTTTTTTATGGACTCCACCGTTATATTTCATATTTTGTTAATAAGAGAATGATAGAGACGGTAAAATCTTCCATCAAAAACTTATATTACATGATGTGACATACATTTTTAATCATTCCTTATTTTCAAGTGGGACTATATCACTTAAAGTTATGTGGTTATGTCATATCAATTATGTAAGTTTTTTATGTCAGATTTTAGTGTCCTTATTTTACCCTTTTAATAATATTACATTTGTAAAACCTGTTTCTAGAAAGGGTGAATTGGGAAATTTATACCCAATGACAAACATTTAAATAAGCATTTTGGATTAATTCATTAAAAATGTCTGGAATTTTAAATTAAAGTACTACTACAATTATATGAAATTCCATAAAAGAGCCTTAAAAACTCCATCTTCTTCATTGAAGGACCCGAGAGAGAGAAGGGGTAAATTGGGAAATTTATACCCAATGACAAATACGTAAATAAGCATTTTGGATTAATTCATTAAAAATGTCTGGAATTTTAAATTAAAGTACTACTACAATTATATGAAATTCCATGAAAGAGCCTTAAAAACTCCATTTTCTTCATTGAAGGACCCGAGAGAGAGAGAGAGAGAGAGAGGAATCTAGCTCTAACGCTGCCGCACGAAGCCTCCGCCAGCCAGATGTGCCTACCTGCACAACGAAAAATCTGCTGACGAAAAAGCCTCGCCGTTGCGTTTCTCTGTTGGACGCTGCCGCGAGGAGCTGCCAAAGTTTCCGCTTCCTGCATGGTTTTCTAGCCACCGGAGCTATGTCGGATCTCCGCTTAACTCACCTCCAGTACCGTTAAATTCGTCTCATCATCATTGTCATTTCCGGACTATTATCGGTCATTAACTCGTTGCCAGTTAGATTTTTACTATTTTGGTCGTTTTATCAAAATTTGTAAAAAAAGTGATATTTTTATAATTATTTTATTAGGTAATTATTTTATCCGAGAGAATTATACGAGGTGAAAGATGATTAAAATCATGAATTATTATAGTTAGTAAAAGTGAAAATAATTTCCAGAAATGTAGTACATTTCAAATAGAAAAAGAGGACATTAGTCTAAATATTTCCATTGGTGGTATTTATGTAATTTTTAGATTTTTAAGCTTAATTAATACTCGGGACCTCGAAATTGAATTCTAATTTTGAATTTGGACTTAGTGAGATTGAGAAATAAATTTTGATATAAAATACCACTATGTTTCGAAGTGGAACAAAAATTAGAATTTCATTGCTTGTAAATTATATTGTTTTGCGTACCATGAGCTAGTCCCACACCAGGACCTATTTTTGAAAAATTATATATCTAACTTAGTATATTTGAGTATTCTAAATTCAGTGGTGACATCTATTTTTCAATTTGAGACTCCGGTGGAAAAATTACTTTTTCAAGCAAGCTTACCCAAATCTTCGAAACAACTGTTCGAACATCCAAGTGAACAACAAGAGTTTCTTCGAGCATTGTTAGCTTGGTATAGCTACTATATTGAGGTTGGGGTACAATTACCTAATTTTATCCTTATTTGATTTATAACTGCATTAAAAATTTATTTATGAAGAATCTTAAATTTTACGATGATTGATAAATTGTTGAAACATATTAGATTATATTGTAATTAGATTGTGTAGATTTTTATAATTATTATTGCATTGTGATTATGGTATAAAATAGCGGTGTGCTGCCCATATTATAATAGATCCCAGAATAATGTTAAGTAAGATTTTAAAGCATGATTTAATTCATAGATGTATACTTATTGTGAATTGTTACATATTGTATGTACCATAAGATTACACACTTGAGTACATTATAGTAGTTTAGATTACTGGCGAGTTGTTGTAGCGTTAGGTGAAAGATCTAGGTCTCTGTACAGATTTTTGATAGATACACTCACAGGTAGTGTCAGGATGCTAGGTACCTCTACTATAGAGAGATATTATAAGGTCGTGATTGGAGAATAAATGCTCACTCATATACTTGGTTGATTTATGATATGTACCATTATGTGGAGTTGGTTTTAGTCTTGGTTTTGAATATGAGATTATTTGAGATATCAATTATTTTATAAACTTGATTTATAAATTAATTTTAGAAAAAATATTAACTATGTAGGTTTGGTAAAAAATTGCATCCATTCAAAGAGGTAATTAAATTTCTATTGAGCATGTGAATGCTAACCCCTCTAAGGTAGTTGTCTTGATGGATAGATAAGTTGTGCAGTTTATGTATGTAATTCTACTCTTAATCCCTGATAGGTATTTATACTCTGCTAACTCTCTTTCTTTTTTCAGTTAGTTAACCAAAATTAGTAAAACTACTAAATAGATGTACGAGGATAGTTTCATTATTAATTTGAAAATTTGAAGTTTTAACTGATTTTATGTAAACTATTTTGGACATTAGACTAAAGTTTTCAGTTGAACTCAATTTACCAAAATTTATAATTTCTCAACAAATATTTCATTTAATATTCAGATGAAATAGTTGAAAATTTTCTTAAACTTTATCAGGAATTTATCATAAGTAATTTAAAACTAGTAAGAATTTTGATTTTTATAGAATTCATAATGATTTGAGAACTAAAATAATATTATTTAATATTTAATTTCTCTAAAATTTCATAAAATTAATATTTTATTACATTTTCATTTAAAATTACTAAAATTACCAATTTTCGATCCTCATAATATTATATAATAAAATTCACATGCCAAAATTCCAAATAACAAGACATGAGAGTCGGGATCCTAAAACCTAGTTCCTCTAGACAAAATGCAAAAATTAAAATTACCATCAATCAAACCTCTTATTTATTGCACTTGATTTATTTTTCATACATGATCAGCTGTAACTTTTTTTATTTTTTTGAAGAATGATCAACTGTATATTTATAATTGTAAAAAAGTGATCCAATTAAGTAAAAAAAAAAAAAAAAAAAAAGATTGTCAGTGGAACTGCTTCAAACAATATTTTGGCCTCTTCACCAACTTCGTTCATTAGTTTAATAATCTAGGGATATCAGTGTTTATAAATTATCCATAAAGCAGAACTAGAAGACAGTAGATGATAGATCCGTAGGCAATGGTGTTGAAAGTAGTCGCCTAGGATTCCCTATTAAATTTTTTTTAATAGTGTCGTTTTTTTTTCTTCTGAGGGAATTTAATTTAGTCTAGTCATTATGACTAGTAAATTATATAAAAACTCTATTCAAATATACACCGTAGAACCACAAAACGTAGCATTTCTTAATTATATAGGTTAGTTTTTCGAGAAATTAAGCCAAAGAAATAAAGTTCAAGTCGTCGCACGGAAAACTACAAATAGTACATTACATACGTGTTCACCTGGTTCATGTACTATACATATTACAAACCTAGCTCTGTGTGACTACGCATGCTTTAGCTAATTAATTAAGGACCTACTAGAGGCCCGTAGAGGATGACAACGAAAGGCATTAAAACCACATGAAAATGAACCAAAATTTGTTCCCATGCGCTAGAACCGTATATAAAACATATGATTCAAGGAAAACCCAAATCAACCAACCTGTTGGTCAGTCTATTTTTCTCATATTGCAAAAACAAATTTAGCCGAGTACTGCCTGATTAAAGAGTCAAATTTTTACGATTTAGTAATTTAAGATAGAATTTCTTCCAAGAAACTTAGACAAACATTGCACGGTAACAACAATTAAAAGAAGGTGGTGGTGATGATCAAAGGAGTGTAGATGAGCAATCCATGGAGAAGGGATTGTACATGATATTGTCCATGTAGTAGTGGCCAGGATGCGCCGCATCCATCACGACAAATTGCATGTCCTCCGATGGCTTCCAGTGGCGCTTTCTCTGGTTGATGAACCAGTTGTTGATCTGTTTCAAGTCCAGGCCTGTTGTTTCTGCCAGAGCTAGTTTCTGAGCCTCCTGCATAGACACACAATTTAATTACTTCAAATATCACACAACAAAAACCATTCTATGACACGTTGATCCAGATTAAATTGCACCTATCTAAATGGAGAAACCGATTCAAAGACACTAATTAGTTCTATATATAAGAACAAACAAAATCTAACTATTAGTTCCATAAATTCTTATTGCCAGCCGATACATTCGATTAGAACTCATCACTAGTTTTCTATATCATCAAGATACCGTATCCCCCCACTTTTTGATACAAGAGAGAAAAAAAATAGGATCAAAGTATATCTATAAATGTGATGAAGCTGTAAGGATCATTTGAAGATATATAAAGTGATGCGAATTGGCAAATTAAGATAGACTTGGGGTATAGGAAAGACATATATGTACCGAAGGATAAGGCCACTTGTAGTGTCTACTCCACCACTCTAGCAACTGTTGCCGGGCTTCTTTAGGTAGCTTCCCATTCTTTTTCTTCTTCAGAAATTCCTGCTTCAGACTGCCGAGGTATCCGCTGTACTTGCGCAAGAGCTGAACTTTCAACTCCTTATCTTCAGCTTGAGGATCTACGAAACTGTCATTCACATCAAACTCTTCTTCAGAAGATCCATTTTGTCCTGCGAAATCACCAAAAGCCGATATTGATATACAAACAAAAGAGCAAATTAGTGCATTAATATTGTACTAACAGAACGAACATATATATGTATGGATGTATAAACTACTAATATGCTTAAGTCATCACTTCAAGAAGAAAACTTTTCAGCAACCAGAAAGAACTCTAGAATTGTGGTCGCTGAAAGAGTTCGGTAGAACTATATATTTAAGTTTTCATTGCAGAAAGACACCATCTCAGCAACCAAATTCAGTTACGTCAGTAATAGTTTGTTGCATATATAAACTGTCACTAGTGAGATTAATTTATGAGCTTGCATAATGCATAGATAGACGAAAAACAAAAAGTACTTAAGCCTTATGATCGGATTGAAATCTTATCAGCTTTCTGGCCATATATATAAGAAATTGAAACAAAAATGAAGGACAAGAAAGCTAGTTTTCCCATTCGAGACTAAAAGTGTAATTTTTTCTTTTAATTTGGCCAGAATCAACTGTAGCTCCGTCGAGCTATTAGCTAACTAATTATCAGAATAACTCGCTTTATGTAATATCACAAAAGGCCTAATTAGGTATGATAAATCATAGTTATATATTTGATCACCCTTAAACTCAACAATCTCTCTCAGGTCAAATGAAAACACAGATTAAGTAGACTCGACTACCTGAAACATCTTAACTGATATCATTTCCAAAATCCAAATTGGTCATCAAAGACAAAATCACGCTAAATTTGACTTAATTGTAGTGAGTATAGAATATCATACTATATCATGTATACGCACATATATATATATATATATACACGTATATTCACATAGGGGGCCAGTACGTAGGGATTTTTTTTTAATTTCCTTGTTAACAGGGAAACCAATATTAACCATAAAATTAAGATTAAAGTTTAATCGTTAAAATAAATTTCATCATTTAATTCTCATTAAAATTTGTTATAACGTCTTCAATTATAACTATGTTATAATATATTAAAATCTAACGGTGAATATTGATTTCCCAGACAAAGAATTAAAATAAATGCACGTTTTACTCTCCCCATTTATATGTATAAATATATCGTTCCAGCAAGAAAACAAAAAGGTTCATATAACTAGAACTTTAATCACTTTGAAACTCGAGGTGATTGGTGAACAATTATGCTGAATTATTTTGAATATTGATGTATATGATGCATGATAAAGTAAATATTTATCATGATAAAGTAAATATTTATCTACATTTAGGAAAATATCTATAGCATATAAAGTGTTTCTTAACAATGATTGACAACATATTGAAGCTTTCCTTCTTTATTAATTATATTTACTGGCTTTTTTAACTATATTAGCAGTAGTACTTGAATACTCAGGAATTCAACCATCTACTGAAGAGTCAAACAAGAACTAGCTCGAACTGAAAAGGAACGACCATTAGATATCACTTCAATCAAAATAACAGAAAAAAAAAAAATCAACTGATGATGACCATAAGAACTTCGTAAATTACATTTCATATATATTACTACTGAAAAAGCCTCAGGCATGAACGACTAGATAGGAAGGCATCAAACAGTAAATGAACCAATATTAAGAAACTACCAAAACTTTTTAACTTCAAAACAAAGCCCTGATTACTTTATAACAAAACCCTGATTACGTTATAGCAAACAAGTAAATATATACGTATGAAATCTACCAGAATTGTCTCTCAACGAATAAAAGGCATCTTGCATGAAAGGGCCTCTTTTTAATCTTGTTTAGCATTAATAAAAGTTTGTAGATGTATATACAAAACCTATGAATCTTACTCGCCGACTTCCCAGCTTGCAAAACTAGTTATTTTAGATGCTTTCTCAACATATATTAGGACTATAGATGCCCAGAAAAAGCAGATTTAGGTGAGAAAAAAGCTGGGAAGGAATAACTAAGCCAGGATGTTGTTCACTTCTGGAACAAATCAACAAAGAATCACACATATTCTAAAAGAAAACCAATTATTGAAACCAACAAATAATAAATAAAAAAAGGTTACCCACTAAAGTAAAAAACTTAATTATCCTACTCCAGACTTAATAATTAGAGGGGTAGTTTTCACTTCTCCCTAGAAAATAAACATGCATGATTTGTAAGGGATGATAGATTGCCTGATGTTGACAAATAATAACAAGGACCCCCTCCTCCTCCTGTTGTTTTCAAAGAGTCCATTTCGAAATAGTACTTTATTAACCTTGATGTTGTTCATTCAACAAGTCTGAATGACCATATGAGGAAGGAGTACGAGACATATATATATTTTTTGAATTTGAAAAAAAAGGAAGTAAGAAAGTAAAGGCCTTTTAAATAGATCTAGGTGATCTCACCAGAATCTGTGGTAGTGGAGGCAAGAGTTAGGGTTTTGAGCTGGGACTCTACTCTTGAGAGGAAAAGCATGGCTTCTTTAAAGGGTTTTGTAAGCTCTTGCTCATATTTGGTCAGCATCTCACAGTAAGCTTCCATGAACTGGTCTAGAGCTGGGTCTTGACCACCATCCTCGCCTATGCAACCTCCACTACTACTTCTTGAAATATTATTGTAATTATAAGCACATGCCTCCTCTAACCTAGCCACCACTTCCGGAGGTGCCCCGACCTAATAAGAACACATATACACAAAGGAAATTAAGGAAACCCCATCAAAGCTCTTCTTTAAACCTCGATCGTTTAACTTGCTCAAGCGAACCAAAAGAGCAGTATAGCTAGCTTCTATATGTACATATATTATATGCTTCGTAATTATAATGTATAACAATATAAAAATAATAAAGGTTACTTTTATCATCCCTTATTAATGCATGAAGTGGGTTTTTTTTATTATTTATTTTATTGATGTTATAACACACAACAAAATCATCATCACCTTCTGACAATTGGCGTAGGCGGTCAAGAGACGAGGGAAGAGAGGATGAGCCATAACCTTGGCTCTCATCATCGTGCTACAAGTATTAGCAGTGTTGCTACTTTCCTCATTGCAGAAGTGCCTGACATAATTACCATTAGTGCCACTGCCTTGGGGCGGCGTATTGAGGGCGGCGACGGTGACCCTTTGGTTGCCGGTGCAGGCTCCGGCGTCTAAGGGTAAAGGCATATTATTATTTGTAGTATTGTTCATCATCAGCACCGAACAAGAAACTCCACAACTAGTACTAGTACTGCTACTCTTCTCCCCAAACTGATCCATGTATATGTATTTCTTTCACACACTAAAATAATATTATATATCAATTAATTATAGCTACACCCCTAATTAACTCTCTCTCTCTCTCTCTCTCTCTCTCTCTCTCTAAAAAACCATAAATTCTCTTTTTCTCTCTGTCTTTCTCTGCTCTTTAGCTATAGTTCTCCCGGTTTTTTAGCTAAAAAAACCGAGTCTTTTTACAGGAAATCCTAGAGTTTGCAGGGTTGCCTGCTATGCTATTGCTATAGCCACTCAAAATTACAAGAAGGGATTTCTCTTTTCCTTTTATAAAATTTATTTTTTGTGTGGAGGGGTTTTTTTTTTTTCCCTCTTGGGCTTGGCTGGTTTTCTGTAAAAAGGTAAGATTCAGATCAGACACCTCTCCCTCGGAAATGGGTACCTTTTCTTTTTCTTCCTTCCTATACATAAACAGTCTCTCTCTCTCTCTCTCTATCTCTTTATATATCTATGGATATAAACAAATATTATATGAACTCTCTCTCTCTCTCTCTCTCTGTGTATATATCGAATAAAAGCACATACTGTATAAGGGAGAGACAGATGTAGAGAGAGAGAGAGAGAGAGAGTCTTAAGCTTATGGAGGGACGAGGGTGCACGCGAGGGGGGGTTAACGTGTACCTCTGCAACTTGTTTCCTTCCCGATGAAAATAGATAAAACCCTAGCTAGCTATTTCATCTCTCACTACTCCTCGTTTATTGCACTTAATATTACTGTCCTCCTTTGCTTATCTCTCAGTTGCACAGTTTGGGACTTGGGAAACAATACAGAATAATAGCTCAAAATATAGGAACAGGACAGTTTTAACAGAGATCAGTAAAATAATTATAGTACTAAAAAACAATAATGAAACAATTCAATACTAGAGATAATATATAGACTTAATTTACTTAACTTGTATCGCTCACATATCAACAACCAATAAGATAAAGTGTGAAAAATAGAGAGGGCGTAATCACTCTTCTAATTACAATTAAGTTTGACTATATATCGATTAATGGATAATTGGAGCCATGGCGTATTTATTGATTAATGGGTAGGAAAGGAATAGTCTTTTTCTGGACTTGGAACAAACAACCCCCGGTGGTAAAGTGATGACTGATCAATGGTAATCAAATCCTGGCCGTCCATTCTTATGATTGATAATTTGACATGATTTATCTCATTGATGTGGGTGTCATAAATGCATCGATCCCTCTCTCTCCCTCTCTGTCAACCGTCCAAGAGTATACCATTGATTCCATATATATTCCCCCTTGTAGCTTTAATTTACTTTGTCCAGTATTGTTCGGATTATTTTTCACTTCACAGTCACATGCATGCACAGAATGCTAACATGCTATATGGTGGCTATTTATACCCATCATATACGTTTCCGCACGTTCTATGTATCACATGAACTATATGGTTAAGATTCATTTAAACGACATAGTTTAGGATTTTCTCTGTTTTAATCCTATCTAGATCTGAGAACATGATGTAATTAATACAAGTACTATAGTACTCTGAGTCATATCATTTGAGTCTAATCCATAATAATTTAGCTGAAAAATAAATAATAAAAAACTAGGTCTAGCCATTGGGATGAGCTGATCAGCTAAAGCTCAAGGAAAGGAGAAAGCTGATAAAAGAAAGTCGGTGGGTCACTCCACGTCACTTCCATTTCATCTCTCCCCCGTCTTCGAGTGCCATTCTCTCTCTCTCTCTCTCTCTCTCTCTCTCTCTCTCTAGATATGTACCATAATTACGATGCAGTAATTATCCCTCTTGCTTTTTCTTTTCTTTTTTTTTTTGGTTTAAGTCCATGTATCATGTACTGCAGTCAAACGCGAATAACTCAAAACGTTACGTAACCAATGTACGTCCCAGTGCTCTGTTTCCTAGGTTGCATTACATATACATTTCGTGTACGTACCCGTATATTTCTACATATATATAATATAAATATGAGATGAAAGCTCTTAATTATCAAACCGGGATAGACGATATTATATGAATTAGAATTAATAATTTCTAACGCTTTCATGTGTGATAAAACTATTTATATTTTGACACTAGGTAGAATAGAATGATATCAAACAAATTATG
>JXTB01000411.1:68927-156026 GCA_002914805.1 Parasponia andersonii
ATCCAATAGCCAGATTAAAAAGTCAAACTTAAAGCTCAAAATATCCAAAAATGACAACTTTTGATTTGGATAATATGGAGTTAAGATATATATATCTTGACGATTTTTGCGACAAGATGAATCCAATGAGCTCAAGAATGCGAGCTGAAATGACCTGAAACGATGCCAGTGACGAAAAGTTTCAAACAGCTATTAATAGCATTTTCTAGCGGGTAAGCGAGTGTCGGCAGCTGGCAGGACCAGCAGCAAAGGCTCCTGGGAGCACAACAAGCTCACACTGAGTGATGGCGGGAGGTGGCTACTACGGTGGTTATCTCATTCGGCCGAAAGAGAGAGAGAATTGAGAGTGAGGGAGAGAGAAAGGGAGAGAGAGAGAATTGAGAGTGAGAGAGAGAGAAAGGGAGAGAGAAAGATCGGGGCGAGGGAGAGAGAAGAGACAGAGAGAGTAAGTGGGAGAGAGTGCCCACATAGGATAAGTAAGGAAGTGTGCATATTTTTAAAAATTTGTATTATAGTCCTCAGTTCCCAAATTTTTATCAATTCAATTCCTTAAAAATTAGAATTTAATCCCTCAGTATAAAATTTTTATAAATTAATTATTCTATTATTATATCTGAAAAATCAGTAAAATATCCAAATTACCGTCGAAAATTCTAAATTTTTACACATATACACGCATATATTATCATTTTCAACAAAAAATAAATAAATAAAAAACACGTTATCATAAGCCCGTGTTTTTACGTACTACACCATTTTGCTATAGTATGGTTAAAAGCGTTATGCAAAAAATATTCTAAAAGAGTAGTTGGTTGCATTAAAAAAAAAGGGTAGTTAATTAATTAATTCAGGAATGACACTACCGATTAAATTCCGTTAATGATCATGACAAAGGGAACATTTAACAGAAGATGTAAAGTCAAATTTTGCAAACATTAAGAGAGAGAGAGAGATTTTGCAAACATTAAGAGAGAGAGAGAGAGAGAGAGAGAGAATATCTCCAATTAAGAAGAGAAAATAGATATTTAAAAAATAAAAGAAAATAGTTTTTTCTTTTTCTTTAAAATTTGATTCTTTTCTTTCTTTTTTCTAAAAAAAAAAAAGAAAAAAGAAAAAAAGAAAAAAAGCTTGGGTGGAGATGAAACGGCAAGAAATGTTGTAAATGAGATGACACTTTGTCAACCTACCAGGGCCAACGAAAGAAGATTGTCCTGTCCTTCGCTTTAAGTCATTTCATATCTATTGGAATCCACGTACCACATCAAAAGGGAACCAACTTAATTAAGGTCCAAAGCACAAAAACTGAAAGAACAAAAACAAAACAAATAATATTTGTGATAGCAAAAAGAAGAATATAATGTGAATTTGGTCAGGTTTAAAGGTATGGCTATCTTAGATACTACAGTGTTAATTTGTATAGTAATATAACTTAGATGTAAATCAATATTGTTGGTAAGAAATTTTAAATATATATATATACGGGAACATTTATATTTTTTTTTTCGTGCCAATTAACAATATTACAATATTCATAGAAGCAGTAACCCAGATATATAGTGAAAGCTATATGTTATTTAAGATTTATTTTTTAACAATAGCAATTAGAAAACAGTATAGCAATAGTTTATGTTTATTGACGGACTAAAACTCATCAGCTATTTCTCTTCTCTCTCCTGATATCATTATGATAAAGGCAAGATAAGACTAGCTCTATGTTATGGACTATAAAAATCTGGAAAAAAAAAAAAAAAAGAGGTGTAGATAATGCAAATAGGTTAATCACATACTACTTTTCAATGTGTTCATCATGTATGCAGCTTTTGAAAAGCATGATTAGACCGTGTGTATCCATTTAAAGTGCAGTGACTTATATATCAAACTAGTTGGCCTCTACTCCAAAAATGTTAAGAGGCATGCTAATATTTCCTTTTTCTCATGATTATTTTCTTAGTGGTTTTCCGATTACTCGTGTTTTAATAAGACTATCGTCACGATGTGATAATTCAATTTGTTTACACTTTTTTTTCTAGGACGGTTTGGTACGTACAGTAACGAGAGAGAACCAGTGAAACACAGATTCCATAGAAACGAAGAAATTATATATGCTGAATTGTAATTGATTTGTTCTTGCATGCATCCGTTAAACTACTATAAATGTTTAAATTCAGTCTAACTATATGTCATTTGTTAATATCGAGTAATGCTATTACTAGAATTTAACACGATTTTGTGATTTGTGATCGTTACAACATATATTAATTTTCTTTCGTTTATTCCTTTCATAGATTGGAGGCTTTGAATTGTGTTATATGTTTTTGCCATTGTGAGAAGTTCTGATGGGGTTCTCCTAGCTCACTGGGATCCCATATAACCAGTTGATTGGTTCACATATATGATTATAGTGGTGTAAGTGTAACTTCTATTTTATTCCTTTCATTTATACCATTATAGTGGTGTTTTAACTTTTTATTACTTGTGTGTGTATATGTTTTACTATGTTTTCATGAACAGGTCTTCGAATTGAAACAGCATATAAAAGCGCCACATAAGGATACGCCGTCATCGTGAATGGCTTGAGATTTAGGGTATATTTGGTGGAAAGGAAAGAGAGCAGTTGAGAAAGAAAATGGGTGGAATGGATAGAAAAATATTTTTTTTCTATTATTGTTTGGTACATAAGAAAAAAAAAATTTTAAATAATTATTTTATTTTACTTATTTAAATTTTAAAAATAATATAAAAGATTAATTTAACAAATTCATTGTAAAACGTGAATAAAAACTTTTTTTCTTCCATTTTTTGCCATTTTTTGAAGGAAAATAATTGAGTGAATTCCACCATTTTTTTTTTTCTCCCTTCTCTCTTCAATTCCATTTTCCCTTCTAACAAACAAATCGAATTTTTATTTCCCTCTATTTTTCCATCTAAACATTTCTTTCCTCTCCTTTTACTTCCTACCATGAAACATGAGTGCTAGCTACCAAACATAGTGAAACATGAGTGCTAGCATTTCAAGCTATAAAATAGGAGATATATAGAAGAGTTAGCACTCTTCTAATTTGAATTTTCTACCAGTGACACTGGCCAAATCACAAATGAGCAAGATGACAAGTATTAATTAGAAAACTAATATCTATTGCCAAAAATAAATTTGTTGCCCGACCAACAAAGGTAACTTTGCTCCTTGCTAGACCATATTCAGAGAACAGGACATTTGAGATTTTAGAGGGTGTTAAGCTCCATGCGCAGTAAACTTGTACGTTTTACTTTTTAAATTGTCATTGTAGTAGAGGTTAGTAGATGATAAAGTTTCGGTTGTAAAAAGGGTCCAAGCATGACTGGAATTACTGGATCTGGAAAATGCGTAGAACCAGACCACACAATATATTACACTGTCAGACTACTTACTATATTATAAACTTGTCACTTAAAAGGTCCTGTTATTACACTATCAGACTACTTACTATATTATAAACTTGCCACTTAAAGGGTCCCGTTGAAGTGGAAATTGATTGTGAAATTCCTCTTATACCTGGGAAGACAACTTCAATCTTTAACATGAATTCATCAGAATTATATTATAAATGAGCCAAAAGTGTAATCGAACTGTGTCTAGCACAAATGTATTCAAACGTTGACTACTGGAAATTGATAACAGATGCAAACTCCTAGAGCTTTTGGATGACAACCGAATTGGCTATCCCAGCCTGCTCTATTGTCAGGTCCAGATCCGTCAGCTGTTTGGGAGGAAACCCCATTGTCTGCAGCTGGTAACTTATTGGCCCACCAGGCCTCGATGCATCAATAAAAGAACGAATATCTCTGATGGTGTGGTGGTGGTTAAACCGAGAAACCATGCGAGTACCATCGGCCAACCTTAGCTGGAGAGATGTTGATGGCAACGAGTCATCCACCACTAAACGCATTGATGATAATGGAGAAGTGTTGAGGGAAGTGGCGGCAGTGGCAGGCTCAGAGGCAGTGCTGCTGCCGCTGCCAAGGGTTCTTCCTACACCCTGAAAAGCATTCCTTAGCTTAACTGGCTCCTGCAATCAAAGCAAGCATTAGTGAAATTCAGAACCTGAGTCCATGGAAAACACATCTAAAGGGGAGGTTAGAGGACAAACAGGGTAGTCTTCTTCCCGCCTTATCATATCAACATGCACTGAGGTCCTCCTATCCGCTGGTTCAAGCTCTTGTGGACATTTAGATTGCCTGATGCTCTGCACTCAGATAATACTGATAATAAGAATATTACTTCTACAATAGAATGAAAATAGGATATTTTCATCTTTTATCTGGGGAAGATATTTTCATCTAGAAAAAAATAAAAAAGAAACCAACATGGCTCGGATGATTTTACCAAAAAGAAAAGCTTCTCTCACTCAAAGAAAAAAAAAAATAAAATCAGTCAATAGATAAAATAAAGAGGGTAAAATTTGTTTGGATAAAACTATCCTGAGGAATGGAATAATAGAATATGTAGAGCGAAGGATGGCAATTACTCTCATTTGGTTCATACATTCAAACCAGCCAAAATGCAAACTATGGCCAGTTTGAATGTTTGAAGCAAAATTATGGTTTTGAGCTTCAAAAATGGGAAAAACATGAATATCAAACAGGTTGAGAAGAATAGAGATTACGGATTATAGGCAGACTTTCATAAACTCAATAAACACACAAATACAGATTTCATAGCATCATATACAGAAATTGGTCCAAAAGAACTTTAAAAATACTCTATTTTAAATTACCTCCAAGAATGGGGCATTTTCAGGATCATCCAGACGACGCAGTGGACCATCATCTACAGAAAATCCATTCCTCCAAAAAGTGATTGTGTGAGTTACCACTTCGGGTGGCTGAGGGTCAGACGAGACAGTCTCTCCCGTGAGTAATCTTGCTGTTCCAGTAAAACATTTTGAGCTTGACGAAGGTCGAGCATGCTCATGTGAACCGAGCATGGCACCAGATTTCTTAGCTTGATCGAAAATTGCATCCACATCATTACCTTTTGTAGGATCTTGAACAAGCATTCCACTGCAATCAGTGGCAAAAGACATCAACTTTAGTCCTAAGTAGTAATCAAAAGCAGTTCTTTTAAAAAAGAAAAAAAAATCTGAAAAAACAGCAAATTACCAACAGTTCCTGTCGAAAATTGCAAACCTTGATAGGCTAAAGGTTTGAAGAACTATATATCAATATATATATATATATATATATATATATACTGATTGTATAACCTAGGACAAAGAGCCCAGGACTATCAAACGCATCATGGTTTATTAATCTGTAATGGGCCGTAATGGGAATGAGAATAAAGGAAGTGTTTCCCTTTCCCATCCATTTAGTCACATAATTAAGAAACAAATATTGGTGAATCAACCAACTTATGAAATTGGGAAAGAACTACTCTACATTTTATTCCTTTTCATTCCCCTCTAGACTCTTCCCTTGAAGATTCTCAACAATTCTTTTGATTACGAAATGGTAAACATGCCCCTCACCATTTCAATTATACCTACTAAAATTGAGTCACTCATGTGGTTGCAGGCTATACCTGGTGCTGTCCTTACCTCCGCAATGGAGGTCCTAAGTTCGAATTCCACCTACCCAGAAAAAAAGAACCAAACAAACCAAGAAAGAAATCATCTAATAATGAAAAAATTCTTGTTTTTAAGGGCCGAGTAAAGTAAATTTCAGTTCATTCGAAATTGACCACCGACCTTTCTCGATACCCAAATGCTACTAGAATTAAGGGAAAAACACGTAATAAATTTACATATTGAAACCCAATTGCATCACTGAGAAACCATTTTAGAGAAATAAAAAAAGAAAGCTAATATCTTCCACTTACTTTCCTCCAAATTCTCAGCAAACAAACACAAAAATTCCCATAACCCGAAAACGAGAAAAGTATTACCTTTTCTCGCCGCCAGTGTAGTACTCCTGGTGCTCATCCGAGTCACTACCGGACCCATCATGAGCCGGCCGGTTCAGATCAGCGAGTGTACGGATGCCGCCGCGAGTACGGCTACCGGAGGGCTTTTTGTCAGCCTTCTTGTCGGAGGCGCGCCTCGATCGGAGCTCGTAGGGAGGCCGGGACAGGGTCGGCGAGGGCGAGCGGGACCGCGAATGCGTGGGAGAGTACTCGGGCGACTGCGACGGCGACGGAGACCGATTCTCGGGGACCGGGTGGTCGGCGGCGGCGGTGGGAGGAGGATTGTCGTCGAGGAATGTGGAGACGGCGGCATCGAGATCCCAATTGTGGGATTCCAAGAAGAAGAGGGCTTCTTCTTTGGAAGAGGAAGCGATCTCGCAGAAGGAGGTGATTAGGTCATCGCGCAGGGGCTGTGACTCGTGGGCTTCGGCCTCCATTGTTGCTTTCTTCGCTTCTTGCTTTGCTTGGGTGAGAGAGTAGAGAATGAAATTCGACTGCTTTTTTTCTTGCAACAGTAGTCTCTTTCTCTATAGATATTGATGACGCCTAGTCGGCTATACAGGCAAAAGGGCAATTGGATAAAAAGGTGGGCATCTTGAGTGTCGTTTTATTACCAAACGACATAGACTTCATCTGAGAAAAAAACGAAAAATAGGTGGATCTATGACTAATTTTTTTGACGGTGGATCTATGATTCTATAATTAGTCCTTGAATAAAAGTAGTTTAGGATGAAATGTCACATTTAGTCATCCTAAAACTATGTTTCTTTATCTTACTTTCGGTCCCTAATATCAGTTTGGGGAATTATAAACTAGCAACCAAAATTGGGATTAAAAAAAAAAAAAATTTAATTTTGGTTGCAAAATGTGACATTTGAATACTCAAATGACTAAACCGATACAAAAATTTAGTTGTGAGACCAAATTTAGAACAAATCATGAACCTGAACGTGATTGGGTGATTATTTAGGGATCAGTAATAATTCAATGACTAAAAATAGTATACATAAGTTTGCTTTTTAACTTCAGCAAAAATAAAATTTGCTCTTTAACCCAAAAATTAAAAAAAAAAAAAAAACTCTAGCCTATATTATCTTTCTCTTAAAAAACTTTTGTCGTATGTTTTTCTCACAAGACACCGGAAATGGATTGTTTTCTCTGCCTTCCTCCATTCTCTTTCATGAATTAGGAAGTTTTTTTTTTTCTTATAATTTTCTAATAAATTCATATTTAAATTCGGTTATAATTTCACATTTGTGTGAATTTTATACCACCTTATATTTGATCAGTGTAAATTAATTTAGATGTGTAATGCGAATATGTTAATTTTTTTTTCAAGAAATGTGAATCTCTTTTGATATTATAATCATAGTCTCTACTTGTCAAGAACGCACTTAGTAATAAATGAAAGTAAAATAATTTATTTGTAGTATTTATTATCTTCTTCTTTTAAAGAATTATGGTAACCTACGATTCTTGTCATTGTTACGTTTGTGATCCACTTTTTGTCTTCTTTTTTGAAGAATTTGAAATTATAATCTATGTTTGAAATTGTAATATTATGTGTTTGTACTATAATTAAAATTTTTAGCTTTTATTAATATTATTTTCTTGTGAGTCCCTTTTTATTTAAAAAAAAAATAAAACAAAAGGTTTGCTCTTTAGTCATGAGTACTGGTTATTATGAATGAGATCGCTATTGTTAGTTACTTCAATAAACATCGTCTCTCATTACCTAAACTTTGTGGAAACGACATCTCGCTCCTAGTTTCAAATTCACTGTTGTTTATTTGTGAATAAGGCTTTGATGACTATTGAATTATGGTTTGTTATACCAGTTTGAGCCCTGAATTATTGTCCTTATAATTTTTCTCAATGTTTTATCCCCTTCAAAGATATAACTTGTTTTCTTTGTAAACGATACCACGTTCCATCCATGACTCAGTGATATGCTCTTCTTGGTTTATCATAATTCATAAATTATAATCACAAGCTGTCTTATTCAGACTAATGTCATTCAGTGGGATGTTTTAATATCATATTTTAATATCATAAAGATGCACATCTGTATCACCAAATCTATAATCTATAACATACATAAAAGACTGAAATAAAATTCTGGTTTCGTTCAATTATTTTGTCTTTGTCTTTATTGTTCATTCGTCCATCTATTTTGTCTTTTATGCTTTGTTTATACTCCTCCACCGAAAAATCACAGAACCACCACCTATCTATACCACACAAAATGCAGACTACCAGTTGTCCCTTCAAGACACGAGACACTCATTTTCATCTAATTTCACCCAGAGTTTAACATGCTCTCCCTTGCCATTTCTCATCTCTTTGGTAGTGGTTATTCTTCCTCTCATGTCAAAATTTCATCTAAATCAGCAACAATATTCCTCCAATCAGCTCAGTAAGGCATCCAAATGAGTACAATTCTTCCAATTTATGATGGTTGTAATTTTTTTCCAATGCCATTTCATTTAGCTTAAACAGTTTCAGTTTTCTTTCTTATTTTATCATCTACTTCTCAATCTCAATTTGTGCATGCTTTGACTGTGAGAAAAAATTACGAGCTCCAGTATTTGAAGGCTCACTCCCAATCCACTTTGTAAATGTCTTCCTATCAAAATATTGCCTCTTAGTTAAGTCAAATTTTATAATTCAACTTTCTTGTCTAGGTATAATATTGGTATAATACCTCTTATATGCTGCCAGAAAGAGGGAGACAAAGGGATAGTGGTAATTTAAGATGTGTTCATGCCCACAACGAGAGAAATTTATGGCTCCTTTTTCTATTCATGGGAGAAAGTAACCTGCCTTTTTCACTTCTCTAAAATGGTCCTAGAGGTTACTCTGTGGCTTGTTCGGTGCCTTACAAAAAATTTTACACATTGTAAACTATAGGGTTTTCCTTGTAATTGTCAATTGTTCTAAAGTAGTTTTCTTTTTAGAAAAAAAAAATAAAAAAAAGGAGAAATAGGAAACCAACTAGCTTCTGCAGATATATTTGGGATAATGTAGCAGTTGGCATGGTATAGAGTATTTTATATGTAGTTGCTGACTACAAGTCATCAGGCTTAAATAAAATGTTAAAAAGTTGGGAGATACTATTTTGTTAAAATGTTAGTTGATTTCTAATCTTGGCCTATGGGCACGTCAAGTGACAAATATTTCCCTTTTCTTAACAAGATCTGGAGTGAATCCTCGATGTCCAAGTGAGGCTAATGTTATGTCCCGCACATTTGGTTCCCAAAAATCCAAATGTTGTTACTCATGGCTCTAAGGCAGTCTATATATACTTCTCATTCAAAAAGATTGAGGAAGACACTAGAACGTGGTGGACACTTCTAGAGTGATTAAGAGAAGTCTTGGCCATACTAGAAGACTCTAGTTGGTGCTATTAAGTCCTAGAAGGTTCTAGACAAAGCCGGATGGTGCTAGATGGGTTAGACGGTCCTAGAAGCTCCTAGAAAAACCTTAGAAGAGTCAAGATAGTGGGTGAACCTCTTAGAAAGATCTAGATCATGTTTTGTTTTAGAATTCTCTATGTAAATATCTTTATAGATATTATAACTTTATTTGAGAATAATTTAGACCTTTTGTAAGATCATGTCACTTGGCATGATCACAACCGTTGGTTAGTTTAGGCTTTGTCTATATAAAGGACCTCTTGGGTTCAATTGTATACAAGTCCCATTTGTAAGAGTTACAAGCATTCTAAGAGTAATACAAAGTTTTTATTCGCCTAAACTCTTTCATCCTTACTGCTTTGTCTCAAAAGCTTACTCTAAGTCCCTTTCTTGAGTATTGGTAGACTGACTTAGTGCGACAAACTGTGCTATGTGCCGCACGATTGTCTAGTTTGAGGTTAGGATTGTGACACTAAGACTTCTGCATGGGAAACTAGTAGTGCAAAGTCTACGTATCGTACATCAGACTGAAAATATAAAATTTCGGGCAAACAACATCAAGATCTTTTGTTCCTCAATTTCCAGAGGTAAAATTTCATCTTGTTCTGACTTTCTAAATAATTAGAATAAAAACCAACCTTGATGTATTGTTCACAGATAAAGATGAAGCATGATGGTTTGTTCTGGGTAACACCTCCACCACCAAGTTATACTCTCTAAAACGAGTGTCTTTCTCTGATCACTTTATTACTATATGGAATTTTAAGATATGCTATGATTTACCATCTCCTACCAGACTCATCAATTTTTAAGTGAAGTTTTAATTAATATATTTTATAAGACTTTACATCCGCGCATTAACATAAAATATTCAAATACTTGCGTATATAGTTTCAATAACAATGTCGAATGCATTATTCATCATCATTATTATGGGTCTATATATAACTATGTTACAAAAGAATATGATATTTGGAAATGTAAAGTCGAAGACCATTAATCTTTCATTAAGTGAATGATATGACTTACAATCATTTTCATTACAATTAGGGCCCTCTCCCCAAGCATGCTTCTTCTTTCTTAGCAGCAGGTCTTATTATATATAGCTTCATTAACTAGATCTTTCACCAATGCGTTTTTTCGAAATAATTGTCTTTAATTTGCTTTTTATAGGTTTCATTGGAGAAACTTAGTGAAGTGATTATTTGATATAATGAACGAGATACGCACAGAAATAGGTCCAAATATTCAGTAGATTTAGCACAGTTTATTTCATAGTCATAGCTATAAATTACGTATCAAAAATATTATTGAGATAATCAATGCTACACAAAAATCCGTACTATCATGATCATGTTGTGGATGTGATTCCTACTCAAAGAAAACTTTAAGTTGATTTACAAATAATAGCTTGTTTGAAAAGGAGCATCACTGACCCTTTTATGTGGCCATATGAATCTAGAGGTCCAAGATGTGGAAGGAGTAGCAGTAGTTTTGCGAGTGAGATGTTCTAGCATTTTATTGTCAAGTCTAATATGCAGTTGAGGGTTAATCAGCAATTGAATAGGTTATAGATGGCTTGGATATAGAAAGTAACACATAATTTTTTGGCTTTACCATTTCAATTTCTCCTATTAATACGAATGACTAGGCTATAGTTTGGAGAATCAAGCACTGAGAAATGAAGGTATTCTCTAAATGTTGTTTTCTTTCTTTAGTCAAGGACGATACCTTGTTTGAAAGTGTGGTACAAACAATCTAAAAAAAGAAGACGACTAATCTGAAAAAAGAAGAAGAAAGAAGAAATTTTCATCTTCTCTATCTCTTATTTAGTTTTCTTAATAACAAGTTGGCCATGACACTGGCAGTGCGAGAAAAAAACATGGAAGTTGCAAGAGCTTTTGCAAAGAATGGAGGGAAGAAAAAGGTTAATCTCTGTTATTAGATTGATAATCTTGTGATAATTTGAAGTGCGATTTACTAATTATCTTTCTTACTTATATGGATGGAAATCATTTGAAAATTTTGAAGTAGAGATGTAATGACAGAAATTAAAACGTTTACATCTAGAGACTATTCATATCATACATCTAATCAAATGTATTCATTCCTTAAAGAATGAATGCATAAATTTTTTACAGCTTAATTGTTTCTGACCTTGAACAATAAGAATGGGAAACTAATTTCATATTTCAATTTATTGATTCAACCATGTGACTCCGAAATCTTTATTATATGAGTGACAAATTTAAAACACACTTCTACTTTTGCTAAAGTTTGAGAAGTTACTGAAGCCAGTTTATAGTTTATTTATCGTCTCTCCAATTTTTCTTTTGTGTAAGGTGTCTACATGACTAACGGGATTTATGAGGAATTTAGCCTCCAATTAGTGATGCCTAGAGTTATTCCACTTTTTTCAATAGCACAACAAGATCTGCATCAGTTGCCCAAGCCACCATTAGCTATAATCAAATGTCGAACATAAAAGGTGCAAACCAAAGTTTTCCCTTGTTGAAGGCTCTACATAATACTATTTGATTGACCAAGGATTAGGACACTGGGATACAAGCACACTGCGTACATATGTATGTTTTTTATCTTTTATTTTTTACAGTTTTACAACAATTTCAAAAGAAATGATAATGCGGATTATTAGAATAATAGTTAAAAGAAATGAGCTCTATGTTGAGAAGAAAGAATTTGCAACATAGAATTGCAGCAGGTAAGATGGTTTCATAATCAAAAAGTTCATTTCTATTTTGGTAGATAAGGTTAATAGTTATTTTCGTCATTGTAGTTTTATGTATGACATTACACTTGTTAAAATGCTAAATTAACCCTGGCATCTTATTATATACAGTTCTGTTTTGAGTATTATAGAATTGTATTCACACACTCAATAATGATAATTCAATCATTCTTAATTTCCATTAGCAAGCAAAAGTTAGTGTACAAATTACTACGTCCAATTTTACTCTCGATTCAGCAAAGAGTTATGCTGAAACAACCAAAATTCTCATGTACATCAGAAAAGGCAACGTTACTCCACACGTGCGAAGCACGTAGCAGCAATAGTACATGTAAACGTCCAAAAGTATATATATTCTTTATAATACAACGGCTCTTATAAAATATTGGTAAATATGATGTCATCTCTTGACATTCCTTGGCTTTAATCTACATAGATGGCGTTTAAGTTGATAATCCGCCCATCAATTTATTCTTTAACCTTCCCATTTGACGAGGACATGGCAAACAAGAGGATATGGAATGCAGATTCTATCCAAGTTCCTATTAGTCCAGTTACAAGAGCACGTGCAAAAAATTTCCAAAATGCGTTAAATAGACTGATTTAAGGGATTTGGATTCAAGCATGCATATGGAGATCCATTAATGGAGATGAACGAATTTCTAAGATCTTAACAAACTTAATTCAAGTTCAAGAAAGTCCATAAGCACATAGGAATCTGATATGTAAAGACTTGAACGCCAAGTCATAACTTACTTTTTTATTTTAGCTATTAGTTTCCCAAAACGATTTATTTGTTTGTTTCATTTTCTTTAGTGGTGTGTAATAGGCTGAAAATTAAAGGATTAAAATCAGATTACCTACCATGTAATTAGGGACGAATTTAGGTTAGCTATTAGGGTTATTTTCCTACTTTTCTTTTCTGATTTTGAGTGAGTTGCCTTAGGCATTTTTAGGATGTTTTTAGACTGAAAATTTTTAATATTGTACACTTTTCATTCAATAAGAGCATATTACAATTCATTAAAAATTAAGAGCAATTTTTCTTTGGTTCTTTGAGAACTTATTCGAACTTATCACATTTCTCTGTAGCATTCATTCCTTGATTTATCAATCGAGTTTTTCATCCTTGATTGTGACGTCTTCCTTTATACCAAGGTTCACATCTCTTTATAGGTGTCAGGTCGAGGTTTTCCATCCGAATCTAATTGTAGGACGGTCCTAGGCATCATCCTTATTTCGGATTTCGTCACAAGTTGGCGAGGTTCGTATCATTTGGTATCATAGCCGGATTCTAGTCTCAGGTTTAATCTATCCTTTACCTTTTCTTTTAGTTAAAACTAGTCTATATTCTTTCTTCTTTATTTCATCTAATTCGTCCCAAAAAAAAAAAGACATAAACTCGATCTGTTCTAGTCGTAGCCAATTTTGATTGCTTGTTTGCTTTTGAATCCAAATTTATTTCTTGGTGTCTTTCAGTTAGTCTTTGTGTTTTTAATTATTATTTGGGTTCTCAATTAAAAAAAAAAAGAAAAAAAAGAGAAAGAATCCCGAAATCAAAAAAAAAAAAAAAGACGAACCTGTGGTTGAATTAGAGAATTTTGATAGTACTTCGGTAAAACGGTTGTAACTTTTGATCTAGTTATCGAAACAATACATATTATATATCAAATTGAAGCTTATTCCGAGCCCTATGACTTTGAACCGACTATGTACCATTCACCCCAGTTTTTGAGCCCAAAATCCATCTTTTTCATCACTTTCCAAGCCTTCAAAGTTTTGTGTGCGTTTTTCTCTTTTTTCATTGTTTCACTTTCTTTGCTTATCAATTCCTAGAAATTGTTATTCCAGGTTATTAAATTAAATCCTGATTTGATTGGTGAGTTTTTGTGCGGATTGTTGCTCAGAAATTCTGATTATTTGTTTGAATTAGTTTGATAAGTACTTTTGAGAAATTACGAGTGGAAAAAGGCAAGAGTGCTAAGCACATAAGAGGGTAAAAGCCAATGTGATATATTCGAGTGAAACATAAGTGAAATTGAGTGATTCATTACTAAGTGAAACACGTGAGAGAGTGTGTAAGGACCTATCTTTTTTTTTTTA
Organism: Parasponia andersonii; assembly: GCA_002914805.1. Lineage (NCBI taxonomy): Eukaryota > Viridiplantae > Streptophyta > Magnoliopsida > Rosales > Cannabaceae > Trema > Trema andersonii. The sequence continues at coordinate 83,137 of JXTB01000411.1, forward strand.
AAACTTTGTTTTGCAGCAAACATGTCAGACAACAAGGACAGAAACAATTCTGGAGATACATCGGGAGTGGGTGATCCAAAACTTCTCATGGAAGTCTTAATTGGCGAGATGAGGAGAGTAATGAGAGCCGAGATAGAGCAGGTTCATGAACGGATAGACAAAATAGAGAACAGACGTAAGGAACAACCACAAATCACTCCTAATATGCGTAGAAGAGAGAGAGTCCAGCATAGGGAAGCGAGAGCTGAAGATGAAGAATATTATAGAGATACTTGTGGAGATGAAGACGATTGAGATTCGATTGTTGGTAATACGAGGAATGTTGGGCAGTTTAGAGGAGCTAGGAATCGAGAATATAATTCTTTGGGTAGCATTAAGATGAAGATTCTGTTCTTTAAAGGTAAGAACAATCAAGAAGCTTACCTCGAGTGGGAAAAGAAGGTTGAATTAGTATTTGATTGCCATAATTACTCTGAGACTAAGAAGGTAAAGCTAGCTGCCATTGAATTTTCCGATTATGCAATTGAATGGTGGGATCATTTGGTAATGAATAGGAGAAGAAATAAGGAGCTAGAGACGTGGGAGGAGATGAAAACAGTGATAAGAAAGAGGTTTGTACCGAGCTACTACTACTGGGATTGTATAACAAGTTGCAAAGCCTTAGGCAAGATAACCGGAGTGTAGAGGACTATTATAATGAGATGGAGATTGCTATGATTCGAGCGAATGTAGAGGAGGATCGGGAGGCTACAATGTCCAGATTCTTGATTGGTTTGAATCGAGAAATTGCTAATGTGGTGGAACTGCAACATTACGTAGAGTTGGAAGATATGATCCATATGGCTATAAAAATTGAGAACCAACTCAAGAGGAGAGGTAGCACACGTCCAAGCCAAAATACAAGTACATCCACGTAGAAATCGAATCAATAGAAGAAGGATGAGAGGCAACCTACGATAAAGCCTAAAGCTGAAAAGCAAGAAGTGACCAACCACGTAAATCAAGGTAAATCCGATTCTTCTACTTCTAGGAATCATGATATCAAGTGCTTTAAATGTTAAGGAAGTGGTCACATAGCTAGCCAATGTCCAAATAAAAGAGTTATAGTGTTGCGAGATGACGGTAAATTGAAACCGAAGACGAAGATGACACCGATCTTATGCCACCATTGGAGGATGTCGATGAAGAGGAATACCCTGCCCAAGGAGATTTATTGGTGACAAGGAGAGCTTTGAGTGTGCAAGTCAAAAAAGATGAAGAGGTGCAACGAGAAAACATCTTTCATACTAGGTGCCACGTTCAAAATAAGGTATGTAGTATGATTATTGATGGTGGTAATTGTACTAATGTTGCTAGCACTACTATGGTGGAGAAATTAGGGTTACTAGCCATGAAATATCCCGGACCTAATAAGTTGCAGTGGTTAAATGATAATGGTGAACTGAAGGTGAATAAATAAATGTTAGTTTCTTTTCGTATCACCAAATATGAAGATGAAGTTTTGTGCGATGTGGTTCTGATGCAAGTTGGACACTTGTTACTAGGTCGACTATGGCAATTTGATAGGCGTATTAAACATGATGGCTTCACCAACAAGTACTTGTTTGTACTTAATCAAAGGACAATCACTCTAGTTCCTTTGACACCAAAAGAAGTTCATGAAGATCAAGTAAGATCACAAAAAGAGAGTGATCAAAAGAGAAAGAGTGAAAAAGAGATAGAGGTCGAAGAAAAAAAGGGAGAAAATGCAATAATAGATTCAGCCATTGAGAGGCAAACAAAGAGAAAACAAAATAATTTTTATGCCAAAGCCAAAGAAATTAAGAGAGCGATGTTTTCAAACCAGCCGATGATTGTACTCTTGTACAAAGAGGCATTTTTAAACACTAACGAACTTGACCCTGCGTTGCATAGTTCTATTATTTCTCTGTTGTAGGAATTCGAGAATGTGTTTCCTGATGAGGTACCACATGGTTTGCCTCCAATTAGGAGAATAGAACATCAAATTGATTTTGTACCCAGCGCAGCCATTCTAAACCGACCAGCCTATAGGAGTAACCCCGAGGAGACAAAGGAGCTTCAATGGCAGGTTAGAGAATTGATGGCAAAAAGGTACATTAGAGAAAGCATGAGTCCATGTGCAGTTCCGATAATTTTGGTTCCTAAAAAGCATGGATCATGGCGAATGTGTGTTGATTGCCGAGCAATTAACAATATAACGGTAAAGTATCGCCATCTTATCCCTTGCTTAGATGATATATTAGATGAATTGCATGGTTTTTGTGTCTTTTCTAAAATTGATTTGAAAATTGGATATCATCAAATCCGAATGAAAGAGGGTAATGAATGGAAAACTGCGTTCAAAACAAAATATGGTTTATATGAATAGTTAGTTATGCCTTTTGTATTAACTAATGCTCCTAACACTTTCATGAGATTAATGAACTATGTTTTGCGTGCTTTTTCGGAAAGTTCACAGTTGTTTATTTTGATGATATTCTGATTTATAGCAAAAACTTGGATGAACATGTAGTACATTTGAAATCTGTTTTAGATGTACTTAGAAAAGAAAGGTTGTTTGCTAATATGAAGAAGTGTATCTTTTGCACTGATAAACTTGTGTTTCTAGGATTTGTTGTGAGTGCACAGGGTATACAGGTCGATAAGGAGAAGGTACGTGCAATTCAAGAGTGGCCAAGTCCCACGACCGTAGGAAATGTGAGAAATTTTCATGAACTTGCTAGTTTTTACCTGCAGTTTGTGAAAGACTTTAGCACATTGGCCGCACCATTTACCGAAGTAATCAAAAAGAACATTGGTTTCAAGTGGGGAGAAGAACAAGAAAAAGCGTGTCAACTGATCAAGCAAAAATTGAGCAACGCCCCTTTATTGTCTTTGCCTAACTTTAATAAAATGTTTGAAATTGAATGTGATGCTTCAAGTATTGTTATAGGTGTAATTTTAATGTAAGAGGGACGACCAATTGCTCACTTCAGTGAGAAACTAAGTGGGGCAGTCTTAAACTACCTGACTTATGACAATGAGTTGTATGCATTTGTTAGGGCTTTGGAGACATGGCAACACTACCTATGGCCTAAAGAGTTCTGATTCATACTAATCATGAGTCCTTGAAACACCTGAGAGGCTAACATAAGCTGAGCAAGAGACATGCCCGATGGGTTGAGTTCATTGAGACGTTTTAGTACATTATTCGATGTAAACAAGGTAAGGAAACGTTGTCGCAGATGCACTTTCTCGTAGGGCTATTATTAAAAAGAATATCAAAACTTGGGAAGAGTATTTATCGTATGTTGATGAACTTAATTTGAGAACAAATCCTTTTCAAGAAGAGGGGAATGATGAGGATATGGCAAGCACGAGGGTATGGAATGCAGATCCTACCCAAGTTCCCATCGGTCCAGTTACAAGAGCACGTGCAAAAAAATTCCAAAATGCGTTAAGTGGACTGATTCAAGGGATTTGGGTTCAAGCATGCAGGTGGAGGCTCATTAATAGTGATGAACGAATTTCTAAGGCCTTAACAAGCTTGATTCAAGTTCAAGAAAGTCCATAGGCACATATGGAAGGGAAATCTAATATGTAAAGACTTGAATGCCAAGTCATAGTTTACTTTACTATTTTAGTTATTAGTTTCCCAAAACGATTTATTTGTTTGTTTCCTTTTCTTTAGTGGTGTGTAATAGGCTGAAAATTAAGGGATTAAAATCAGATTGCCTACCATGTAATTACGGACGAATTTAGGTTAGCTATTAGGGTTATTTTCCTACTTTCTTTTTCTGATTTTGCGTAAGTTGCCTTAGTAATCCCTTAATTTTCAGCCTATTACACACCACTAAAGAAAAAGAAACAAACAAATAAATCATTTTAGGAAACTAATAACTAAAATAGAAAAATAAGATATGACTTGGGGTTCAAGTCTTTATATATCAGATTTCCCTTCCATATGTGCTTATGGACTTTCTTGAACTTGAATCAAGCTTGTTAAGACCTTAGAAATTCGTTCATCTCCATCAATGGGCCTCCACGTGCATGCTTGAACCTAAATCCTTTGAATCAGTCCACTTAACGCATTTTGGAATTTTTTTTATACGTGCTCTTATAACTGGACTAATGGGAACTTGGATAGGATCCACATTCCATACCCTCGTACTTGCCATGTCCTCATCACCATTACGCTTTATGTTTAATATCTCATATAACTCCTTATTAATCTCTTGTACTTAATGTAACTGAAAATGAACATAATGGACTTGTATTGACACATGTGAATGAATGAAAGAACTATTAGAAATCTATTTTCAATCCCTCTATTCTCCAATGTTTTCTTCTCTTACTTATATAGTTTATTTCAATATCTAGTTCCATATTTACTTTTATTTGGTAACAATGGCAAAAAAGATTGCAAGTAGAATATAACAGCAATTGTGTAAATAAAGATTTAAGAAAAAGAAACTCTTAGACTAATGAGTAATGACAGCAACTAAAAGACATACCATCTTAGAGTCGCTGCTAAAATTCATCAGAAAAATTCAAGCAAAATCTTTAGATTTGGAAGGCATTTCTCAACCATCTCCAAATAATCATCACAGAGAAGTAACATTTGGCAAAGTGATCATCGAAAAATAAATAAATAAAAACCAAAGATTTCAGTTTTTGACTATGTTTGCTTTATATGACCTGAGAGAAAGAATCGTTCTAGCAATCATAGCTTATAAATTATTATTCTTCATTATAACGACAAGAATTTTTATTACATTTATATAATTAATTAGGATAGAATATCAAATTATATTTCCTGATTTACCTACAGAAATAAGGAAAAGGAATGTAATTTGATATTTTTATCATAAAGATTTAAATAAACTTGAATAAGACTTTAGCCCACATGCAAATTGTATGTCACTAGATTCATAATTCCCAAAAACATGATTTACATTAGTAAAATATGTTATATGTTTGTAGTCTCAAAATTGATATATAAGCATGTATGTTTAATTTTATGCAATCATATAATTTGCGAATTTTTCTAATACCAACTGTGATATTCTCGAATTGAATGGTGACAACTTTAAAGTTTGGGAAGAGAAAATTCTTCTTCACTTAAGGTGTGTGGACATTGATTATGCTATAAGGAAAGATAAACCAATGATAACTGAAACCAACACTATAGCTCAAATTGCTTTTTATGAACAGTGGGAACGATCTAATCGCCTCAATATGATGTTCATAAAGACCAAGATATCTGTTGGTATTCGTGGTTCCATTGACCAGCATGACGATGTCAAGGCTTTACTGAAGGCTATCGATGAAACGTTTTGATCTTCAGATAAGGCACTTGCCATCACCCTTATTATGAAGTTTTCATCATCAAGACTCACTAGTGTGAAAGATGTGCATGTGCACATCATGACAATAAAGGACATTGCATAAAGGACATTGCAGCTCAATTACAGACTTTTGAGGTTGAGATGTTTGGATCTTTTCTTATGCACTTTATATTGAACACCCTTCCACAACAATATGGACCTTTTAAAATATCTTACAACACATATAAGGATAAGTAGTCAATCAATGAACTCATGACCATGTATGTTCAAGAGGAAGGGAGGTTGGTTATGGAATTAGGTGAGAGTGCGTTAATAGTAACACAATAAAAGATTCAGAACTAAGCCAAACAAAAGGAAAAAGGTAAAATACCTCCCAAAGGTGAAATCGAAAAGAAATTCAAGTCCTTCTTTTGCAAAAAGAATGGACACATAAAGAAAGATTGCACCAAATTTCAAAAATAACTTGGGAAGAAAGATTATCCAATCTCCTTTATTTATTATGAATCTAATATGGTTGATGACATGGATTGATTCTGGTTCTCCAATCCATATTTCGAATACCTTGTAGGGTATGCAAAACCTAAGGAAACCAGTGATAAGTAAGCAAAGTATCTATTTAGGAAACAAGATGCGTTCACATGTGGAAAATATTAATGCAATTTAATTTTAAGCAGTGGATATGTTTAAGTTTTGGAAAAGACTATATTCCTAGTTTTTCTGTGGATAAATTAGATTATATAATTTGATATTCTATCCTAATTAATCATATAAATACAATAAAAATTCTTGTAGGATAAAATTTATTATATTAAGTATGATTAACAACAATTAATATCATTTTTCCATTTGTGATCTAAAAATACTTAATATATAATTTTGTATAATATAAAATGTTGTGGTTATTCTCTAGTTAATTAAAATTACATAGATCACTAAGCATTAAATATTTATACACAATTGTTCATATAAATTGCAATCTATCGGTATGAGTAATATTTAAATATGAACATAATTTTTAATTTTATGCACAAAAATATTCATATAAATTGCATGTATAAAAATTAACAAACAACGGATACAAATTAAATACGCACATAAAGGTCGAAAATTCAGTTTCATAAACTGATTCTTTGCAAAATTGCCAATTTTCTGAATTTTCCGTAACAATACTCCTTTTATTTAAATTCTGGATTTTTTTTTTAAAGTGAAAAATGGGTCCGGAAACGACAAGCTGTTTTAGACCTAAGGGCTGCCGTTTTTCTGTCAAAAACGACATGTAGTTTGCGCAATTCCTTCAAAGAACAACATTTAGTTTTCCAAAACTACAGCAGCTAAACGTCTACAAAAACATGTAATTTTTTCCTTAAAGCTAAAAAACGACACAACCAGATACTTATAAGCGGCATGTCATTTTTTTGGAAACAATAGCTCCAAAACATCAAAACGACACGTCGTTTTTCTGAACGACGGAGGCCAATTTTGACAAAACGACATGTAGTTTGACGTTGCCTTCAACCGAGTCTTTTTGACTCGTTTCGACCCGGTTCATACCCGATCAGTTTTCACACCTCCGAACACCAAAATTAGCATTTCAAATCATAGAAATGTCAGAAAATCAATTTCCTAATGATTTCTAACCTCATTTTTGATCCAAAAATTATAACTAACAAACTTGGATTTTGAATAAACTTTCAGGTATTTTCACAAAATTTTCCTATTTCGAAAACTCATCAAGAGAGAGGTTAAACCTTGAGTTAATATGATCTACGTTAAAACAAATGGCATAAAAGATCAAATGTGAAAATAGCTTAAGGATCGGCGAGTTACACCTAAAAGCAGAAATAATGAACCACAGACAAGTAGGAACTGGCAAAATATACCCAACATAATACCGACTACCATTAGAGTTCAAGCATCATCACTAGCCCCGTCAGCCGTGTTGGAAAGGCGAGGGACAACAACGGGTCCGCCACGGGCTTTCTCAAAAGCAAAACTTATCCTCAAAGGTCGACCCAGCAATGCCTGGCACCAAAGTTTGATCATCCGCATGAATTTTTTAAACAAGATTTCTCTATTGGTGAAAATTATATAGACCCAGCTTACCTTTCCATCCATGGCGTCTTTTGCAGATACGGCGTCATCTTCCTTCAAATAGTGAATAAATCCAAAGCCTCTAGATCTACCGGAGTCTTTGTCATATATTATCTTCACTGACAAAACAAATAAGGGCATAATTTAAAGAAAATACTTTTTTAATTTTTGAACTTATCATTGTCTAATAACATTCTGCCATAGATCTCTTACAACTTAACGTTGGGAGAACAACTTTTCCAATTGGGATTAGACTATTCACGAATATATGTACAACATAAAAAAAAAAAAAAATCAAAATAGTTTATGTATTATTGAAGTTCAAAGCCTCTAAATGTGCTCTCATACTTAAATCACTTTCAAGTTTAGTGGCAAAAGCATAAGTACTATAGAACATGGAGGAGTAAACTTGGTTCTAGATCACCTAAAAAACAAAGGGCATTTTTTTCGGTTAGGCTTTTCTTCAAACACATAGACGACAAATGAAATACAAGAATGGATTTCTCATCATTGAAATGTTTTACCTTCAGTGACCTCCCCAAACGAGGAGAAAGCGTCTTTTAAAGACTTCTCGTCCACCGACCATGATAACCCTGCAAGACCCAGAAGTGTTCATCGTCATTGTCATCATTAAGAACTGAAGCACAAGAAAAAGAAACAGAGATAAACAGAGAGAGAAATGGAGATGAACCTCCAACAAAAAGTGTATTATTTGAGGCTGTAGAGGGTGGAGAACAATAGCACCGGCAACCCAAAATTGGGTTTTGGAGAGTTGGGATTGTCGTTGTTGACGTTCTTCTACTAAGAAAACTCATCAAGGTGTTTCTCATAGCCATAGTCGGTCTCTGTTTTCTAGTTCCTTTTTCTTGGTGATGCTGAACCAGGAACCTGAGAAAACCCTCTGGACTTGTTACCGAGAGGCCCAGCCCATTTATTTCTCGTCAATATTATTCGGGAAATGGACTCCAATTTTGGGAGAATTGGGATTGTTGTTGTTGACGTCTTCTACCTAAGAAAAGTCATGAGTTTTCATTGGAATGGGTTAGACCTTCTAGACTTGTTACAGATAGGCCCAGCCCATTTATTTTTCGTCAATATTGTCCGGGAAATGGACTCAACGGTATGCATTTCGTAGATTTATATTTTTAACTATAGTAATTTTTTTCGTAATGTTTTACAATCACAGCAATTTTTATAGTGAATTTTCAAATTTACCCTTCCTATCAGACTAGTTTTTTTTTTCCTTACTGATTAATTATCTTCTTTAGACTTAGTAACCAATTGATTATCTTCATTACCAATTTACTATCTTTCATAAAATTAGTAACCAGTTGATATCTTCTTTAGACTTAGTAACAAGTTGATTATCTTCCCTATCAACGGACTAGTTTCCATAATATTTGATTATCTTTTTTAAACACAGAAGGTTGATTATCTTTATCAAACTAGAACTAGTTACAACAATCAAAAATTATAATAAACTAGTCGTTAGAACAAAAGCCTCAGGACTGTAATTGGTTTATTATCTTCCTTAGAGTTGAGGAGTGGAAGGGTTTTTTTCCCCTTAGGCTTAGTAACTGTTTATTTTTTTCTAAATTGTTTTTCTTTTTAAAAAAAGTTATTATCTTCTAGCGAGAATATACTTAATCTTTACTCTAAGATCTGAGAATAATGAGAGTTTTCAATGACTGTTATACATGAAAAAACTTTATACGAAAGCTCATACATAAAATACCCATTTTTTTTTCATTTCACCAATTCTTCTTTTTTTGTGAAATAAATACCAAAGTATTTTATATATAAATATATACTATGATATAAATTTCAGAATATATATCATGGGTATAAATTTACACTGTGAATGTATCATAAATAAATACTTAAATTTACAAATATATACATATAGCACGTATTTTACACATGAGATATATACTTGAAAAATGGTTATTTGGTGAAATAAAATTAGAAAATATGTATCTCTAAAATAGAAAACATAAAAAAAAAAAGGGATATTAGGTGTAAATTTCACTATAGAATGAGATGACTTGTTTGGACTCCTTTTTTGTTCAAAAAAAGAGAATTTACAAGAAATTGTCAATTTTTCTTTTTCACATCAATTTACAAAATGACTTTTTTTCAACTATTTAATAAATTACCCTTTTTTTTCTTCCTTTTCTTTTCTTTTCTTTTCTTTTCTTTTTTTTTTTGTTTTTTTGAAATGACTTTTTTTAAGTATATCAGTTTTATTTACAGTACAATTTTATGTTTGTATATTACTTATATGTATATTATACAATTTTATGTATAAGTATATTAAATAACAATATACTAATTTTGAAAAGAATAGTACTTTGGGTCATGTTTAGTTTAGTCCAATGTAATAAGAATTATAATGGAGTGAAATAAATGACAGAGCCACATAGACCCAAATGATGCAATTGTCTTCCCCCTTGAGTTTTGTTTTTCCTGTAAATAGCATGTAAATTTTTTTATAAAATTACTTTTTGCCTTCTCTAAACTTACCCTTTACTCCTCTAAACTTATAAAATTTTGAGTTAGGCTATTTCTACAATTGAAGCACATTTAATTTTTGCCCCCTAGGGATTAAATATATGGTTCTGCCCTTGAGTGGAATTAAATAAGAGTAGAAATAATATTTTATTATTTGATTGAATTAGTCTAATAAAATGAAATAAAAATTATATGGACTAAAATAATTTTATTTTTAGATATCCTACTAGAGCAAAAAGAAAATTTTGAGTTTTAAAGTGATTGATAAAAGTGTGGATATAATTAATATTTCAAAGGAATCTTTATTCCAAGCAAACAAAAGAATTGTCTTGAAATTTAATGGTCGTTCCATTCCAACCAATTAAACATACCATTAGGATTTAAACCATTTTTTTCTTATATTATCTTAGCAACAAGATTTGGTATTATTATACCTAGTTACAATAAAAATATAAAAAATAAAATAAAATAAAAAAACGCTACTGCACTTCAATCCACAACAGATTTAGAGAACTTTATTCCAAAAAAAAAATGCTAATGTATTTGTATACTAATTAATTATCCTAAATAGTCTTAAATATCATACCAAAATTTGAAAACTACTGAAATTAAGAGGTTACCACGAATGAGAACTATCAAAACTGGTTAACTAATTAATATTTGATTTATTGGTTCAATCAATAGAATTATTCGATTCAAAATGTCAAAATTTGTAAAATTTGTCTTCTAATCTAGAGCAAAGTCTTTATGATGAAATGGGCTTGAGGGGCATAATAGCCTTGAGGGGCAAACGAGCTGCGCTGCCCAGTCCGCAAAAAAGAAAATAAAGCCCGGCTAGGCCCGGACCGTGCTTGGCCTATTTTTTTTTACATTAGATTATTTTTTACAATTTTTTTAAAAGATGTTAAGTTTAAATTTTTTTAATTGAATTTTTATTTAAAAAAAATAGATAACATAAACTAAATATGTTATATTTTTTTTTTCTATTATTAAAAATTTAATAATAATTAAATAAGATATAATATATAAGTTGAAACTGAATAGTTGATTAAAAAAAGTTAAAAGCAAAACCATAAAGAAAATTATTTAGAATTATAATAAAAATATTCAAAAATTGAAAAAACAAATAAATTTGAAAATTTGAATTTGATTTTATTGATAATTATTGATTACAATTCAAATTATTACTTGAAAAAACTAGTATATAATTAATTATAAGTTTATGATTCATTATCATCATTCATGCACAAGTTATTGAAATTTTCAGCTAATTCTTCATTGCAAATATGAATAGTTTCTTAATTTTGTTTGGCTATTTGTACCCAATCTTTAATACATGCTAGTACCACAATTATTTCAGTGACCAACGAAGTCCTTTGATCATCTATTATCATCTTAGTCGTGCTAAAAGTAAATTTAGAAGAAATCGTGGATACTAGAATAGTTAAAACATCACGTGCTAATTGTGAGAATACCGAGAATCTTGATTGAAACCTTTACCACTATTCAAAAAGTTTGAAGTTCTCATCATCTAGGTTGATATTAGAATTTAGTCCAATATACTAGTAAGCTTAGAGGATTGCGATGAATACATTGGTAGTAATGGTTAACTTGAACTTGATAATGCTGATGATGAGCCATGACTACGCCCTTGAGAACAAGAACTTATCATGCTCCAAAAGACTTATTCTTTGATTGTTCTTCAGTTTGTTATTAAGTGTGTTATTGTTGACTACATGTTCTGCCAAACTTAATTTTATATATACTATACATTTCAAAAAAATTGTCACGAGTATTTGTATATTCAGAACTATAATCTATCTCAAAATATGCAGCAATATAGCAAATTAAATTAAAAGGACCATTTAATTTACCATTAGAATCTAAAATAAACATAAATGAATATAATAAAAAAATTGCAAACCAATATTTTAAAAATATTTATTACATACATATTATAATTGGTTCAAATATAGAGTCACTTCTTTCTTTACAAAATATTTCGACAATAAAAAAGATATGATGTAAAATAATTGGAGAAGTAGGATAATAAATACAAGATTAGGCAACACTAGCTTTATAAAAAAAAAGTCTAAAACGTGTACAAATTTTTCACAAATAAACTAATCTTTATCTTTCAATACTAATGAACCTATTTTTGAATTGTAAAATATAGTAATTGGAATTTTGTATGGTAATGTATTTTTCAACATCAAATAAGTGGAATTCTATCTTACAGGCATGTCAGTATAAAATTTTCTTAGTTTTAACTTTTGAGCTATACAATATCTTTTAAATTCAGCAATATGAGAATTAAAAGCATGAATGTAAGTAATAATAGATCGAATATTTTCAATACATACACTTATTACATCCATACCTGATTTAACGATAATATTGATAATATAATATACACAATACTGATGTAGTAAGAATCTTCTAGTATATGAACTTATCAAATTGCTAAGTAATTTTATGGCCTTTGTATTTGTGGTAGCATTATCTAAAATAAAAGAGATAACGCAGTTTGCTATGCCACATTCTTCAATAACACTTAAAATTTTATCTATAATAATTTCAGCAGTATGTTTGTTTTCAACGACTCTAAAACTAATTATTATTTTTTGTATCATCCATCTTGAATCTAAATAATATACAATTACGCCTAAGTAATCTTGTTTGGAATTAGCATCCCAAATATCATAAGTCAATACTATACAAAAGTTTAATAAAGTTAATTCAGATATTGATTCTTTACGCATATTTTCATAAACTTTGATGAAATCACTCCTAGTGGTATTTCTAGAAACTTTTTTAAGTTAGGATAATAAGATTTTCTAATATGATCTTCATAGTTATTACAATCACCAAATCCTAATGGTAAATCCTTTATAGCAATTAAATGTGCTAGAGACTTCATAGCTATTAAAGGATCATAGTTCTAAGAGCCTACCTAACCATTCTTATTGAATTAAAGTGTTGATTAAGTGGGTTCCTTGTCTTCTTTGTATTTTTTAATACATGCATCACTATGTCTATTCAGATGAGTAGTCCCGCTTGATAGTTTAGTAGTTAATAATTCCTTATAATATTTATATATTGTCATTTTTGTCTTCTGACTATCAGCCTCATCTTTGAATTCCATATTAAAATGATCATACACATTGAAAATTATCCTTGCATGTTTGGAGGTCGTATTTGCGCTTGGCGAACAACTATCTTAAAATTATAAACAACTGCCACTAGTATTTGGATTAGTTTGCGTTTCGGAGATTTGGTCACCATCTTCAGCTATATGAAGTTAAATATATTACTTAATTAATTTGAACATATAATACTAAACTTTATACTAAATTATAAACAACCAACTACAAATTACAAATTAATTGAAATTAAAATATAATATTCTAATAAACTTTCTACTAATGTAACTGTAATCTAGAAAATATAATAAGATTAAATTTTCAAAAGATTATCTATATCAGTTATCTAATAATTAATTTAAAGATTTGAAATTCAAAAGTTGAATTTAAATTTGGAAATAATCTAAAAAATTAATATGATTAAATTTTTTAGATAATCAATGTTAATTATGTGATAATTAGTTTGAGATTCGAAATTTAAAAGTTAAATTCAAATTAATAGATATTTGTAGAGATTTAATTTGATTAAATCATCTATATATCCAATTTAAATTTAAATAGAAAGTTTACATTTTATATTAATGAGATTAAAATAATAATTTGAAAATTATGAAATAATTTCAAATTTTGTTATATTCAAGGAGATTTAATTTTGATTAAATCTTTTAATTAAATTAATTAGATTTTGTGAAAATCTTAATCATTTAAATTTGAATATTATCTCTCACAATTATTATTTAATAATATATTTTGTGAAAAGATTATTCAATTATTAAATAATAATAATAAATGCTATAATAATTGATAATTATTAATCTTTTAATTTATTAAATTCTACCGATACTTGATTATTATATGTAATATTGCATGCATATTCTATATAAAATATGTAATTACATGATCTTAGTAACATGTTATATAGGATAGTAGAGCTACTCATATGTAAAATATGAACATACTTACATAACTGATTTTATGTTACTAAGTAAGTTAGATAAATGGGTAAAATTATTAAATCCCTAATTATAAAATATTGAATGGAAGAATGTATGATATACCTACGGTCTTTATTATTAGTTCATTATGTACTAGGATGAGTCTCGCCTCAGAATCTTATTGAGCTCCCATAAGAGGGTTTTCATCTAGGTATTACTAGAAATCAATTTCTTAGGGTAAGGTATTAAATGGACCATACGAGGCTGATTACCTGTAAAAGACTGTCTTATATTGAAAACTTAATTACTTAAATAATTGTTATATACTCAACTCGAAATATTGATATCCTTTCGCAGGAGTTCTTGTTAGTATAATAAAGAACTAAATTAAATGATACTTAGAAATATGAGATATGAGATATTTATCTTATTTTCTTAATAAAATTATTTCAGTTTAATTTGTTAATTGCATGACTTCCCATAGGAGGCTTGTAATTAATGGTAAGTTGAACTACCATGATTATTAGTGATAGTCTTAGGGATACTTCACTTGTATATTATATATTTTACTTTATATTATGTTAATTATTCGAAATATTTGTTACATGATGTTTGTTATTATATGGATAATTTATTTTCATTCAAATATATATGTCCTTAATTCTTTTACCCATTATACTCACACATACATAACTTGTATAGTTAAACTATATTATTTAGAATAATGTAACCTAGAGTTGGTGCTTATGGCTGATATGTTATTGAATTTTTACTTTTATATATTCGTCTATATTCACTAGTGAGACTAGTGAAGAAAAATAAAGTATATATGTAGTGGGAGAATTCCTAGATACATATTGATACATGATATCTAATATGTTACTACATAAAATTCAAAGAATTAAAACTAGTATAATATTATGATACATCTTATGAGATACCTAATGAACATCTTCACCAAGCTAAAGTAGCTAAAGATGAATTTTTTAATCTCTAGCTAAAAGGAAAATGTTTCCTATATAGTACTAAAGGATACTGAAAGAAAATTGTTAGGGACATCTATACAATACTTGATTGGAAGGTAATAATATTTTATTGTTCATTAACTTATTTTAGTGGATGGTATAATAAATCTTGGGTAGGATTCAAGAATCATTAACCATATTTGCATGTCTGTTGTAAAGGATTCTATGGAAACTAAAGGGTTTAGTGAAGGCAAGTTTACTAAGAGTAAGAACTACAATAGCTGTAGTATCCGTACATAAAATGAGAAATATTTAAATTCATATTTGATGAATTTATAAATTAGATTATTGAAAATTATCAAGCATTTAAGACGAATCTGATTTTTATTTCATATTTGATGAAACGATATTATTCTATTTGTCTCAACGACAAAGTTTCTTTGTGAAAAAATAATATTCTTAATTGCACAAAATAATATTTTTTTTAGCCTATATTATTCTCATTGTATGATATTAATAATGATGAGAATGAATATAATAAATCTAATCATAAGAAATTTAGTAAGTACTAAGAATAAAACATATTTATACTTCAGTTATATTAACCTAAATACGATCCAAAGATTGGTTAAAAATAAGCATCTAAACTTATTAGAAGTCATACATCCACCAATCTATGAATCCTATCTAGAAGATAAAATAACTAAAAGGTCCTTTATTAGGAAAGACCTAAAAGTATAAGAATGGTTAAAAATAGTACATATTATTGTTAGCAGACCCTTAAGCAATCAAACCTAATGAGATTTTGAATATATCATTATGAATGTTTATTCAAAATTTTATTATATTTTCCTACTGTTACTGCTAATTGAATTCTTTCGAAAAGTTCAAAGAATTGAAAACGGAAACCAAAAAGCAATTAAGAAAAGTATCAAGACTCATCGATTGAATCAAAGCGTTGAATACCTCTATAGAGAATTCTTAGGAATATCTCACAGACAATAAAAATTTTGGCTATAATTAAGTTGTTATTTAATTGTTCATTATTACAAAATCTTTTGGGATACATCTTAGAAATGATGATATGCCTACTAACAGAGTTCTATCTAAGTCAATACCTAAGGCATCATTTTGAAATATAGGAAGGACACAACGCTAGTTTATGTCATATCCATATTTGTGGTTGTCCAACATATATGCTAAAAAGGAAAATGACTAAGTTTGAATAACAATCTGAATTGTATTTGTTTATAGGAAATCTAAAAAAAATAGAAGAGTATTACTTCTATAGTACTGAAGGAAGAAAGTATTTGTTAGAATAAATATTTTTTACTTAAAAGAAAACTATATGAAGTATTGAATCCCAAAATAAGTTTTTTCCTGAAGAATTAGCTGATGATGTAATCAGCCTATCTATGAAAGATAAAATAGAATAAGTACTTAGGAAGGATAAATCACTAAAAAATTAACTTATATCAAACCCTCATTGTAGTAGGAAGATTGTGAGATAATCTGGTAGATGTTTGGGAATAGGAAAGTCCTATAACCTAGAATCTGATTACTTTATCTACAAAGATACAATAGATGATATTGGTATAGGTTTTTGGCAAAAGGCAATAGAATCCACATTAGAGTCTATGTACTCTAATAAAATCTAAGATCTTATAGATCTACTTGGAAGGGTAAAACCTTTTAGGTGTAAATTAGTATATAAGAGAAAAAAAAAAAAAGAATAGATGGGAAAGTAAAGACTTTCAAGGCAAGTTAGTTGCAAAATGATTATATACAGAAAGATTATCTATTCCGTTATTATGATCAAATCTACTAATAAACTTTTTTCTATGGTCATATCTCTTAATTACGAGATATAGTAAATAGGCGTCAAGATAGCTTTTTTGAATAGCAATTTTGATAGTTGTATCTAAAAGGTATAACCTGAGAAATTCATTGAAAAAGGCTAAGAAAGCAAAGTTTTTTGAAACTTTAGAGATCTAATTTATAAATTTAAGCAATTGTTTAGAATTTATCGATTTTATCGATATAATAGATTCAAGGCAGAACAATGATTTTTTCGGTTTATACATATTTATGATATAAGAATGATATAGGACAATAATCATCAATAAGAAATTGGTTAATACAATAGCATGATATTTATTATATTGTTAGAATAGTAAGTTGCTACTAATATAATCCAGAATCTAAACATAGAATTATAGTTAAGTGTATCCTTAAGTATCTTCAAAGAAATAGGAACTATATACTTATCTATTTTTGAGAAAAATCTGACTTATATAAGATATATTAATTTAGATACTCGTTCTAAAAATATACTCTAGAGGAACAACTTTTTTTTATATGTTAACCCTTGTAGGGAGATATTATAGTGAGCAAGATAGCCTTAGCAGAAGAACTTTACTGATCCGTTTACCAAATCTTTAGCAATCAAAGTATTTGAAGATCACCTAGAAGGAATGAAACTACGTGATATATCACATCTGCTTTAAAAGGCAAATGGGAGATTGTTGGAAATATGCCCTAGAAAGTAATTTCTTTGTTTGGCATTTTAAATAATGTTTATTAGATTTAAGTGTTATATATTTGTTGTTAATAAATTCTATATTATATCACAATTACATACATATAATATTTATGTTTTCTATTATGCAAACGTCTAAAAGTTTTCATGACTAATAATGAGTAATAAATAATAGTTTGTAAAAAATATTCATATATGGGAGACTAAATTCTTTATTTCGAATTCACATTCTGTAAATAAAGATGGAATACTTTATTTTGCCATAGAATATAATGTTGTCTATTTTAACGGGATTGATTAAGTCTCTAATCATCGAAGCGTCTGACTTCGGATAGAAACACTAGTATGTTATAAGAAAGTTTGTCATGGGATTAATTTTTCACCACAAACTTTCTCCCATGATGGCATTAAGCACCACTCTTAATCAGCTAACAACACACCAACAACATACACATAATCGAGTCTAAGTGCTTACCTCACATACTCGATAGTGTTTGCCTGATACACTCAGAGACTATGCAACAAGATGTAAGTAATGAATGCACAAGCTAATATATGGGAACTCTTCTCAACCTTTTTATTAATCTCATGAAAGGATACAAGAAAACGTACAGAACATCACAACCTGATGACTCTGCTTAATCAATCACGTATAAATAAGTATGCATGCATTGAACTAGACTAAGTGAAAATAGAATTTAAGGTTAAGTAATGTAACTCAATATTCTACATTTCACTAATCTTGCACTATTACAAGATTATCTTAATCCTAGTGATTGTCAGACTTACTTTCGTAAGTTTTATCTTTTTTACTTACTAAAGAACTAGTTCTGATTATATGATTTGAACTCCGGTATCTTGAAAGATAAGATTTGTGAATTGATAAAAACACCCTTCAAGATTTGGACACCATACATATAATGTCACTTTGAGTTTTTGCAAAAACTTGGATAGTAAAATCTAAGTGCCAAGTATTCATTTTGTGAATTTGACTGTATTTATATGGGCAGTTACAAACACTGTAGTTAATTATTATCCATTAAATGAAAAATGGTAACTCAAAGGTAAATATGTACTAGAGGGATAATATAGTAATTTCATCTTACTAATACTGCATTGCATCGGAGCTATATCCGTAGGTATAGTATATACTAAATGGATCAAGTTAATTAAGGTGTTAATTAGCTTCATAGAAAATATATGATATTGAGTCTAAGAGTGCAATATTGAGCCTATAGTGGAGTGCTCTAATATTAATGGACAGAGCCCAATTATAATTGATAGTTAATTATGACTGTTAGTAATTGGCCTATTGGAGTTTAAACTATTTGAATCTATAAAGTTCTCTGTCTAGCGCACATATAACTCAATAACTAATTGAATGGTCAGTTGTGCCCAATAAGTCCATTATGGTTTACATCATTCTAGTACTTAAGAAAAAATTTCTCCTAAGTCTCTGTAAAGTAGCCACATGCCTACTATATGCACAGTAACTGTGCTTGACATGACATAGAGAGAAAAAGAAAGAGTGGGAGAGTCGAGCTACTGCAGGAGCAATCTCGAGCTCATTCATCGCTGCCGAGGGAGAGATATCCATGGCTGTAAATGTGCAATCAAATAGAAGGAATAATGTCTTCCTAATTGTCCACTCATCTCTCATTGAGAATCAAGAAATTGTCCACATACCAGAACATTCAACAGACTCTAAAGAATAGACATGAAGACTTAATGGTTGTGAATCGCTTCTAAGTTTTATTTAAACCAAGATCCATGAATTGATTTATGTTAGAACAATGATTCTATATTTTATTTTGTAAACTTTCAAGAAAAAATTTAAAATACTAATTCTACTGCATTCTTGATTTGTTTTTTATACTGCGAAAATCATTTTCAGTAAAATTGATTTTCAAAATTGATTTTTCGGAATTTCTAGTATTCTTGACTTAGAGGTCATGGAGTTCTTGACTTAAGGCCAAGAATCACTTGACGAGAGTCAAGAAGATCTTGACTAAGGTCAAAACATACTTGGCTCGAGTCAAAAACTTCTTAACTCTATTAGAATATTCAACTTTTGAAATATTCAGTCTATTACCACAGTTAACAAACCCAAAATAGGTCAACATATGTACTTCAATGAAAAATAATGAACACCCACACCAAATAGGCATCCATACTATTAACGAATCCCATAAACGAGTTAAATTTTGCCAAAATCATACCTTATACTAAAAATTATATCAATCAATGAAATCAAAATACGATATTTCCCAATATATAGCATACTTGATTACAAACATACCACAGTTCTTGCTAAAAAATAAAAAAACTTCATGTTAAATTTAAGTGAGGGTCAAGCGAGACTTGCTAGGGTCAAGCTAGACTTACCAAGGTCAAGTGAAACATGAGCATAGGTCAAGTGCTCCTAAGACCAAGTGAGACTTGACCCAAAGAGAACTATGCCAACTAATTTTTGACCCAGGGTAAAATGATCCTTAACTCTAGGTCACATGATCATTGGCCTTAGATCAAAAACTTCCTGAACCAAAATCAATAAGCACTTGACCCAATTTATTGAAAAAAAACAATTTAATGTAATTATTTTTTAAACTGTTAGTCTGTTGTAGATTGTTTTCATATAGGCGGGCAAGAAATAGTTGTATACTTTTTGCAACATCTGGAATAACATCAAGTATACTAATCACATCAAGAAGATAGGGTAAACATTTTAACTACAGTGAAAGAAAAAAAAAAAAGACCTTAATTAGGTTCAAGTAGATCTTGACTTTAGACAGAAAAATCTTGATTATGGTCAAGGTGACCTCTACTCAAGATGAAAATAAAAAATACTCAATACAAATTCAGTCTATAACCACCGTCAATAAAACCAACACAAATCGAAATTTATATATCAATGACTAATAACTAACACCCATACAAAACTAGCAACAATACTACTAACAAAATCCCAAAAAATTATATCATTCGATGAAGTCAAGATAGGTTTTTTCTTAACACACAATCTCAAAATAAAAATATTTTGTTAATAAAATATAAAACCATCCTTTTCTTCCTCTATTGTATTAATATTCATCCTTTTCCCTTCAAATTGACTAGATTTTTTTTTGGGATATCAAGCTTCAGCACTAAAGTCTTTGCTAGTGATTTTAATAGTGTATTTCTCTTCTTTTTTGACGATTTTGACATTTGAGTTTTCGTAGAGGACTACTTTTTACCTTCAATTAGGCGAGTTTTAGCTATTATAAGTATTTCAAAATTCCTTGAGAAAAAAAGATGAAGAAAATAGAGAGGCAAATGGAGAGAGTATTGAGCTTAAGGAGGTATTGGGAGGTTTTTAAGTAATTTTGAATTCAAGTTTAGGAGGTTTTTTTTAGAAGAAATGAAGAGAGAGAGAGGAGAAAAATATGAGTTTTATAGAAAAGTGTGGAAATATGTCAAATCTAAGTTGGGTCATGTCAAGTCATATTATGGAGTTAGGCTAAAGGTATTTTCAGTCTTTTAGCACTTATGGGCCCTGCTTTTTTCTCACTAAAATACTTACCTAACAAATTGTCCTAAAAATATCAAATAGAACTCTGTTAGTAAGGATGACAATATAACCTACGGTGGTTACAGGTATCCAATCTGAACGGGGAGAGAAAAAAATTACTTAAGCGGGAAAAATGACCAAAATAGGGTATATTTGCACTATTTTTATGCGAGTATGGTACGGAGACAGTATTAGCATAATCCGCACCGTATCCATCCTGATATATATATATATATTTACATAGAAAAATTATTATACATATAAATATCTATTTAATTTTACACTTTTTATATTCTTATATCTTTGGTAAAATAATGAATTTGGAGAGTTGTATTTACTTATATATTTAAATTTTAGAGTTTAAAAATTATTAGTATATTATTATGTTTAATATTTTATTGATTATGAAAAGGATTTAGTATTTCTATTTTAGTTTTTTAATATTTTATTATTATCAATAGGTAATGGGTAACCGCGGTTTTTCCCATTATCTGTTAGTTAATATCCGCATTATCTCCGCATTCAAAAGAATGGTTAATAGAGTGGGTGTGGTTTGTGATTGACTTTTAAAGATGAGGATGATAATTGAAAAATTATCTCTGATCCACGCCATTGCCATTCCTACCCATTAGTCTTATCCATGTCCTTTTCTCTTTACACTAGCCCAACGCCCCAGCCCAACGCTCCCTCACTCACTTCGGAAGTCCAATAGCCCTAGAGTACTTCCGGTGGTTACCCTCTCATCTCAACTCATTTTCCATCTCCTAACACTGACACCCACAGAATAGAAGAACGAAACATAGTAAAATTAGCTTCCTAATTCTTGCTACCGTTGTTGTCTCGCTTCCTGACGCTCTCTCCATCTCTCAGTCGACATCTCTCTAGCCTTCTCTGGCCTGTCGCCCCGAAGCTTGCTCACGGCCCTCTCTCGTGGCTCTCTCACTCTCTCTCGCCATCTTGATTCGTCTCTTTCACCTCACTTTCTTGATTACTAGTGTATTTTCCAACATTTTGATGGATTTTCTTGCTTTTTTACATTCTTAACTTTTCTTTTTTCTTTCTTTTTTATCTTTTTAAAAAAATGATGGGTTGATTAATTTGTCTAAACCTATAAGCATTTACATGCTGATAAATAATCTGATTTACTAAAGATGAAAGACAATTTTAGGCACTTACTTTGAAAATAACTAGAGTAAACATCTTTAATGTGTCTTAGTGCTGTTATGTATAAGACTCAAGAAAAATGTTGGCGACATCTGTAGCTATTAACTCTAGGAAGAAAAATATGCATAAATATTTATTATAGTTCACAAAAACATGAACGATACATGGTATGATGCACTCTAAGTTAGTAATGTTTGAATATATATGTTTTATGTATCAATACAATTACACATAGTTCTGACTTTTTTGTGAGTTTTTTTTTTTAAGAAGAGTGGTATAATTTTATGCGTTTTTCTATATTTTATTTATCTACTTTGTTTGTATTACAAACGTGATAATATTGTTGCTAAGATGTAGAAAATCGAAAAGGGAATTTGGATTCTATTCTTTGTTATCTTGGTGGTTGATGGGTTTTGCTTGGTAACGATGTTGAATTCTTGTTGTTGTTATCCTTTTAAATGTAATATTCAATATCTGACCTGAAAATAGCTTGTTTGTATGATATGAATGCTTACTTAATGTTATATTTAATTTAGATCTTTATGTTTCTAAATTGTATTTTGGAAGTAATGTGTTATATTTCGTGTTTTGGTTTTAAAAAGGCTTGATTTTTGACACACACAAAATAGCTCAAATGGTGAGGTGCAATTTGCCAAAATCTAAGCCCATTGCAAAAACCCAATTTCTAAATCACGAAAACCAACAAGACCCATTGCAAAACGTAAGTGTTGTCTAGTCGATTTTAATCGATTGTCACAAACCACATAGTCTGGTGCACCTGCAGTTTGGATTATATCCTGGGGTTTTAGACTGCTCGAACCGGTCATGAACACCCTTATTTAAATTAGTAAACGACGGCTTCTAAACTTTGTTGTATAAACTTTCCGGTCCTCTATTGCAAAAGTGCAGATGTAGTTGTTACAGTGTTGTTGTCGTTTCATTATCAAAACGACAGGTCATTTTTTTAAAAGTAGCAAGATATTTCATTTTGAATTTTCCAAAAAGCCGAGCTTATCCCTAAATAAGATATACCAAAGGCAAAGCTCTGTTCACTGGAGCCCCTTTCCTTCTTCTACAACTACAGCGTAGACTGACTAGGCCGCCCGAGCCCATTAACGGCATCAACCAAGGCAACGCAGCCATAGCCACCTACAAACAAAAGCTTTCCTCTAAGCTCGCTCAAGGTACTCTCTCTCTCTCTCTCTCTCTCTCTCGTGATTGTCATGAAAGTGTCCATGGTTTCTGTGATTAGAATTGCTTCAAATGAGCCCCAAAATGCTGATGGTGTCTATAGAGACCCTATTACTCTAATAACTTGAAGTGGGTATTAACAAATTTGCGTTCTAATGCCTTGTTTTGCTTATTGTATGAGGGGTTTAGTCAAAATACACCAAGTACATCGTATGCGTTTTCTGGAGATTGAGTTTCGTATATACTGTCTTTTTTTTTTACTAATTACTTTGTGAACTAGATTCACTGATTCAATTTTGAAGTGGGTTTTTCTGAAAATGGAAGAAATTGTTGTCTATAATTGGATTTTAATTTTTACTCTAGTACCTTGTATCTATGTTATTTGACATATTTGTTTTTGAATGGGTTTTGCAAACAAGTGATTTTATATATGTATATATATGTGCAGAAGAACTAGGTTCTTGAATGTCGGATTCTGATATGCTTTGAATATGTACTCCTAGAGTCATTAACGAATTAGATCAAACGATTGAGCACAGAGTTTGCCTCTTCAGGCGAATAAACAGATTTGTGCCCGGTTCAAGGTGTTTCAATTGCTAAAACTGGCTAATTATGATAATTAAACATGGCTTGGAGATTTCATAGATCAACATTGTTTACGAAAAGTGATGAGTTGGGTTCCCTCAAATGTTATTTGACCCTGTTTTTATAATTATCATTAATGGAGTGATTCTGATACTTTTATCACAAGGATTGCTTTTCCTTGTTCTAGAATTCTGCTTTCTTATGGTATCTCCGTGTTTTGGTTTAGTTCGCGACAATTTAGTCCTACATTTGAAAACTGAATTTACAAATATGGGAGTTTTAACCATTTTGGTATGTGTAGGTTCCAAGTTACAGACATGAATGCCTTCAAGGCTTTCAAAGCCGCTGTCCCAATTGTATGGAGTCCTAATTTATACATCACCTTAGTGAGAGGTATTCCAGGAACCAGGAGACTTCACAGGCGTACTTTGGAGGCATTACGTCTTCGCAAGTGCAACCGAACTGTCATGCGATGGAACACTCCAACTGTTCGGGGAATGCTCCAACAGGTTTTCCATTTGCTTGGATTTTCTCATTAATATATTGTCGGTTACATGTAACATGTTTGTACACTATTGCAGGTCAAGAGATTGGTTGTTATTGAGACAGAAGAGATGTACAAGGCCCGGAAACAAAGCAAAGCAAACCACCGCACTGTGCGTCCCCCATTGATCATAAGTCACCTACCTGCTTCTGCAAGTAGTTCTTCCTAGGTCAGGTCTCAGAGTCTTAGATGTGAGTTTGTTGTCTGACAAGACAATCTTCCAATAGTGTAGTTTCTCCGAATTGCCAATGTCTGTCCAGTTGTGCATCGAGTACCATTATTGGTTTGAGTTGGAAATTTAACAATGTCTCTTAGGCTCCGTTTGGAACCTGGATTTTTGGAGGGGAAGAAAAAAAAATTATAAGGGATTTCATTTTCTTTTGCTTGGATTCAAATAAAAAGCGATAGTTTGATGTCTTTTTTATTGCATCGAATTTGGACACATTAATTAGTAAAGCCAAAAGTTTCAAAATAAAGTTCTATAAAATTGTAGGAAAAACATTTTCCTCTTTTTTTTTTTCTTCTTTGACTTTTTCCTCACAATTTTTTTACTACCAAAATCCAGGTTCCAAATGGAGCCTTGAACTCGGTGTACTCAAGAGTAACAAAATTTTACTTCCCTGAAGTAAACTGCAGTTTAAGTTCTTACATTTACATAATCAATCTGAAGTGGTTTTGCTTTCATGAACGCCTGAGGCTGATTATCAGATGCGCAGCATGAATATTTCGACGTGTCGTTTATTACTTTTTGGATCACCAATCCCATTATCTTATTGTAGCTTATATTGCAGTGTCTAAAACAGCATACAAACAAAAATAATGAATAAATACAAAACAACAAGGGGAACACATGGGTTCTCTTCTTCTCGTTTTTCTCTTTTTCTCCCCGGGGATTAAAAAAGACCACATCTCGAGTGATTAAGGCCAACGTCATAAAACACAATTTCTTTTAGAGGAGTATTTTAGGGCACCTCCATCATCTCTATGGCTATTTTTTCTTCCAGCTTTTCTGCTGCTACATCATTTGAGCTCTTAAGTTCCTTTTCCCCGCTGTCATCAAGGACAATGAAATGCTGTTCTTTGTACTGATGTCTTGATGATAGGATGAGAAAAACTACAAAATTCATCAATCCCAGCACTGCAAGCAGCCAATAAAAGTTATCTAACTTCCCCTTGTTCAAGTTACTCCGGAGCCAACTTTTCTTGGTCATTTTATCCACAAGTGAAACCAACAAAGTGCTAACAAAGAACCCCATGGAGAGAGTACTAAGGAAAAGGCCTGTGCTCATGGACTTCATCTTGTCTGGTGCCTCTCTGATAAAAAACTCCAGTTGCCCAACATAGGCAAAAGCTTCTCCAGCCCCTACCAGCAAGAACTGAGGGACTAGCCAGAAAGCAGTTATCATGGTATTCTCATGAATGGCGAATTCCCTTCTTTGTTTTTCGACTACTGCAGCAGCCACCATAGCTCCCATTGAGAAGATGAGTCCAACTCCGATCCTCTGGAGGCTTGTGATTCCTTGGGGTTTCTGGGTGAGTTTCCGAGCAAGTGGGACAAAGAACTTCTCATTTAGGGAAGTAAAGAGGAGAATGGATATAAAGAGAAAAGTAGAGAAAGAGCCTGAAGGGATAACGAAAGAGCCAACGTTTCGTTTCATGAAGGTGGCTTGCTCAATTGTGAAGGTCGTCATTTGAGAGTAGATTGTCCAGAAGAGGATGCAAGTAGACCAGATGGGGATGAGCTTAAGAACCATTTTCACCTCTTCAACTTGGGTTACAGTGGATACCATCCAAGGGTTGTTTTTGTTTTCACCAGTGGCCATGTAATCTTCTACAATTGCAGCTTTGTCCAGACACCTTAGTATTCACATAGGAAATGGATAAAGACATTGTTAGTGCCCAGAAAGATAACAGTCGTAAAAAATGGATTGTCATGGTTGAAGAGAATCAGAAGTATTGAGCCATTGAAAACAGTGGGGATTGAAAAATCCTGCAACTCAACTGTTCTTATGTTCTTTTCCTGATCTGCAGGCTTGAAGTTCATTCTTAATATCATGAATCATCTCTCTAATAGAAATAAAAGTTAAAATCGAACAAAAAAGGACCTAAGGTCATGGTAATGTCTTCAACTTAACAGCCCTCTTGCTGATAAAACCATATAATTATTGATAGTTACCGAAGCCTCTTATATCATAATCATTGTCTTATTTTTACCAAAACTTTGTTCTTACCACATGAAAATCAGTTTAAAAGGAGAAAATCTTATTCACACTGTAAGAATTAAACATTGCCTAGAAATGAGAGTGACCTGAAAATATACTATTTCTCCATCTTGTGGAGAAAAAAACAAAGGTGGGACTATTTCATTGAAGGTAATATTTATACGTACGTGAACTTCTGCGTGTGTGGGACCGTGGCTTCTTGGTACTTATTCAAAAGGCTTGGATGAGAAGGATAAGGATGGCTCCTCTTCTTCCAGGCCAACAATATCACCCTCCATATGATTGTTAAGGGGCTCCCTCTAGGCTTCTTGAACCGATAAAATGGTGTCCCACAGAGCAAAATAAGAACCGCTATAACCATTGTCACTGCTGATATGCCATAACCCCAACCTCTTCCCACATTATCTTGAACATAAACCAGGACAATCACAGCAAACAAGGATCCTATACTTATCCCAAAGTAGAACCTGTTAAAGAAAAAAATCATGGCTCTCTCCTCCTTGGGGTCTGAAGCATCAAACTGATCAGACCCAAAACCCGAAACATTCGATTTTATTCCACCTCCACCGAGTGCTATGGTGTACAAAGCTGCATAAAGCAAGGCAAGTTGCTTGCCATTGACCTCAATACATTGATGATGTAGATTTCTATAGTCATCACAATGAGGGGGTCTCATGCTGGGAATGGTTGTGGCCAGAGTTAACAAAATAACCCCCTGTTGTTTTCAAACAAAGAACAGGGTTAGCTCTTCATGACAGTATTTTTATGACAAAGAATTCATTTTATGTAAAGGTTATATTTTTGGGCTAAAAAACTTACAATTGCAGTTATGGTTGCCGAGATTGCAACTGTGAGGTACCGGCCGAGCTTAGCATCAGCTAGGAAACCTCCAAGGAGGCCAAGGAGATTGAGAGTTCCCATGAAGTTGGTGACTATGTTTGCAGATTTTGCTGAGGAAATATGCAAATCTTGAACCAAGTAAGTCACCAAATTCATTGATACTCCCATAACACATACCCTCTCAGAGAGTTCTACCCCTGCAGCCATTTTAGGAAACATCTAATATCAGTTTATGAGTCCTGACGACCAAGAGTACAACAACATTTTGAGTACTCAAGCTGGTTAAGCAGTACCTAAGGCAAGGCCTGCACCGAGCCATCCACCGGACTTGGACTTATCAGCCGGATTCCCTCGGAAATCAAACACAGCTCCATCATTTCCACCATCTTTCTCACCATGTGATGAGACCAAAACCTGTCAAATAGATTAAGAGAGAAAAACTTGAAGGAAGTTGAAAGAGAAAGAAGTCATAACAAGATAGGAAAGTGAATATAATAGCAACCATGGTTCTGGCAGAGAAGACTAGACCAGTTCAGCTGCTTGGCTATATGGGTAATAAAGAGTGCTTCGTAATATGAAATGCATACGAGATTGGAGTTTGAGATGGACGAGTCAAGTTTTATATATGAGCTTAAAGGATTTCAGCTAGACGTAGCCTTCACAACTTTTAGTGGCGAAGAATAATAGGTGAGAGAATGAACTGATAAATTTCAAGTCGTGGGAGTTTTTGGCAATACATTTCTTGTGGTTTCTATGCTTAGTAACTGTAACGATCGAACAGACTCTTTGAGAAAGACAATTGCTTTCCAAATTTGGTTCCTCTCTCTTCAATTATTTACAAAACTATAAGGCATATGACACTTGGACACTATGAGTAAGTCATGTGAGACTTGACTAAAAAGCTCCCAAATTGCAATTTGCACAGTAGAATGGATAATGAGAAGAAGTGATCAAGCTGATCCTCATGCCAAGGACACGTTTGGACGGCTCGTTAGGGAAAAGCAAGTGGATACAGAGAGATTTGCAGCGGTTCATGTGGGGTCACGACTAACCATTATCAATATAAATCAACTTCTGGAACTGTTATTTGAAAATGGACCAAACTCTTTTAAGAAAGATTTATGTTCTGATTAGGTAGTGAAAGGATTTAGGCTCTAATCTACAGTTACGTGTCTAATGTTGAAATATCTTCTCTACTGTTCCAATCCGCATGGCACTAAAGTCTGTCACGTATCAACCGGACAAAAGACATTGGGATAGATAGAAAGTCACCTTTTTTTTTTCTTCCTTTAAGCATTTAGGATCTCTTCCTTTTTTCTCTTTTGGCTCTTGTTTTGACTAGGTAATGTTACTCATGAATGATAGACGGCTCTGCTGGCCGGTACCACTACACATTGTTACTGAACAATCAATGATTGATATCAATAGAGCTGTGCTAGCGGGTGCCGATTGGCGCATCATAGCCGTCTATTTATATGTACCCTCACATGAATTGGACTGACCAATCTCCAAAGCACAGCTCTAGATAATATTGGTCGGCTGAATATCATTAACTATCATCAAGCTCAAAAGCGCAGCAGAGTCACATAGTTGTCACTTAATAAGAAATCTCTAAGTACCCTGTATATAAATTGATGTTTTCCTTCTCTGAAGCTGCTAAGAGTCTTTCAACTAGAAATTTAAGGCTCTGTTTGGCACCCGAGTTGAGTCTTTAGGTTCTTCGAGGGTAACAATTTTTCCCTTCGGGAAAATCAATAGGTACTCTAATTGGTGTGTTTATAGCCATAGAGTATGCCATTACTACTCGTATAGCTACCAACTGGAGGTTTCCGCATGAGAAAGTGGTCCAAAATCAAGTAGTTGATTGTTTGGTTTCTTATGAATCAAGTGTGGAACCCGTTCCCGAACCTTATGCCACGAGGAAGGTCACGCAGATCGCACGTGATCTTACAATCGGCCATTGAGCCGTCCGAGGTTAGGGCCGAGCCCATCACTGACCCCAGACGATTTGGCCCAGTCAGACCCCAACCTCGACAGCTAGGGGTCGGAAGCCCCAAGGGTCTGCCATCTGGGAACAACGGTCCTTACCTCAACAGCTGGGGGTCGGAAGCTCCAAGGGTCTGCCATCTGAGAACAGCGGCCCTTACCTCAACAACTGGAGGTCGGAAGCCCCAAGGATCTGCCATCTGGGAACAGCGGCCCTTACCTCAACAGTCGGAAGGATTAGAAGCCCCAAGGGTCTTTAGACTGAATATAATGAAAAACAACCCACGGTTCCAGACCCAGACAGAGCATTTAATGCGATCATGGGTAGGTGTGTGTGCCAGAGACAACCCGTCCTGACAGAACGGCGATTTGCCCAAATCTTACTCCTGACAGATTGATGCCGTAGGAGGCGGCGAAAATCAGGCCACGGTAGTACAGAGAAGATTACAGAAATCTCGGCCCGTGACCGTTGAAAAAGATCTTGAGGTGAAAGGTACTCATTCCTGAGATTGAGAACCGGACGGTTCACTATCTCAGGACTACATATAAAAAAGCCATGCGTTCCCGAGAGGGGCATGTACACTAAAAAACTGATATATATAAAAAAGTCTGTGAACAAAAAGAAAACATATAGATATTCATACTGAAATATTTTCCTTACTACCCAACACAAAGATAAACCACTGACTTAAGCATCGGCGAGTCTTTACAAGTAGCCACCCCCGCCTCTCCGGTCTTGCTTGGAGTTCAGAGAACTTTGAGACAGTAAGGACACGTGGACAGTTGGAGAATACAGCGTCAGTAGTTCGAGACACGTGGACGGCTGGTGAGAAACCGCTCCAACATCAAGGAAAAAAGTGACAAAGAAAGAGACAGTACTGAGAAGCTGTCAACTATCTTGGGTGGCAAAGATTAGGAGGACCTAAGGAGAGAGAGGAAGACGTGAAAGAATGAATTCATCTTTATCATTTTGGACTATTCCAACATATAAAGACACCTCTAGTCAATTTCAAATTCACCATCAAAATCTGCTCATATTAGAGCCAAAAAAAGATGTGGTACTGATTTTTAGCTTTTAGGTATGGTTTTTCTATAGGCCGGTTAGGAGTGGGGGAAAAAAATCACGTGAATATCCTGGTTTGCAAGGGTTCATATGAATATATCTCTGTAATGTAGATACGCGAGAATATATGTTCATATGTATGAATAATGGATCATATCATAAAGATGTAATGTATTGTAACATAAGCAAAAACTAACCGCCTATCTCCGGTAAATTGTTGATGTCTTTGAGGCATACGATGATCAGATGTTTGGTAGAAAAATGGCAGGGGAAGGAAAACTAGGAGAGAGAAAGTGAGGAGGATGGAAAGTAAATGTCTTGACTGGCAGATAAAAGAGAAAAAATTACTATTTTACTGCCCTATACCTTAGTATTAATTTATTTTTAAAGTTTAGTGTGCAAAGATAATTTAGAAATTCAATATCCTCATCGACTAAGAAGCCGGTTACTCTTCCCTTTTTCTTTATTGTGGAAGAGAAATATTTGTTGGGCATTATTCACACAAATGATTCAATTTCTTTTTTTTTTTTTTCTTTTTTCTTTTTTTTTCTTTTTTCACTTATCCTTCCCCTCCTTTTCCCTCCACTAAACATAGACATGTAAATATAGATGAAATTAGACCGAATAATCCCAATACAAATAGTAGCCAAAGTGTGAATTTTGTTCAACAGGTTGGGCAAAATATGACTTGCCTCTCTTTCTCTCTCTCAAGTTTTTTAAAAGAAAAGTACGTATTACTAACTGAGCCTAAATCTTCATCTCTTGAAATGACATCTCGTCAATTTTTGTATGGCTGCTAAGGTTGTTGTTAACATTTAGCATATGGTGTATAAATTGTTTTGTCACACTCAGGTTCAGGTCAAGAAATTCGACCGTTGTAATTTTTGGAAATGGTAGTAACTAGAAAATATTATCTGTTAGGAACGATTTCTCACCAGCCGTCTACATATTTGGACATATTTGGGGTAGTTTCTTATAAAATATTGTCCTCACCTACCTGTTTCTGAAAGTGGTCCACGTTACTTTTTAAACTCAGGTCTCAAATTTTGTTCTGCTAGGTAAGGTCACTGTCCAAGTTCCAACATATAAATAACAAACGTTGAAAAACAACGGAAAACCTTCGAAATGAACAACAGTTAAATTTTGAAAGATAATTCCTCTCCAAACCCATTCTCTTTCTCTTTCGGATTAATAAACATATCATAAAGGCGTAAAGATCATTTAAGAATATCTGATTTTGGTGTAAGAAATCTAACCATGCTTCTCAATTAGCTCTTATAAGCTCATCTTAATTTCTCTTTTAACTTTTTTTTAGAAAGAAATACTAAAAACAATCGCGACATATCTGCAGTGCATGGATATTTTTCTGCTATTTTTAAATTGCATAGTTAAGATGTGATGTCAATTATAACGATTTTTTCAGAATCTATTGACTCGTTTGAGAATAAGGTTCTCATTAATGTTTGGATGCTTCACGTAAATTCATTATGGCTAAAGGCAAATCCACTTGCTTATCACGAGGTTCAAACTCTGTTCGAAGATTTTACATTGGACCATCTGGCAGTTGTTAGGCCGGGCTGAACAAACTAATTATATAACTATTCCTAAAATTTTACTTAAGTCCTGCTAATTACGATACTAATTTGAACATCGAACCTATTAATATTTTCTCTATATTAAATCTCCTAAAGCTTAAATTATTAGGAGATATACAAAGGTTGAATTTGATATCTTAACATGCTTTTTATTAATACTATTTTAACATGTGTTGTTTTCAATCTTTGTAGGCCACTTGATTAGGGTTTGCAATTCATTTTAACGTGTCGTATTCGGGACAACACGATTATGATACAACACGATAATATATCAACTCGAATACAATACGAATAATAGACATATCAAAAACTTAAATATGAATATGACACAATTAATAAATGTGTGTAATATAATATGAGGCATGTAAATCGATTAATAAATATATCAAATATTTGGTTATATCTCATTTGACATGATTACCTAATTCTAGCACGATTATATACTAAATAATTCAATTAAATGCATCTCAACATACTCAAAATTAATTAAAATTACATTAAATTATTAAAACATCGATAAACATTTCATATTTTAGTTATATTGTGTTGACACGAAAATGAAATATTTAGTTAAATAAGGTAAGTAGGTTGATACGAAACTCATTCATTTACTTAGTATATAATTTACATTAAATTATTAAATACATGTCAACATACTCAATTAATTAAAATTAAATTAAATTATTAAAACATCGATAAACGTATCATATTTTGATTATGTCATGTTGACATGAAAATAAAACGTTTAATTAAATGGAGTAAGCAGGTTAATCCGAAACTCATCCGTTTATTTAGTATATAATTTACATTAAATTATTAAAAACATGTAAACATACTCAAAATTAATTAAAATTACATTAAATTATTAAAACATCGATAAACATATCATATTTTGGTTATGTCGTGTTGACATAAAAATGAAATGTTTAGTTAAATAGGTAAGCAGGTTGATCCGAAACTCATCCGTTTATTATATGTATTCTTCATGTTAATCTGAAATTGACACAAAAATTAAATGTGTTACTCAAACCCGTTTATTTTATGTTATATTATTGTGTCAGTGTAAAAAATTGCTGGCTCTACACTTGACCAAAGTGTGAAGTTGGGCCTCTCTCTCTCCCTAAGTATTGCTTCTCATGATTGATAATTAATTCTCATGAATGACTAATTAATGGGGTCATCTGAGATTATATTATTCTTATTACTGGTTAAGATTGAAAGGGCGGTTGTCTTAATACAATGCATTGAAATTAAGTTTGTCATCCGGTTGTCTTAACGCAACGCATTGAAATTAAGTTTATCATCCAAAAGATCTCTATTACCCTATATGGATTACGGGGCCCTTGTTGAAAGCTTGTAGTTCTAGGACTAGGAGTTCTCCAAGTAAGAACTTAATTATGAATCCAAGGAATGATCTAACTAGGACTTTAAGAGCTAAAGTTAATTATGAAATCAAGACCGGATTTGAAGTTGGTTGACCAAGGAAATTCTTTCTAGTACTTAAAAGAGGATTCAAATCAGTGTTGACACTAGTTAGATATAGCGTGAAACAATTCAAGGTTGGTAAGGAGTTAGATTCCAGAGAGCATAATCTTGATGATGTTAATTTCTATCCCCCATAATATAAAACAACTATACCATACAAACATATTTCAAAATATTAACATTTTTTAAGGAAAAAAGAAGTAATTTTTTTTATATATAGGGTGTTCACTAAACAACGTCAACTTAAGANTTTTTGACTCAAAATAGTGTAATGGCTAGTTGACGAGCTATTTCTTCTGCTTTTGACAATTTATGGTCTTTATTAGAAAAATTACAAAATTTGGGAGTGGTTTTACAAACGTGTAATAGCTTCTAAATTATTCACGAAGTGTTATTCTACAGGGATAGACTTTATCGTGACAAAAAATGTCTACATGATTGCTCTTTCGTTGTTTTCCAATAATTCTCACTTTGATTATTGTTAAGATCATCGTAATTATAATTATATGACTAATATAACAGTTGACGGAGAAATATGTGGTCGCTTAAAAAATTAGGGGTGATGTATATTAGTACCTTCCCCATTTTGTTTGTAAATGTCATGTTAACATTATTGATACACATCAACGATCATAAATAGGGCAATGAAGAGACAAGGACTTAAAGCAGTTCACAAGCCGTCCGAAGTAAACAAAGCAGAGCATAGAATGAAGCCACTGAACCAGATGTATCAATCTCCCTCAATAGCAACGATGGTGGACCTTAACTCTCAACTGCATCCAATCAAGAAAGTTGGTATTAGTTTATCAGACTGTCTTTCTAGAATGAAAGGAATTTTCGATCAATATGCTGCTATTGGTGGACCCATGTCTTACAGAGATAAATTAATAAAAACATTTGAGGGTCTTTGTGAAGAATATGGCACTTTTGTGACCTCAATCTATAAACGTCCTAATAGACTTTCTCTTAAAGAGGTGCATATCGGCGAATAAAATCAGGTAGTGACAAGTTCACCTCTACAGAATTACAATTGTTATTTTCTTTAGTACGGAAATTCTAGAAAGATTTCACTTTCTCAAAGAAAATATAGTAAGGGCAGATTTCACTTTCTCAAAGACAATATAATAAGGGCACAATTGGAATGCATGATAAAGATGAGATTGAATTAGAATAAATTAATCTGTGTATATATATGAGACGGATCAGATTAGATAAAAATAATTCACTTCAAAAATAATACGGATAATCTTATTCTCTCGAAAATTTGGGATTAGGAAGGATTAGATATTTGATTGAAAATAATTACATATTTTTGAAGTAGTAAAAATGGTAATTTCAAAATTAAATTTTAAAAGTGGTATTTTTGAAATCAATATTTGAAGTAGTAAAACTAGAAATGGTATTTTGGAAATATTTTAAAAGTGGTATTTTTACAAATAA
Source organism: Parasponia andersonii (assembly GCA_002914805.1). Lineage (NCBI taxonomy): Eukaryota > Viridiplantae > Streptophyta > Magnoliopsida > Rosales > Cannabaceae > Trema > Trema andersonii. Next base: position 118,331 of record JXTB01000411.1, read on the forward strand.
TTTTTTAAAATGATATTTTTCGAACAATAAGATTTTAAAGTATTATTTTTCAAAATATTTTTTAAAGTAGCATTTTCAAATATTTTTTTAAAAGTGGTATTTTTGTAAACAAGTTTTAAAAATGGTATGTTTCTAAATTAATTTTTGAAAATAGTATATTTCTAAATAATCAAACCTCAAAATTTATTATTTAGTTAAAATTATGAAACACGTGTGTTAATACTATCCTCACAAAAAAAAATAGCACACTAAATATGGGATAGAAATAGACTATAATCCTATCTTATTTTATCCAATCCAATCTTTTAAAATAATCAAACCATATCATATTTTATCCTCCGTACCAAACGAAACCTAAAAGATTAAATAACGATATAGATGTGAAAGCTCTCCATTGGAATGTCGAGAGTTTGAACTTTGAATAATGTCTGTGACATTTACCTACGACAAGCAATTATAAATTGACGAGGGACTAAATAGAGTGCCCTTAAGAGGCTAGAACCTGGCCTAAGTGGACTGCCCAAAAAATTAAATAAATAAATAAACTATTGCGATAATTAGTGAAATTGTACCATGTCAATTAAGAACGACATGTACAACATTATCTTATATGATCTATCTAATATCATAACATGTCCAACTTACAGTTACTAAACATTTTTCTTTAAAATTTTTAAAACCCTATTTGTTATCAATATTTCTACCATAAAGAACTTCTTTTCTAATTTTCCTTGTAAACATTTAAACAAATAATTGGCATTATTGGAATTGGATCTATCATGTATATGTCAGCGTGTAGATCTTTTCAATTAATGGAGGTGCATTATTTCATCCGCAAATTTGCGTCGAGAAATATTTCTAACCACATGCCGACCTTTGATCACGCGCTGCTTTAGATTAACATATATATCGAGTATACAGAACAGTGAAACATAGTATAAGACTTATGAAGATGTGTGCCAAAATAGTACGAAAATAGTCATCCATAGACAACGGCCAACACTTCCCCACACTAAGTAGAGTAGTAGCTTTGCGCCTTATTTAATTTTGGTTAGAGCTTAATTAGGAGGAAAATTGAAGAGGTCCTAAAACACCCCTTGAACTTTAAGGTGTTAATTAATAGTTCAAATTTCACTCCCTAAAAGCCTCCACTTTAAGCGATATTCCCTCTCGTAATACGAAGATTTGATAAAAAGGGACATATATCTAAAGAGCTCAAGTTGATGAAAGGAATAATCTACACATGTCCAAGCCCTTGTAAACTATAAGAAGGGCAAGATTTGAATAAGTCCTATTAAGATTACACGAGGGAATAGTCTTAAAGTAATATTTCCAAAGGAAATGCAATACATCTTTCTTTCATATATATAGAGCGAGAGGTAAAATTAAGTAACTACTTTTAGCTTTTTTATAGTTTGGTATTATGAACACTTAATGAACAATCAATGATACAAAAAGAGGGAGAACCTTGGTTCACTCACAATTACAAAAGGGACAGAAAAAAAAAAATAAAGGAAAAAGCTACTAGTACGTATAAAATAAAGGTCCAAACCTGTTCTTAATAAGAAGCAACCAAATCCAAATTTGGATCATTACCCAACTTTTGGTCCTCTAATTGTGACAACTTAGCAAAAACTCCTACTAACGGCGCCGTATTATAAGTGCATGCCTCGGTTTGCATATAATTATCTCTTTGGTCACCAAAATTGTCTTGACAATCGGGTCCTCCCACCAATGCCCCAACCAAAACATTCGGGTTGGCTTCGTCTTGTCCGTACCAATTGTCGTACCCTTGAGTGCACCCAATAAACCCTTTATTCTCCCTAAATGACACAATTGAGGCTCCTCTATGGTGAACCCTTTTCGGGTAGTTTGGACCGAAGCCCACTAAGTAGCTCATGTTCATTGGGTTTGAGCCCAAAATGTAATCCACTTGTGATTTGGCGAAGTGGAGGATTTCGTCCGGGCCCACCATTCCAGCGTGGCAGCTAAGCTTCTGGTTTAAACCCTTGAGGAGATCCGAATAGACCGTGAGGAGAAACGACGCCGTAGAGACGTACTGCATGTTGTTCCATTGGCGAACATAGAGTAGGCCCCCCGGGGTTCGTTCCACGTTGTTGCTGACATTGTTCTTGTTTAGGCATGAACATATGTAGTACTCGGCTTTTAATCGATATTGCTCGAGAACTGATCGAGCGTGATCTCGGTATTTTTCTTCCATTAACAACTATACGAATAGAAATTTGAATTTAGTATACGGATTATATCTCGAAATAGAAAACTCAATGTGAGAGTCAAACATGTCAAGCTTATAAATCCAACTTTATTGTCTCTCGAGTTTTGAAATAGTTACTTTGTACCTACATAGTATTATAATGTACAGAAAAGTTACAAATAAAAGAATGACGTGCATTTTATAGTGACGTGCATTTTATAGTGAGATTCACATGCATTCTATAGTGAAATTCACATTAAATTTAAGCCAATTAAAAGACAAGTATATTTGACATTAGTAAAGCTCTTAGAATTAAAGATAATTAAGGTCAATTTTATCTTAAAAATTTAGAACCATCACAAATTAAGATATTGATCAATAGCTTCTCTAAAAAGAATGATTGTATCATTCGCTTGGGTTAATTAGTGTAGACCACGAGCTAGTAATTCGTGTGGAAAATGCTTCTCTCAAAAAGACTTAGGTGCGAGGTTCAAAACCAGCCCTCCTCCCTTCTCCCGATTAATTGACCTCTGACCCCTAAAAAATAATAATAATAAGTGTGGCTCACCCCAAATGTAACATAGGGCTCCACCAGAAAAGGTTGGGTTGGGGCAATCAATCGGATCATTATTGTGTCATCTTTACTGGCACAAACTCAGGCATTGCCGGAGCACGTAGAGACGTTCTATATGACCATTTATCCAGTCCTAATTAATTGCGCATATATATTATATTATTCTTACCTCTACACTTAAAAAGCTCTTCTAATTATGCAATGCAATGTAGAACCTTCAGTCCACAGTCCACATGCTAATTTACGTAAGATTGTACCTTAAATGGGGCATACTCGACGTTTTAACTTCATAAAGCAACAGAGCATAATTTCCTAAAGTTGTGTGATTATTCCCTCTTTGAAATTAGGTAGGGGAAAGCAAAATCCACACTAGATTTTATAGGGTAAAACTAATAAGACACCTATTCTCTTAGAGCCTGCCTAACCCTACATTCAACTCTTTCTTTGTCCAAAAAAGTATTTAAATGAATTTGAGTTAGTAATATTCAAATTTGTAACTTTGGAGCTTAAACTAAAGCACGGTGATTTTAATATATATATATATATAGACACCAATGTAAGTTTTTTTTTTTTAATCTATGCACAAGTATCAATTTGGCTAATGAAAATTTAGCATGCACATTTTTTTATTGTAAAAAATAAGAGAGAAAAATTATTAATGATACACGTCTTTTCATACAGTTCATTATAGTTATTGGATCACCACTGGATGGTGATCCAACGGCTAAAAAAAAATACTTACCTAAAGATAAAAAAAAAATTACGCTAATCTATATATATATATGTGGTTGCCAATCTAATGGGTATTTTTTTCTTTTACCTATGAGTAGGTATTTTTTTTTTAGCCGTTGAATCACTATCTAATAGTAATCCAATGACTATAATAAAGTGCATGAAAAGAAAAAATAATGCATGCNGTTGGATCACCATCTAATAGTAATCCAATGGCTATAATGAAGTGCATAAAAAAACGTGCATCATTAATGCTCTTTCTTTCTCTTACCTTTTACAATAAAAAAATGTGCATCCTAAATTTTCATTGGCCAAATTGATACCTATGCATAGGTAAAAAAAAAAAAAATACTTACTGAATTGGTGCCCGTATATATATATATATAATATATATACATATACATATATTACCTTAGTGGCGAGGAGTTGAAGACCAGCATACTTAACATCCCAGCTAAACTCAGTTATGGCCCAACCAGTTCCACCAAAGCAATGAGCCTTGTCTATAACATATTTGAAGTAGTCTTCATTGTCGGTGGCCTTGTATAGCCACAGAGCTGCCCATAACAACTCATCCATATATCCACTCACCGACGCATAGTAGCTCTTCACTACTACCACACTCCCATCATATTTTCCCCTGTACTCGTCTCCAAATTCAAACAACTACACCCCCAAAAAGAAAAAATGTAAAAATTAATTATTAATTAATTAGCCTAATTTTGAACAAACCCAATTGATATCTCACTAAGCTAAATGGTAAAGTGTAATTAAGTAAAATTACCTGTTGGGCGTGTTGCAACAATAGGTGAGAGTAATGTGGGTTTGTGGACTTGAAAACAATGGAAGCGGCGGCCATGGCGGCGGCGGTTTCTCCAGCGAGATCCGACCCGGGATTGTTCTCGTCGATCTTGTACGCTTGCCGGGAAGTTGTCATATCCTCCGGTCTTTGCCAACAGTAGTGGTCAGTGTCACCATCCCCCACCTAATTAAATTTAATTATAATTCAAATTTTACATAACAACACTATAGTACAAATACATATATAAATACTATATGCTATACAAATATGAAGTAGTGAATTTTATTTACCTCTGCCCACAACACGTTTGGACTTGTGTGAGCTTTGATGAAGTAATCCGTACCCCACTTGATGGCCTCCATGGCGTGCCGGAGCTCTCCACCGGCGGCTATTTGTGGCCGGAATTCAATGACTCCCCAGGAGAGCATCGTCACAGTAAAAGCCATCGGAAGACCGAACTTTACGTGGTCTCCGGCGTCGTAATATCCTCCCACCAAATCCACCTAAACAAATTAAAAGTGCCCACATTGTCAAAAAAATTTAAAAAAAAAAAGAACTATATACAATAATGAGTTATAAATAGTTTTGGTACAAAATTTAATCACATAAAAACAGGGTTTTTGGACATTTTGTACAAATGGGCACGCAGAGTTGAGAGAGAGTTGGCCACGTACCCCTTGTTCTAGGCCGTCTGTGAGGCCCGAGTGGTCTCGCCAAGTGACCCTTTGGTTGTACGGTAAGCGACCGGACCTTTGTGACTCGAAGTAGAGGAGGCTTTTTGTGAGGGCGTCGCCATAGTTGAAAGCTTCAACTTTAATGAAAATGGAGATCTGAATAAGAAGAAATAGACCACATTGAGCCAAAAAATGATTTGGGATCTTTGAAAATTTAGTAGTAGAAATGTGAAGCTTCTTCTTTTCCTCCTCCATATCCATTCTTCCCTCCTAAAGAAAATTAAAATGAAAAAGGAAAAAAGAAAATTGGTTTAGGAGTGAAGGGAATAGGAAAGAGAAAGTGAAACTCTTTCTTTCATTTTGAAAAAGAAAAATGAAGATTTTGTCTATATTTGTATTGATGACTCGATGGGACTCTTTTATGCATGTGAGATTCACATGACAATGTGTGCTTCCTTTTTCTTTTCTTTTTTATTTATTTTTTTTTTTTGTGGGGGGGGATTTTTTTGGAAAAGAAATGAATAAAAACACTTTTTGTTACCAAGCTTGGCGTGATTCTAGGCTTCTAGCAATGTTTAATGTCTCTTTTTTCTAAATATAGAAAACGGCGTGGAGGGTGGTGAGTGGTGTGGTGCCACTTTTATGACTTGTGCGCTGAGATTTGGCATCGACAAATGGATCGATCCACTCTTTTGTCTCCTCCTTATTTTCTTCTTTGTTCCACTTATTTCCATACCAATTGGTTTAACTCCTACCATGACTTAAGGCATTAAGTTGAAGCATGTTCTTGAAAATACAAATGCCCCATTTGATTTTTCAACCTGTGGATTTTGATTAGAAGATTAGATATGTTTTACGTACACTTCATCTACTCGTTATCGTTACTACAACCATTTAGTTTAACCGATTGTTTATCGTTATCAATTATCTATAATTCGATGATTGAATTCATTTATAACGGTCATTACACTCTTAGTAGGCTGATTATTTATCGTTATGGATTATATATTGGATTCATCTATAGTGATTATTACAGTCTCAGTGGATATAGCTTAGAAGCTTCCACAACTAATTCAATTTAAGGTCTCAGATGATGGGTGTCAGTCAGTTGTCTCCATAAATGCTTTAGGTAGGAGTTTTTGTATATTTGTCTTTGTAAATAATTTTCACACCATTCATTGATGCATCAATTATTTCAACCGGATTGAGGTTTCACAGGGCTTAGTGGTTATGTTATAGCTAAAACCAAGATCAGCTGTTATTATATATGTTTACTGACTGGCCTCGTTCTAAGTATAAGATAATATAAGAAAATTGTTTGACTAAAAAAGTGAAACTGCATACCTAAGGTGTTTGATTCCAGTCCATACTTACTAGTCGCTTCTGAACAGGACAAAACAGAGGATTCAATTAACTTAATTCATAATATATATATATATATGTATATATAAACATAAGTACATTATATTGTTTTTTTTTTTTAATTCCAGAAGAATCTAATTTGGTTTAGTCCTAGATGAGAGCAAACCAATATTAATTTTTAAGTTATATGCGTATCTTATAATTCTAAACGACCTATTTATATAATGGGATCCTTGTACTAATGTAATCGACTACCAATAAGTTATAATTGAACAAATTATGAATATGAAAGGACCCACCGAAATGAAATAAAACCATATATTGATGGTCACCATTTTCTATTGCACCAAATACTCCAAGATTGGTGGGGGGTAGTAATGAACAGCATATGCATCATGCATCGTATCATGTACTAATCATTAAATTAGTACAAATCAAAGACAAATTATATCAAAGTGATTAAAAGAGATTTCAAAAGTATTTTGAAGTTTCGAAAAATGCACACCTAAAAAACCGTCCCACGAATTTGGTAGTGCTTGATGATAACTCAAACTCGAATTATCTGATATAATGCTTGTTACATTCCTCTTCTCTCTTCTTTAACGACTGGTGTCTTGTCATGGACTTGGTTTGACTTAAAAACAAAATTATGAAGAACTCAAGTACATCAACCACCGCTTTAAAAATTTTACCTACTTCTGTTTGCCAATTATAAAAAGAAACATAAAATGAACTCTCAGCTATTCAAGACTAATAACAATATGAGGTTATAAGAACAGATGCACTGATCAAATAGTTTAGTCTTCAACAAAATATGAAATTAGACATGATTATTGAATTTCGATGGATATAAATTATATAATTGAAAAAGAAAATAACAGTACATAAGAATGTGGTGTAAATGGTAAAGAATGTCCATGTCCGCTTTACCACCCTCATTTGCTTTTCCACCACATGCAGTATTATTAGAACACATGCAACTTTCTTTTATTAGATAATTCCAATTATTCTAAATAATTTATCAAATTTTTAATATTAACGTATCTGACATATAAATTATCACTATTTAATTGGCAAATAATACTAAATTCATTTATGATAAATTTCAATATACTAATTGAATGGTAACAACTCACTTATCACATGTGTTAATTAGGTACCTAATATTATCTTTTTTTTATTTTGTTGAAAAAGAATATCTAGAGAAAAAGGGCAACCCATTCATATAACACCGAATTTATAGACTTGCATGATTCATAGATCTACTTTGAAGTGGATTGTCTATATATTCAGCAAGTAGTTAGTCTGTCTTAACTCTGTCTCAGCTCTAATGAATAAGCGAATTTTAAAGAATGAGCTAAGATAACACTTGTAATGCATATATTGTTTTTTCAGTGCAATCAAATTTATCACTAGCAGCTAGCACACTTGCATCTTCCCCTACAACTATTTTCAGTGAAAACAAACAAACAACATGCAACTCTCTTATATTTTTGGATACGTTACATGCAACATTAATTTTATTCTAATCAGTAATAAATGATCCAAATAGTTAATGCCCACGTACATAAAAATAACAAAAATATAATTGCTCAATTATAGTTTTTGTGGTGTACAATTGTGTTTGCGAATTTATAAGCACTTTTCTATTTTTATAACATTAAGCTTTGGTTGATATATTTGGATTCCCGATGTAATACATCATTATACATTGTCGGTGTATATATATGAAAAATGAACCGTACGGGTACCCCACCGCGAAGCTAATCCCAAGCTCCTCTATTTGCGGTGACTGGTCCATCTAAAGCTTAACACCGTCCACCGGAGGCACCGACGCCCTGTGGACCCTGGCCTTGCTCCCTCACCGACAACCCCGGATGACTTTTACTAACATTTCAGTCTTTGTAATTTTTTTTTATTTTAAACCCTTTCATCTTTTTCCCTTTAGTTTCGTAAAAGTAGATGGTAAATAGCAGTACTAGGTTTTTCTTCAAAAAGTATTATTTCATCTAGAAAAGAATTTCAAATGTATTATTCTAATCTTAAAAAGATTTGGTTAGGTTTGTGTTCCGGTCGTTTATGTTAATTCGAATGTATTTATATTAACCCAAAGGCAATATCTAACCTGTAAACCAATCCAAACCAAATCAAGCCCATAAATAATTGGTTGGTTTGTTGGGTTTCTAGTTAAACGGGCATTCTCAAAAGAGATATAATTATTCGAAATATCTAACATGTGGAAAACTAGAACGGTGACTTTTAATATTTTAAGTTATAATAGTAATAAACAGTAATTTTTCAAAAATTTTAGAAAATTAAGTATTTAAAAATTTTATTTTTAGACCACGAATCATTATAATTTCCTTAAGCCGTAAACCTCTCATTAAATTTTAATTATTCAAGAAAACTTCCAACAAAATTTAATAAAATTTTTAGTTGACTTATTTAGAAACTTATTAACAAATTATAAATTTTTGGTAAAATGGGTTCAATTAAAGTCTTTAATCTAATATCCAAAATAAACTATATAATATCATTTGTATTTCCAAATACTCAATTTAGTAATAAGACCCATCTCACACATCTACTTAATAAGTATACTAATATTGGCTAAATAAATTTGGACATAGAAAGGAAATATGATATAGAGTATGAATCAACCAAAGAAGAGGAATAAAACTACAAGCATATACCAAATATGCTTGTCAAACCACCAGAGTAATTACTATAACATAAGTCAATACCTAAAAATATGAAGAAATAGAGGGGTGCGTATGTGAATGTTCAGTAGAGATTCAATTACAAGTTTTTAACTATTATAGAAATAAGTATTTTTAAGTTTCTACACAGTCAATAAAATACTCAACAGTTTTTAAGAAATCTAATTAAATTTATTTTCCAAAGATTCATACATTCCAAACTACTGTAAAAGAGAATCTCAAAACTAGTATATATTATTCAAGTCTTCAAACGTGCATTGAATACCACTTAATTCTTTTATGTCTAATATATATAATATACGTGAGTTTCAGCCATCTATGTGATGACCATGAGTTTTATTTATTTATTTTTTCTATTCAATTATTTGTTGAAACACCGTAATTCCAGTATTCTTTTGGAATACTATGATTTCATCGGCGCTACATAAGATGAATATACAATGCAATACTATATGAATGACATGAATCAGAATATGTACAATTTTTTTACAAATTCACAAATAGACCATGCAATATTTTTAATCAATTCAAGTTTAGTTCACAGAACTATATTCTCAATTCATTTGTATTTTCTAGAAATTTTAGGAGCATAACAGTTATTTTTAACAAAACCCATAAAGTCCAATTATTGCATAAAATAGTTCAAAAATAAGATATATGGCACGCTAGCCGATGTGGCATGCCTTCCAGATAGTTTTATTACCAAATTAACTCAATATTAGGTGGAATCACATTTTTATAAAATATTTCACAAAATTCTATATTTAATCAAAATATATAACTTCATAAATAAACCAAGTTTTAGAATTAAATAATTGAATCCCTACTTCAATCGAGTAAGTAGATAGCCCTACGGTACTAAAGAGAGCACTTAATATCGTTTGGCAGTCATTCTGAGGGTTGGGGGTCGTTTTCAAACCCTCGATCATTTGGTTCAAAAATTTGATTTTTCCAATGGAGTTTCAAATCGTGAAACGGACTTTACCATTAAATTCATAGCATCCAAAATATATATGTTAGACATGTAATTTGGTAAATTCGAGGTTAAGCTTGAGGCCCGAACCCGACATGTTAAACGAGGCAAATCTCAAGCCTCGTATTTCAAAATTTGCAGTACTTTGAAATATAGTGATATTTTATATCAAAATTCATTCCTCAACCTTACTAAATCTAAATTTGAGATCGGAACTTCGTTTTGAAGTCCCGGTCTTTAAATGAGCCTTTAATCCGAAAGTTATAAAAATGTCATATGTCCAAAATATTTAGTAGAATGTCATCTTTTTCAATTCAAAAGTTTTCACGTTTCCGAATATCGATTTAATACCAAATAACTACATTTGTTCTTATTTTAGGCCTCTTTTATATAATATAATTTTTACAGCTTAAATAATTACTTTGCAAAAATAATTATAAAAATAATATTTTTAGAAATATTCAGAAAAATACCACATTTTCTATTCAAAAATTATCTCATTTTTAGATTTTGTTTCAACACCAAACTGCTGCATTCATTCATATTTTAATATCCTCTTTTAATCTATAAAAGTTTCACAACCGAAATAATTTGTTTACAAAAATACATACTTATAATATCACTTTTCTAAAAATAATTGCAATAATACCAATTTTTCAATTCGAAATTCAAACAATCAGAAATTCAACTCCACAAAAACAATCATCCCTTTTTATGTATTAAATCCTCCAACAATTGTATTAATTATCACCAATAAATCATATATTATTCAAAATATTTGTTAAAATACCAAAATGAAATTTTTAGAAAATGACCAAAATAATTCAAATGCTCACTGGTGATGTGTGCTGTGATATTGAACAGGTTAGTCGACGAGTACGAGCCAAGTCTACACTTGTTGGCGGTGAGCTGAAACGACGGTCAACGACAATTAAATCATCAAAAAACCTCGCGGTGGCTATGCCTTTTTCACTGACTCCTAGCGACGTCATCGTGGTATGGCAACTGGTGAAAATGGCAAGCGAAGGTTCGATTGAAGGTGGAAGAGATGTGCGGGGTGGTGCATCAGGCTTCGAAGCCGACAGGGTCGTGGCTTATTCCGTTAATAGAAGGTTTGACAAATTTGGGCTCTCGGGGACCTCAAGGAAGAAGAGGGGAAAATGGGGGTTTTAAAAGTAATTTTAAAACTGCAGTGCCACAAGTTAACTCCAAATTAAATGGATATTATTTTCAAAATTTACTCTTTGATCCAGTTTTTGAAAATCTTTTTCAATTTCACCCTTAATTAATTATATTTTGGTCCCTCCTTTTGAAAATTCTTTACACTTAAACATGAAATGAACCTAGACTTAAGCTAGTCCATATTCATTTAATAATTCAAATTTTTATTTTAATTTATTTTTTTTTAAAAAAAATTATTGATCAAAAGACCAAAATACACTTACAAGTTTAAGATAATGTATGCCCTGTTGAGAATATGAGAATATAATTTATTGAATTAGATTTTTAACAAATCATTTGAATAAAATCACAACACAAATTCTTGCTACACAACTTTTGGAGTACTTGAGAAATTTGAGAATAGTTTCTTAATTAGTTCAATCACTACAGTAGTCACTGCTTGACAAACAAAGTGTGGGACCCGTTCCCAAATCATACACCACGTGGATGATTAAGCGGCAGAACAGGTCACAAACGGGGCCCACCGTCCGAAGGTGTCGAGAGTGACTAGCTAAAGGCCATGCGGGTCACCCATAATACCACATCGGCCATTGGGCTGTCCGAGGTTAGGGCTGAGCCCATCACAGACCCTGGATAGACTCGGCCCAGTCTGATCCTTACTTTGACAGCTAGGGGGTTGGAAGCCCCAAGGGTCTTCCACCAGAATACAATGGAAAGCAACTCATAACTCCAGACTCAGACAGAGCATTTAATGCGATCTTGAGTAGGTGTGCGCAAGGGGCAAGCCATCCTGACAGAACGGCGATTTGTCCAAATCTCACCCCTGACAAACTCAAGCCATAGGAGGTGGCGGAATCTAGGCTACAGCGATACAGGGGAGATCATGGTAATCTCGACCCGTGACCTCTGGAAAAAATCTTGAGGAAAAAGGTACTCAGTCCTGAGATTAAGAACTGGGTGGTTCACAATCTCAGGACTATATATATTTGAGCCATGTATTCCCGAAATGGCACATGTACGCATACAAAAAGAAATATTTAAAAGTTTACGAGTAAGAAACAAAGATATACTCATATAGAACTAAATCCTTGCTACCCTGAATCAAAGAAAGACTACTGACTTAAGCATCGGAGAGTCTTTGTAGGTGGCCACCCCCGCCTCTCCGACCCTGCCTGAAGTTCAGAGCTCTTTGGAATAGCAAGGACACGTGGACAGTTGGAGGACACAGCATCAGCAGTTCAAAGACACGTGGATGGCTGGTGAGAAACCGATCCAACAGTTTGGCACCGTCTGTAGGAAACGGTTGAGCATGAGAAAAAGAGTAGGAGACTCATGATCGCACTCTCCCCGAACAAAAGGCCATACAACGTCGGATGGCACCCTCGAGGATGACAACCAGGAGTACATGTCCCGACACCAAAGGGAGCTCCTGAGAAGCACGACCAGATCTGGAGCAAAAGCTGGATCAGATGCTCGCCGCCCTGATGGAAGCAAACCAGAAAGCAGAGATGGCCTACGAGGCCATCTTGGGTTTAAGGAACGAAGTCGCAGAGATGCACAGAGACAACGCCAGCCTCAAAGGGCTACTGGCAAGTGAAGCCAGGAGCCAGCGGAGAGAAGATTTTGATGAAGAGGTACAACAAGAATTCAGAAGCTAACCGCGTGAGAAAGTTCCTGTCCCATCCGGATCGCAAATGCAGGGGGCACGGCAAAGCCAGACGAGACCCCTCCAAACCAGGGCGGCGATGGGCAGAAGACACCATGGAAGCCCAGGAGATACGCCTCCCGACTGGAAACAAGAAATGATGGCAAAGTTGAGTAAGAGACTCGGAGCCCATCACAGCCAAACCCCCGATGATCTGGCAGAGCAAACTGTAGGAGGGATCAACTGGACGGCCTTCACCGACTGGATCCCAGGCTGAGAGACATCACGAACCTGACCTTCAAGCTGTTCGAGGGGGAAACCGACCCCCTCGATCACATATACCACTTTCAACAGAAGATGGCCTTGGAAACCAGGGACGAGGCAGTGACCTGTAAAGTCTTCTCTACGACCCTGGCGGGACCAGCCCTGCTATAGTTCAGACAGCTCCCGGAGAAATCCATAAATGGGTTCGAAGATTTCTGCAAACTTTTCCTAAAGCAGTACGCGGGTACCCGGAGACAGCAAAAAACCATGCGAGACCTTGACCGGTTGGAGTAGGCCGCAGATGAGTCCCCGAGAGAATACCTGTCACGTTTCCTGGAAGTGATGTCCCTAGTTCATAACGTCGACTCGGTCTAAGCCGCAGGCTCGTTCGTCAGGAGCCTACAGCCAGGATCAATGCTATCGGACCATCTCCTTTTGAATCTTCCGTACGATATGGTGGACATCCAAGCGAAGTCAGAAGGGGTATTCAGGGTATTGGAAAGCCACCAGAAGTCACCCAAGACCTCCACCATGATAACAACGTCACCGGTACAAACCCCGGCCCCTCAGGGGGTGAAGAGGCCCTCACTGGACCAAGAGCCGACTCTGAAACAGGAAGCCCCTATTCGAGGTAGCCAAGAAGGTGGCAAGAAGAGGAAGACGTCCTGCGACCCTCTGCCAAATTATGAGCTTAATATGCCGATCGACATGATCTACCTCCAAAATAGGGACAAGGGCATTTTCAAACACCCGCCCAAATCTGGCGTCCCTGAGCACATGAAGAACAGGAACAGGTACTGCCAGTTTCACAAAGACTACAGGCACGACACCGTCCACTGCCACAACCTTTATGCACAGGTCATAATGGCGATCCATGCCGATAGGCTGAAATAGTATGTGAAAACTAGCAGAACTCAGCCGCAGGAAGACGTTTCTAGGCCTGAAAATGGGAAGCAGACCCAGGCCTCTGGGTTAGGAGAGCAGACCCTGAGGATAGTGTTGACCATCGTGGGCAGGCCAGAGCCGACCCAGGATCAAGAGAAGAGGGAAAAATGCCTCAAAAGGGCTGAAGGAAGGGTGAAGTGCTTGAGGGGGATGGGCCATTCTGTCAACCATTTGATGGTGGGAGAAAGCCACGCCTCTGCCACTCCCATCATTTTCACCCAGTAAGATTTGACCACGGTATGCCTACCTCACGACGACCCCTTGGTGATTAAACTATAAATCAGCTCCGCGTTGGTCAGAAGGGTCCTGGTCAATGGTGGAAGCAATGTCAATATCATGTTCCTTAGCATATTCGAGAATATGGGCTTGAATCGAAGCGCACTCAAGCCAACCTGTCAGTCGCTGTTCACCTTCGACAGCATTAAGGTCAGCCCCTTGGGCGTCATGACCCTGAAGGTGTGCACTGCTGAGAGATACTTGGATGTGGACTTCATCATCATTGATTGCCAGTCCTCCTTCAACATCATCATGGGAAGGGGATGGATCCACGCCATGCATGGGGTTGCTTCCACCCTCCACCAGGTCTTAAGATGTCTATCAAAGGATGGTACCTATACGTTAGACATCAAGGGAGACCAGGCCTCCGTAAGAAAATGCTTTTCAACCGCCCTGCGTAGAGCCGACACGAGTGCAAGTGCCTCAACCAGGGACGGATAGCAATCAGAGGACCGCCTACCAGCGTACATGAAGCGAATCGAAGAGGAGTCTGACAGTCCAGAATCCACGATCGAGGAGCTGGTAGCAGTCCATTTGAAAGAGGCAGAACCGGCAAAAGTAGTTCTAATCGGGGCCTGATTGCCCGAGGAGCAAAAGAACGAGATGTTGGGATTCCTGAAGCAGAATGAGGACGTCTTTGCATGGTCCCATGACGACATGCCTAGGATAGACCCAGCGCACACCTACCACCGGCTAAACATAGACCCCAATTTCCTTTCAGTCATGCAGAAAACCCGAAGGTTCGCACCAGAGAAAAACAGGGTGATCAACAAGGAGGTGGAGAAGCTGCTGGAGAACAGTCTGATCAGAGAATGTGTGTACCCGTGTTGAGTCTCCAACCCAGTGGTGGTGAAAAAGAAAAATGGCGACGACCGTATTTGCATATACTTCACCAACCTAGACAAGGTCTGCCCGAAGGATAGCTTCCCCCTGCCAAGAATCAACCAAATCGTAGATGTGACGGTGGGATTCGACAGAATGAGCTTTTTAGATGCCTACTCTAGGTACAACCAGATTCTCTTGTACGCAGAAGACCAGATCCACACGGCTTTTATCATGGAGCGTGGTCTGTACTGCTACAGGCATATGCCATTTAGCTTGAAGACCGCGGGGGCAACCTACCAAAGGTTTATGAACAAGATGTTCGCCGGGCTACTAGGGAAGACTATGGAGGTCTATATCGACGACATGATCGTGAAGAGCAGAGAAGATTCAGACCATCTGAGACACCTAAGTGAGTGTTTTCAGATTCTGAGGCAATATCGGATGCATCTGAATCCCAAGAAATGCGCGTTTGGGGTGTCCTCTGGTCAATTCCTGGGGCATATCGTGAGCAGGAGGGGGTATTGAGGCAAACCCGACCCAGCTAACCTCGATCGCAAATGTGCAGAGACCCTCGACCATTCGGGAGGTCCAATCCCTGGCTGGGAAGATAGCCACTCTCAGCCGATTCGTCTCCAAGATGTTTGACCGATGCAAGCCTTTCTTCTAATGCTTGAAGAAAAGCTCTACTGTCATCTGGGGGGAGGAACAGGACAAGGCACTGACAGATCTCAAGCTATATTTGAGTCACCCACATATCCTGGCTTCCTCAGCAGAGGGGGAGTACCTATACGCCTATTTAGCAATGTCTGAAGTAGCGATCAGTGCCATACTATTTATCGAGGAAGATGGCAAATAGAAACCAGTGTTTTATATAAGCCGCATGCTCCTAGATGCCGAGACGCGATATAGTGTGGCAGAAAAGCTGGTCCTCACTCTGGTCAACACTAAAAAGAAACTCCGACAGTACTTTGAAGCACACTCGGTCACCGTGCACACAGATTTCCCCATCCGACAAATTTTGGCCAAGCCAGACCTATCAGGACGACTGACCAAGTAGGCCATCGAGCTAGGAATATACGACATCGAGTATCGGCCTCGAGCGGCGAAGAAAGGACAAGTCATGGCAGATTTCTTGGTGGAAATTGAATCCTGCGGCGAGCTACACGATCCGTTTCAGATGTCGCAACTTCGCCCCCCTTCAGCCTAGACGCTCTACACCGACGGATCCACAAATGCCTCAGGGTCAGGTATCGGAATAGTCCTGCAGACCCCAACGGGTCTCAGAGTTGAGAAGGCATTGAGACTCGGCTTCCAGGTAACTAACAATGAGGCAGAGTATGAGGCACTGCTGCAAGGCCTTGAGCTGGCTCTGCACTTCGGAGTGGAGAACATCGCAGTAAAGACCGACTCGCAGTTGATCGCGGGTCAGGTCAAGGGAAACTTCGAAGTAAAAGAACCAAGGTTACACAGGTACTTCTCCAAGGTAATGGGGGCAAAAGCTCGCTTTAGCAATTTCAATATAGAACCGATTCCCAGGGAGATTAACCAGAGGGCCGACAGCTAGCTAAGAGTGCGTCAATCAGGGGTATGGCTGGGAGCACAAAAGTTCTCCTAGAAGGTGAGAACATGGAGGACCCCCCGCAGACCCCTACACGCCATGTGTTTGCAACTGGAACTGCTGATGAAGGGTGGATGAAACCCATCACCTAGTATTTGACGTTGGGGAACCTACCCGCGGACCTCCGAGAAGCAAGGTCAGTCAGATTGAAGGCCGCCAGGTACTAGATGGTAGGGGAAAAACTATATAGGAGATCGACAATAGGTCTGATGCTGCGGTGTATAGGTCCTGTCGATGCGCAAAAACTGATGGAGGAAATCCACAAGGGAGTATGCGACAACCAGTCTGGCAGACGCAGCCTTGCCCACAAGGCCCTAATGGCTGGATACTTCTGGCCATACATGATGACAGAGGCAGCCAATTCGTCAAGAAATGCAATAAGTGCGAGAGGTTCGCCCTAATGAAACGCCAGCCCGCGGAAGTACTTCATTTGAACATAACTCTTTCGTCGTTTGCCAAATGGGGTCTGGACATCATCGGAGAGCTCCCTAGAAGTCCAGGGGGAAGGAGGTATATCCTGTTGGCCATGGATTACTTCACCAAATGGGTAAAGGCTGAAGCCTATGCTACTGTTAGTAAGGCAGACACGATTAACTTCATCTGGAAGAACATAATCTGTCAATTCGGGATCCCGAAAGAGATATACGCCGATCATGGCATACAGTTCCAAAATGCTAAGCTCAAGGAGTTGTGCGAGCTGTATGATATAAAGCTCAGTTTCTCTTTCGTGAACTACCCTCAGGGGAACGGCCAAATAGAGACAACGAACAAAGCCATATTCAGCAACATCAAAAAGAACTTGCAGGAGGCTAAAGGCAAGTGGATAGAAGAGCTGTCGGCCGTTGTGTGGGCCCATCGTACCACAGAGCGGAGGTCGACTAGAAGAACGCCATTCGCCATGGTCTACAGATCAGAGGCTGTGATCCCAACCGAAGTCGGCCTCCCGACCCTCCACTCCGAAGTGTTGAGAGATGCCCCCTTAAACGAACGCTAGCTAAACCGCAACACAGACCTCCTGGAAGAAACGAGAAACATGGCCCTGGTCCACCTGACTTCATACCACCAGCAGGCTAGGTCTTACTTCGCAAAAAAGGTTAGTGCTCAACGATTTAACGCCGGGGATTGGGTCCTGAAAGTCAGAACAGGAAATTTCTCGAAACTGGACTCCAATTGGATCGGACCCTATGAGGTGATCAAAGCACTCAACAATGGTGCATATGTCCTGAGAGAACTTAAGACTGGGAAAAACTTGTCGAGCATGTGGAACACTCAGCACTTGAAAAAGTATCACATGTAAGACACATGCATATGATGTAGGACCATGTGAATGTTTATATTATTGAAAAGCTTAAATCTAAAACAGGTCAAGTTCCCTTTTTGCCCTATGGATTTATCTTTTGGATTGCTATAGAAAAGGGGTTTGTCCACAGTGGCAGACCCATATGAACGCTTATATTATTAAAAAGCTTAATTCCGAAACAGGTCAGGTCTTCTGCCACACGAAAAAATCATACCAGGTTGCCACAGAAAAGGGTCTGCCCACAGTTGCAGACCCAAGTTTTATTTGCATATGCAAAAAATCATACCGGGCTGCTACAGAAAAGGATCCGCCCACAGTGGCAGACCCTACACCTCAGTTGCACAGGCAAAAAATCATACTAGGTTGCCATGGAGAAGGGTCTACCACAGTTGCGGACCATACGCACTATTCGCACAATCAATGATCGTACTATAAGAATCACATCGTGCAATAAAATATTTGCCGATGGCCCGAGAAAATATACGAAGATGAAAGAGCTACGCAACCAAAAACTTACCAGCAGACCTCAAAAATGATCGTACTATGAGAATCACATCGTGCAATAAAATGCTTACTGATGGCCTGAGAAAACGTACGAAGAGGAAAGAGCTGCGCAACCAAAAACTTGTCAGCAAACCTCAAAAACGATCGTACTATGGGAATCACATTGTGCAATAAAATGCTTGCTGATGGCCCGAGAAAACGTACCAAGAGGAAAGAGCTGCGAATCCAAAAACTTGCCAGCAGACCTCAAAAACGATCATACTATGGGAATCACATCGTACAATAAAATGCTTGCTGATGGCCCGAGAAAACGTACGAAGAGGAAAGAGCTGCGCAACCAAAAACTTGCCAGCAGACCTAAAAAATGATCGTACTGTGGGGATCACGTCGTTTGTCGACTGCCCGAGAAAATGTATGAAGAAGAAAGAGCTGCGCAACCAAAAACTTGCCAGCAGAACTCAAAAACGATCGTACTGTGGGGATCACGTCACTTGTCGACGACCCGAGAAAATGTACGAAGAAGAAGGAGCTGCGCAACCAAAACTTGCCAGCGGACCTCGAAAACGATCATACTATAGGAATTACACCGTGCAATAAAATGCTTGCCGATGGCCCGAGAAAATGTACGAAAAAGGAAGAACTGTGCAACCAAAAACTTGCCAGTAATCCTCAAAACGATCGTAATATGGGAATCACATCGCGCAATAAAACACTTGCCAATGACCCGAGAAAACGTACGAGGAGAAAAGGGCTGTGCAACCCAAAAGCTTGCCAGCAAACCCCCTAAGGAACATTTTAGCTATACAAATAGCTAAGGGAAAGCAGGATTAGGATCCACCCATTGGAAGTGGACCCTCCCTAAGGAACATTTTAGCTATACGAATAGCTAAGGGAAAGCAGGATCGGGATCCACCCATTGGAAGTGGACCCTCACTAAGGAACATTTTAGCAATACAAATGGATAAGGGAAAGCAGGGTCGGGATCCACCCATTGGAAGTGGACCCTCCCTAAGGAACATTTTAGCTATACCAAGAGCTAAAAGAAAGCAGACTCTACCCGGGGGATGGTTTAATTGTGCATCGGCAGGATGTGAACGGATTTGGAGTCTACCCATTGGAAATAGTCCAGTACCAGACCAAACGTGAAGACAAAAATTAAGATTAAAATCTGTTTATTATGTCCTAAAATACAAAGTGCATGGTCAATAGTGGCGCGCGCTCATAAGCCCTATTTACGGGAGGCAGGTCGTGAACGGACTCGCAGGGAGACATCAAAATGGTAGTGCCCTGTTTGTTCTCAGTAAGAGCCGAGCCCAGGCCTTCTCCTTTGCAGCGACGGGTCCAAACAATGCTCGACTAATCCCTGGAGCTGGTTCCGAGCACGGTCCCATTTGAGGTCAGAGAAGTCCAGCCACACGCGCGGGTCGAACTCTGCCAAAACAAGTCATAACAGAAGTTATACCTCCGTGAAACCGGATGAGCCAAAGCTCACATCCCTATCTCCGGAACTAATCTTGTCAGTCATAGCTTGAGGAGGACTCGTTAATAGTCCGAAATTATGTCCATCTTATTTATGCAGACAGCGATAACTAGGTTTGACTTTACCACAGATGCGGTCAACAAAGAAAAAGAAAATAGGCTAAAGAGAATTGCACTATTCTTATTATCTATACGGAGGATTACAACGAAGGTCAGCTTTGCAAATGTACAAAATGAAGGACCCTAATTACCTCCGGCCAGGGGAGCACAGCCAGTCCCGGCGCTTGGACCAGCCCCGGCGGAGGGTGGCATACCAGGGTCGGATTCATCACTTGATACAATGACTGCACCAGACCCCTCACCAGTTGAGACCCCAAGACCAGGCTGACCGCCAGGGGCTTCTGAAGTTCGATCTGGTAGACTAGAAACGGGGATAAGCTCTATGGAAACAGAGGTGAATGTAGAGGGGCCGTCCTTTTCCACAGTAAGCATCTTCAGCACGTCAGCAGGGTACATGATGCTGATCCAATCCCCAAGCTGCTACATGTAGTACTTGACGGAATAGTGGTCTCTCTCGATGCCATTCTGCTCGTCAAACTGGTTTGGCGTTACCACCTCAGCGTAGCCTTCGAATTCTCTATTCTCCCAGCCAGACCTGTAACTTTCCGCAGAAAGGACATCCACCTGCCTCTGGTACCTCGTATTCAGTTTCTCCGCGTCCGACAGCCTATCCCTCAGCGCCGCCAGCCTTAGCTCCGCTTGCCGCTGCGATAAGTCGACCAAAAAATTGTTAATGCCGGCAAGGTCCTCGCCGAGTTTATGAGACATCTCTACATGAGCACCCATCAAATTTTTGTGATCCAAGTAGAGATATCGATTTATCTCGTTGGACCGGTCAAGTCTGCATTGCAGGGAGTGGGCCTCTAGCTTGGCTTTCATCTCGGCTTTCCTCGCTTCTTTGGCGTCATCGACAGCCCTGTCACGAATGACGAAAGCTATTCCCATCTCTGTCCCTGCGCTCTGCAGTTCTTGCTCCTTGACCCTTAGCTCATTTTCAGCTAGTCTAGTGGCCTCAGATTGAGCAAGTTTGTCGGCCTCTGCCTTGACCAGTCTCGTAGCTAGCTCCTCGCGCCTGGTCCTCTCGACACTCAGAGCATGAGCCACTGCGCTGCTGACCCTCGCCTCATCGAGGCTCCGATATAAATCGAAGTCAGTCCTCAACTCGGCAAGGGTGGCCGAGCGCAGGAGTTCAGCTCCTCGGTCAAATCCCTAATGCGAGAGGAATAGAAAGACCGGATGGCGGCTAGCTGCAAGTTAAATGAAAAAAGGGGGGTCAGCATCTAGCAAGGATGCTGAGAAATGTAGAGGCAATCGAATGGACCAAACCTGCGCGAAGGTACGATTGGTGACAAGCTCGACGTTCTCCAAAGAGAGCGCCTCCAGCTCCGGCTCTGCGGCTGAACCCTCTTTTTGGGCATTGCCTGCGCCTGAGAAACACGGCTCT
Source organism: Parasponia andersonii (assembly GCA_002914805.1). NCBI lineage: Eukaryota > Viridiplantae > Streptophyta > Magnoliopsida > Rosales > Cannabaceae > Trema > Trema andersonii. The sequence goes on from JXTB01000411.1 coordinate 139,925, forward strand.
ACCCCGCCAACCGTGAGGGCACCCTCTCCCCCAGCCGGGCACAAACCCGAAGCAGCGACGGTAGGGACAGAGGAAAGCTGGGCAACGCCGAGAGCGCCGTCGGCCACGACGGGAGGTGGTGCATCTCCTCTTGGCAGGCCGCTGCGCACGGACCTTCTTCTCCTCAGAAGGGACAGCGTGGCCCCGTCGTCATTACTGTTAAACGAGGGGGCAACCTTGCCCCTCTTCTCTGCCCGGCCCTCTTCTTCTTTGGATGAGCCAACCTCATGGCACCGCTTTATTAGAACTGGGGTAGGGTAAGACAGTCGAGATTTCAACCTCGGAGCCCCCCCATTAAGCTTGGCGATCTCCCCACTGAGGCAAGTAGCACCCGATTTCGAACCGGAGTCAGGGGTGGATGAGGTTGGTGCAGCAGACCCCCCAGGCAGACTCAGGGGCATCACCTCACCGTATACGGTCCTTGTGGCAGACGTTCCCCCAGATAGAGTTCCGCCTGCATCAGAACGAGGGACCGCGGGCACTTCATCTTCTGAAAGTACCACAAGAAGCCGGCCAGCGGGTGCCTTCGAGTGAGCCTTATGTCCCGCGGCTCCCCCCTTGACGGGGGAGGGATCGGCCGATGGGCCTGTCTCAGAACCTGCAAAAAACAAGCAACATGTTAAGATCACGGCAATAATCCGATCCACGAAGCTCAAGGATGTGGAAATGAACCCACCCCTAGCCCTCTTGGGGGCGGCGGCTTCCTCCCTACAGAGCCTGATGCACTCCTCGGCCACGAACCTCACGGCTTCCTCAAGCTCGTGGCTAGTCGGCACCACCAGGTCGTTGGAGCCTGCCAATTGGCTTGAAGCCATAACCTGACGATCCACCATGGCGATTCGATCGTGCTCGTCTCGGCGGAATTGGTTCAGGGCAGAGGCATTAAGTCGGCTCGGCAAGTGCTTTGTGATGATCCAGGTTTCCAGAGGGAAGGGAAGGTATGAAACCATCCTACGCTTCATATTCATCACCAGGGGGTTGAGGGCGGCCTGGATGTAACGGAAGTCCGCAGGAGATCCGAAGATGACGATCCCTTCTAGGCCTTTGAGCCACCCCACCGACGAATGCGGCTCGAACTTGTTCTCTTCTGCCGAGGCTGTACAAAGCAAAATAATGCGAGCAATAACAGACGAGGAGAATGCAGACCCAAAAATCACGACCTAGCACTTACTCTGCAGGAAAACTGAGGGAATTTGGAAGTACTCGCCATTCATCCAAGGGGAGTACCACGCCCCTCCAACGGCGTATAGCCTAGCGTGGGAGTCCCATTACTTGTCTGACCTCGGCAAGCCCCAGAAGATGTGATGTCCCGGGAGCGGTTTGAGGTAAAAGGTGGGGTAGGAACTCTTTTTGGGGATGATGGTGAGTTTATAAGCATAAAAGACCACCTCCAAGTCGATATACAGGTTATAGAGAACTGACAGGGCAGAAAGCCCCATCAGAATCATGACCCCGTTTACATTTAACTGCATCGGATGAATCCCCGTCAAAGTGAAGAATTGGTGAATCAGAGGAGGAAGAGGGAATCGCAACCATTCCAGATGTTTTCTGCCCAAAATAATAGAACTTTCAGGGGCAGAGGGATGAAGATACCAATCCACGAGGACCTCAACCCTTTGCAGCGTCACTCCGCCGGGGAGACAGAGCTGTCTCCTCGGTGAATCCAACTCCGAATCCACGATAGGGCGCAATTCCTGATCTTGACCTAAAGCCATTATTCTGGATACGATCGAAAGAGCAAAAGTCTCTAGAAAGGAGGAAGTCGGAAACCCTAGGATTTTACGAGGCTAGAATAATTGAAGATTTTAGTAAAGTAGCAAATAAGCATAAATGCAGCTTTTATAGAGGGGGAGCCGAAGAGTTTTTCTGGAAAAGGGGAGAGCAAAGGAGACCAAACAGTCAGAACTTTGAAATTTAAAAAATTTCGTGACATGGGATGGCGTGCCTCCGTGTCGGTAAGGGAGAACCACGTGCATCTCCCAGATTGAAAGAATGGATAAACGATTTCCCCACTTGACGGATACGAATCCATCAAGTAGGGAAATGGGAGCAGTTGTAGGACCCGTTCCCAAATCATACACCACGTGGATGATTAAGCAGCAGAACAAGTCACAAACAGGGCCCACTGTCCGACAGGTGTCGAGAGTGACTAGCTAAAAGCCACGCGGATCACACATGATACCACATCGGCCATTGGGCTGTCCGAGGTTAGGGCTGAGCCCATCACAAATCCTGGATAGACTCGGCTCAGTCCGATCCTTACCTCGACAGCTGGGGGGTCGGAAACCCCAAGGGTCTTCCACTAGAATACAATAGAAAGCAACTCACAACTCCAGACCCAGACAGAGCATTTAATGCGATCTTGAGTAGGTATGCGCAAGGGGCAAGCCGTCCTGACAGAACGATGATTGTCCAAATCTCACCCCTGACAGACCCAAGCCATAAGAGGTGGCAGAAACTAGGCTACAGTGATACAGGGGAGATCACAGTAATCTCAACCCGTGACCTCTGGAAAAAATCTTGAGGAAAAAGGTACTCAGTCCTGAGATTGAGAACCGAGTAGTTCACAATCTCAGGACTATATATATATGAGCCATGCGTTCCCGAAATGGCGCATGTACGCATACAAAAAGAAATATTTAAAAGTTTACGAGCAAGAAACAAAGATATACTCATATAGAACTAAATCCTTGCTACCCTGAATCAAAGAAAGACCATTGACTTAAGCATCGGAGAATCTTTGCAGGTGGCCACTCCCGCCTCTCCGATCCTGCCTGAAGTTCAGAGCTCTTTGGACTAACAAGGACACGTGGACAGTTAGAGGACACAGCATCAGCGGTTCAGAGACACGTGGACGGCTGGTAAGAAATCGATCCAACACAAAGTATAAATTTCATAAGTCACATCTTTTATGTATGTTTGAAGTGGCTTTGTACTATATTTGCCATATCGGTGTCTCCATTCAACTTCCTAACAATTGAATTGGTACGTGAAGATATTACGGGTTTGACCTATTGAGGGTGCATGTGGTGTTTTTGGACGCTTTTAATTTGTGGTTTCAAACGTCGATGCATGTGTCTTGGATTATGATTTTGCAATTTGCAGCAAAATCCTTCCTTTTCATCAATGTTCAATGAAATTACTCTCACAGATGAAGTTGTTCAATGCCTTATATATGTTAGTTACACGTATTCTAAGCCCTTCTGCAGCGTAACTGCTTATCACAGCACAATTTTAGTTATGCTTTTAGATAAAGTATTTTATAGTGATTAAATAAAGTATTTAGTTTGTTGATATGTTTGGAAAAAGTACTTATTTTAGTTTTCAGCACATTTGAAATAATACATAATAATGTTTTGAAAGTTAGCAAAATACAAAACAGATATTAAAAGGCTAATGCTACAACATGTATAATTCGATTTTTTTTTAAATGTATTAAATTTTTTTCCATAAAATATGTGTACATCGAAAATTCTTGAATATTTCTATAAAGTATGATGCGATTAATATTTCAAATATGTACATTAAAACACGCTGATAAAAGTTGTAATTTTCTTTTATAAAATATTATAATCAAGCAATATCCTTATATTAATCTGATTGGTCAAAAATCTTATATACTAGTTGTTGAAAATTACTAAGATATTAAATATTTCAAAACAAAATGAGTAATGCACGATAATAATAACAAATAATCTATTGGCATAAAAAATAAATCGATTTTGGAAAAATAGATTTTAGATAAACGAAAAATGTAATCGGTGAAAAATATTTTATGAGCTAAAAAATTTGTTTATGTACCACATATATGATAATACATTTTTAGTGAAAAGGACAACTAATTTTTAAGCATGTTTTCACTTTAACCACAAAACTACTAGATAATAAAGGGACTTATAAATAACCGAATTTTAGGCCTAATTTAAGAAAATATCTGTTTTTCAAATGTTATAACAAAAAATACGATATAAATATTTATATACCAAGTATATAATATTATATATTAAATGTAAAAATTTATATACTCAATATATTAACTAAAATTATTTATCTTTCAAGAATAAAAAATATATATATTTGGACATTTAACTATGAAATTAAAAAAATATATATTTACTTGATCAAATTTTAAATATTAATCATTTCCTTAAATTTCTCAATAAATAATAATACTTTGTCATCAAAGTTGCTTTTGCTAACACGTACAATACAACAATACTTATAGTTGGTCATCATTAAGCCTTTAATTTACTTCGCCAGAAATTATGAGGAAACAAAAAGCAATTAACAATAATTGCTTAAGGTTTGGTCACTAACAAAGTTCTCTTTCTAATCATTTAATCATCAACGCATACAAACTAAAATTCTTTAGTCAAGGTGGGTGATTCCAATCTCAAATATATATTACAAAACAAATAAAATAACATTAGTTATTCATATATACCAATTTTATAAAAAAGATTTACACCGACTAATATAACTAAAAATGACATGATTTTATAAACCACATTGAACGAGGGGGCAATGAAAAGTTGAAAATTTAATAGGCAGGTATACGTGACTATGATCGATATATAACACTGAGACAACATAATACATACACCAAACATTGATAAATGATATAATGTAACATTATTCAAGTGATTTTTTCATGATATTTTATTAAGATGTGTAGCACTACTCAAAATACCAAACATCTTGACAAGTTATTTTGACAAAATAACTTGAATGATGTGGTAACTTATGTGACATATAATGAGTGATACTTACACTGAATATGGACAAATAAGACACAACTAAAAAAAGGGCTAACGGCATCAATTGAGCCATATCATTTTCTAAAAAAAGCGACGTGGTTGAACTCTCACATCATATCGTTTAAAAGTGACGTAATTGTAGGTCTTACCATGCGCTTATGAAACAAGTAACGTAGTTGGGCCATGTATCACATCACTTCTGCAAAAAGTGACATGATATATTATTTTAATTAATATCACTTCACTATCACTTTTACAGAAAATGATGTGGTAAGTGGTTTATACTAGCTACACTATCGATCCATACCTAAAAAAAAATAATTTGTCATGATTGTTTATTCAAAACTATCAACCTTACCAAATTGTCTCTAACCTTAATTATAACAAACCTAAAATTTTCAATAAATTCTCATTCAAATTCTACCTATTTCGAATTTAAGGTACCTTTCTCTCTCTTCTTTCAGTTTCCTAGATCTATAAAAATTTTCGTAACAATCTCTTTTGATATTTTAGGTACAAATTCTTGAGGTTTTCGACCACCATTGATAATGTTGGAGTACGAAAAGAGAGGCAAAGAAAGAGCAAAGCGATACCGTAAGAGATTGGGCAATGGATCACAAAGTTGGTGATTCAGCTTTTGGCTTGTAGAGGTAGTGAGGAGTGTATTAGTCGTCTAATCTATGAGGAGATCTGTGAAGTACTCAAAATTTTTTAGGATGCTAACCACACAAGGAGGAACACGATATCTATCACGTCATTTGTTAGAAAAATGACGTAGTACATGGTACATACCACATCGCTTTGTGAGAAGTAATGTGGTATCCCTCCAAAAGCGATGTAATAGGACCCTAATAACTGATAATTTATCACATATTTTAGTCTACAACGTCGCTTTCTATACAAGTAACATGGTATAATGTGAGGCTACCATGTTACCTAATTCCATGTCGCTTATAGAGTAACTTGGTTTCTCTACCACAGTGCTCTATAAGTAATATGGAAAACGTTTTCTGTAATAGTGATATAAGGCCACATTCTTTAAGTTATTTTCTCATGATAATTTATAGCACTACTCTATATATATATATTTATACCTAGAACTCATTCCCTTGAAATCTTTGGACGGTGAAAAAATCATCGATTAAGTTTCAATTTGGTAACTGGACGTATAACTTTAACTAAGTGTCACACACAAAAAGATTACCAAATGGTTGCAAACATTAATTTTTTCATTTTGAAATACAGCAAAATAATAGTGATCTTAACATAAGGAGTCATGAATTTGATTATTTCCTTTTGGAAAAAAAAAATGAGAGTCAAGTTGGTAGGTAGTTTCAATTTGGAAGTAATTTTAGTGGGTGGAAAAAGTTGACTACCCATTAGCAAAATTGTTTATAGAAAGTAGTTTTATTATTACCTTAGTTTTTTATTTTCTTTAAATTTTGGTTATAGATTCCTTTGAGTTTGCTGGTTTGAATCGATGGTAAATGCAACATATTGAGTAGATTAAACAAAAACAAAAACCAACATGTATAGCTCTTTTAATGTATAGCTCTTTTATTATAAAAAAAATTAAAAAAACATGTATAGCTCTTTATAATAAAGGTGGTAAAGCAAACTCATTATTATTGAAGACCCCTATTTCCTTTTCTTAATTGCATCTTCTTTTGAGCTTTGCAAAGCCTACTTCTCTTGATTTTCACCTCATTTGAGTGGGAAATTTTTAAGATCTTTCTCTGCTAGAATATTTTTATTTGTTTTTTAACATTCATATTTCAACAATAATCCTTCTGCATGTGTGAAAATCAGTATTTATGAATATATGTATGTATGTAATTATTAGGGTTTATGTCCTAAAAGTATGTATATTTTAGATATTTGCTGAATTAATAAAATGACATTTTTCTATTTGAATTTGTACATAATTTGTATATTTTTAAATATCAGAAAATCTCTAATTTATTTATGTAACTACAAATTTAATATATAAGTGTTATATACATGAGGATTAAATTTATAGATAATAAACTAAATATAGTCTACAATAATTAATTAAAGTATGTGATCTTTAATTAAATATTAGTACGGTCTATTAACATTGAGAATGTAATAGTCTTATCCGGACTATTGATGTGTTGACATTATAATGAAGGTACTTTGTATAATTCGATTTTGTAGAATTGGGCCGGACATGATTTGAATCTCACATAAATTCCGTTACTAGATAATCATATGTAAATCAATCTTAATCTTGAGTAGTTATAGACTCTTATTTATGACATTAGGTTCTTTAACATACTTATTAAAATTTGTTTCCTAAACAGATTGAAATACTTATATCTTAAAAGTATGATGAAATGAGTAACTGAGAATGTAGCTTACAGATATAGAATCTATTTCTTCCATTAGAAACAGTTTGAGTACTTAATTTATAATAGATTTATAAATTAATTTTTCATTAGAAAATCAATGGTACACAAGGATAAAGATGTAATTGGAGAACTAAATAAAACATGACTTAGCTCTAATCATAAATTATCTATAGAGGATTGAACTACATGTAATAATTAAATCGATAGGCTGCTCGTTGTTTTTTGAGTAAATTAATTCTATAACTTCAAGAGTACAATTCCAAATTTTTAGTAGAGTAATACTAGAATTAATAAGTTAGACAAATTAATTAAAGAGTTTAATTAATTGTTATAATTTATTATAGCTTAAATTATAGATCCATAGGTCCCAAATTCCACCTCTTACAAATACTGTACTGAATATTACATTAATTCTGCTACTGTACACTTTGTCTAGATAAGTTGTTTGTCTATAATAATTAATAATTATTACTAATTAATTAATTTAAATTTATAGAGGGATCAGTTTCCTAAACTATTTAAATTTTAAATCTAAATATATCTAATTATCAAATAATTAGATAAATAGAATCGAGAAACTGACTGAAAGCGAAACACACTTCCTAGTTAACTGCTAATTTATACATATATATATTTATTAATTATATTAATTAATTTTAATATATATATATAATCACATTTGTTTATGAAAAAAAGGTTACAATCAAGTTTTAAAAAAATTGAATATATATATTAATTAATATGATTAATTAATTTATTTATTAAATAGTTTAATATATATATATAAAGGAAACCCTAGCAGATACTAAATACACTATGCATTATTTTTTATAGAGCCTCTATAAACTAGAGGAAAAAAAAAATAGTCTTCCTATTTTCTGTAGAATAATTCTTGCAATCTCACATGTTGATAATATTGCAAGGGCCTAAAGTGTGAGTTTTGAGAAATTGTACTAAAAATCCACACGTTCATCCAGTTATGCTTGGGACTTAGATTAGAAGATCATAGCTTAGAAGACATAAAAGGTAGGATCCCTAATAGGCTACAAGAGGTATTAAATCAATTATCTTTATATGTCTATTTGCTATGAATTGATACTATGCACTCATATAGTCAATTGATTTGAGAAAATTTTTTAATATTCCTAAGTCAATCTTTTGCTATGAAAATTGTTTTAAAACCAACAGTAATGTACATACGTTTCTAAAGATCTGAATTTGTGAATATATGTATATGTGTAATATATATGTTTCTAAAGATCTAGATTTTGAGGGGTTTTCTCTCGCATAAATGTTATTCTATGTGATTTTTTTTATATTATTAATTTTGTGTATTCTATTCTAGATTTCAAATTTGTAAGATCCAAATTTTAAAGGAAGTTGAATATTTATATTTTTAGAAGATACAAATTTTGTAACTCGTGCTTTTGTGGTAGGTTATATTAAGTTGTGAGTGGTAGATTATATTAAGTTGTGATATGGGAAAGAATAAATTGGTATATAAAACATTAACTATATTATTTATAATATATTATAATTTTTTACAATAAGATGTTATAATTTTTTTATAATAAGATTATATTAGTGTACAATATAACAAAATACTATTTAAAATATTACAAAATATTATTCTAATAATGAACTTTGATCATTCCTTTCACAGCTTTTGTTTTACTTTTTTCTCTTGTTCTTCTCCACTCCAATCACAACAATAACTTTTTTAGAATAGGAGAAAATAATGAAATTAATTTATATATTTTTTTAAAGGAGAAGATATTGAATTTTTGTTATTAAGATATTAAATATTTATCTTTTAAAGCATAAGTAAATTAATTATCATAGTCCCTATGTTGATGATTCAAAATATCATCGTAACTAAGTGTAGAGTCTTCATTTCGAAGACAATAGTAGTGTTGTTTACATTGATATTTTGATGATGAAATGTTTTTTGATATTGTTCTATTATCTATCTAATTAAGAAAATAAAAAATAGATATTATTATGTTAGTCATTGTTTATTAAAAACTGATCAAATAATATAATTATGTTCTTTGTATATAAAAATATTAAGATTTATTATACTTATTTTTCCTATCATATTAATTTATTTATACTATATTAATTTCATTTAAGAATATTATTTCTAATGTTAATATTATTGTAATAAATTAAATTTATTTATAGCATTTTAGTTTATAATTTTTTCAAATTATTTTATTATAATATGTTTTATTTATAATTATTTAATTGTGACTTATTATTTTTTATATTATTATTGTTATATTATTCATATATTAAAATATTTTTTATGTTGTGTAAATTATTTTATTTTTTGATATTATTTAAGTTATTTTAGTTTATTATTATTTTTAATAACTACATTATACTATTTATTTTTGTATATAAAAGCTTTTTTTCATTCTTTTAAGAACAATTAAATTATAATTAAAAATATATATTTTTTAAAATATACTAAAAGCATGTATTTTTGTTTAATGTATATTAATTTTTTTTATTATTTATTAGTATATAATGTAGAATGAAAATATTTTTCTTTTACTTATTTTATTTTTTAGTTATATATCTTATACATATAGTTTAAATAATATTTATAGGTTTTTGATGGATTTTTTTACTAACTAAATAGCTAGGTGCATTTTTTTTTCTTATATACTATTAAGTTTCTATTTTGATTATATATCCTATATAAATTTTTATTTGTTTACGTTTTTTCGAGCAATGTCATTCTGATTGACATCTTTTCTTGTCAAAAATATAATTGTCTTAAAGAAGTTAATCTCACATTTTTTTAATTTTCTTTGAAAAAAAAAGTAAATTTATTCATCTTTTGTGTAGTGAAGTTTAATATTAAAATCGTGTATAGTATATGGCAAAAAATTTGTACTTAAATCTATTTATAAATAATTTAATAAAAGTTACTGAAAACATTCATTTTTCAGTATAACGTTTCAAATTTTATGTTATAATTGCTATTGATTAAATTAAATTATAAATATGATTTGAATTATGAAAGTTACAATGCATCATTTATTAAAAATGTTCATTATAGTGGTATTAGTCTTCTTTTCAATCTTCTTTCTACGTTATTAATATGGCTCTTCTTTTTTTTTTTTTTGTCTCAATTGAAATTCTATCTTCTATATATATGGCTCTTTTTTTTTTGTCTCAATTGAAATTCTATCTTCTCTATATATATATACACTTTGATATTTAAATTATTTCTATGAATCACATGTCTACCTTATTATTCAAAGTTATAATAGTAAATTCTAGATATAATGTGAATCATTAAAATCAAGTCTAAAACACCATATTTGATTACATACAATATCAAAGTCCTTGAAGTTAAATGTACAAAACATTGCATACATATAATAAAATTTAATACATAATAAAAATAAAATTTCTTTAATTATTTTATACCAAAATAAATTACAATTTGTTTTTCTTCTTTCTTCATCTTTTTTCATAATAGAATCTTCTTGCGTGCCTTTGTCAATGAAAATAATGAGAATTCTTCACCAATATGAGATCACTGATTTTTGACCTCTATCATAATCATATAATATATACAAATAAATATAGTGAACTAAGTACATAAATACATGCAAATTTTGGCTTAAATATATTGAGGTATTATCAATATATTGCAGATTTGTGAGATAATATATTTGTAAATATTTATCTAATTACCTAATAAATCATTTTTTAGGGTAAAAAATACAAATGTTTCTGATAATTGGATAAACATATAAAACATTATGAATATATAAAAAAAATCTGCCATCTATATATAATACTACTCAAATAACAGGATCCAAATTATGGGAGTATAATCTAAAACTGAAAGCTACCAGATGAATAAAGCTCGTAAAAACTAACTATTGATAAAAGAAAACAATAATAATTTGAAAAAAAACAAAGAAATCTATATTTAAAAAAAAAAAAAAAGAGAAGCGGATTTTAAAAATTGAAATTACAATAAAAAAAATAAATGACCAAAGGATTAAGTCCATTACTCAATCAAACCTATATAAAATGGTGTTTTAGTAAAATCAATACACAATTGAAATAAAAAGACCAAATAAGCCCGCCCACATACTAACAACAAACAAGGTTTTAGAGCCAAAGACGCAATAACACATGAACAATATGTATATATTGGTGTATACACACCTAACTTGTCTAAATTTATCAAAAAAATCCCTCCAAACAACCATTCTTTTAAATATTCTAAGGATTAAACCATCAAAGTATACTATTAAAACATTAAAGATTTTTTTTTTTAAAAAAGGAATAAAAAGAGATGTTTAAAAATCATAGATTACTATTGCTTATACAGTAAACCTCTCCTCAATTGGTATATATAAATAATAAGTATAAATATAAAGAAATATAAAGTTATGAATTTCAAAAATATTATTGAAAAAATTATATTAGTACTTCAAAACTGAAAAAATTCATTAAACAACAACAAGAAACAATATTTATAGCAATTTTTGAACGGTCAATATATTACTCCTATAATTATCATCGTCAAATATGTAGTGAATTATAAAATACGAAAGAGAAATACCAAAACAAAACTAAGTAACAAAGTAAGTAACAGAGAAAAAATATAGAAGTAAAGACTGAATAAATAGGCTTGACAAAAGATCAAACAGAATTAACAGAGAAAGAAAAATTGGTGTAAGGACTCAACAAAAGAAGAAAGGGAAAAACGATATCAAGCACAGAAGCATTAAAAAGAGTACAAAACTACTTTTTAGTATCTACTGTAAAAACTAAGAGATAAAGATTTAAACAAATCACAATAATTAATACTATAATAGAACCTAACTAAATTCTAAATCAAAAATAAAATTGAAATTGAAATTGAAATTCGTTAGGAATTTTTTTAAAAAATTGAAATTCGTTGTCTTTGTAGTTATCTCTTGCTAATATACTATATTCTCTCTTGATTATCCTCTTTTATAAGCAATTAAAAATTAAAAAATATTATTTTATATATATATATATATATTTGTAGTTATCTCTTGCTAATATACTATATTCTCTCTTGATTATCCTCTTTTATAAGCAATTAAAAATTAAAAAATATTATTTTATATATATATATATATATTTATGTATAATAGGTAAATTACATTATCATGTAAGTAATGTCTGGGTTTCCTTTTTTTTTCTTCATTATTTTTTGGTATTAATGATTTCATTTTTTTTGAAAGAATGTTTTCTTTTTTATTTATCATATATCTTAATTAATTCTTTTTTGGGAATAGCCACATAAATAATTGGTGAAAGGGTGAAAAATGTGTAAGCTACCGTGGTTAATCCAGATGCAATTAATACCTAATTAAACAACTAATATATATTGATAAGGTTGTTAACTTTTAAACAAAGACAAGCTTGCAAAATTGAAAATCTAAATGATATAGCAAGCAAATTATGATGCAGATCACCCAATTTTCAGAAAACATAGTACTTCATAAATATTGTCTCATAGCTATTCAAGTTACAACTTTAAAATCATGATATACTGTTATGCAAAGTATGTTCACTTTAACTGTGCAAAACATACCCCTGTAGCTGTGCAAAATATACCCAAAACATTTTCAAAATAAAGTTTAACCATTTAGGACTTCATATAATCAAGTTCCCGAATTAATAAACTAACATAATAAATTTCTACTTTTTAAAATCAGCATTCAACTCAGATTAAGCAGTTTCACGATTGGAGTTGCTTGTCTTCTCTTTGGAGATGGGATAGTTTGTCTTCTTTTTTTTTTTTGTGGAGGGGTTGCTTGACTTCCCTTCACTTGTATGCTTATTCTTTCTCTTAACCTGAAATTTTCGGGGAAAAAAAAAAAGGATTCAAATTTGGTTAATATAAAAAGAGGTACAAAATGATAACAACTCACAGGTAACGTTTTGGCAGGGTTGCTTGACTCCACTTCATTTGTTTGCTTGTTATTTTTCTTAACCTAAAGCATCCAAAAAATAATATCAGTCCATGTAAAAAAGAGGTACCAAATAACTTTAGTTGAATAAATAACTTTCGTTAAATATTGAACAAAACTGACAGGTACCTTTTTCCCTTTAGGTTTCCCACAACCTTTGCTATTATGGCCAGATTTTCCACATTTTTTGCAGTGTATGATTACACCCACTCTACGAACTTTGGTTGCAGCAGGTGACTCACTAGCTTCCTTTCTCCTCATTTTTTTAGGTCGACCGGGCGTTTTCTCGACTTCAGGAGGGTCCAAAGGATGTGACCTAGGATTAGGCCATGACTCTGGGCCATTGGTGCCTTTTATTATTGGTCCATAGCTTTTCTCATAAGCTGCCTTGGAATAATATTCATCAACATAGTGCACTGGATTAAGGTTTCTCTAGAGTATGCAAGCTAGTGCATGTGTGCATAGAATCCCAATTAATTCCCACTTTCTGCAAGAGCATGTCTTAGAATTCAAATCACAAACAAATTGCTCACCAGAATTTGTCATTTTGACTTGGAAATATAAGTCACCAGATCTTTTAATTCGAGAGTGTTTTATCCACTCTTTATTCTTGTTCATAATTTCCATGGCTTTTGGTAAAACTGAATGCTTCCATTTTTTCACAGATTCTCCTTTGTCTGCCATCCTTTCCATGAAGTAGTTCTTAAGCATCTCAAGCATAAAGATTATTGGGTTTTCTCTTGCTAGTAAGATAGACTTATTGAAAGCCTCACACAAATTGTTTAGGAGAATATCACACTTTGGTCGGATTCTAAAATGTGATCTACTCCATTGAGAGGCTGGCTTGCCATTCAACCATTCTAAGGCAGTTGGATCTGCTTTACCAATTGTCTACATTAGTTTTTGGGACCCGGGTATTGTTGTTGAAGTAGCAACAACCCACACCATTTCTTTTAAAGCCAGTCCAGGGTGCTTAGCCTTGAAATTATTGTACATATGTCTGACACAAAATCTGTGTTCAGCATGTTCAACATGTTTCTTCACCGCCTCAACTATGCCCTTTTGTTTGTCACTAATGATTGTGAAAGATAAACTGTTAGCCATTCTAATATCATCTTTTAACAACTCCAAGAACCAATCCCAGTTTTCCTTGTCCTCAGCGTTTACAACCGCATAAGCAATTGGGTACATACAGTTGTTTGCATCTATACCCACTGCAGCTAATAAAATCCCTTCATAATGACCCTTTTAAAAAAACATGCATCCAAACCAACTATAGGTCTGCAACCAGCAATAAACTCTTGCTTACATGCTGCAAAACAACAATATAATCTCCAAAACTCCTGTTTTTTACTATGTAAGCCTACAGTGCTTCCTAGATTGCTCCTTTTAAGCTCCTCACAATAATCCCACAACAATGCATATTGATCCCTTGTATCTCCTTGTATTGCAGCCATAGCCTTTTCCCTTGCTCTATAAAACTTATATATCAAAATATCACAATCAAGGTCAGTTTTCACTTGGTCAGTAAAACCCACACAAGCAGTACCTGGTTCTGATCTAAACCTGTCCTTATACTTTGCAGCTAACCAATTGTCATCAATCCTTTTATTATTGTAGACAAGCTCACAATCATGTAAATCAACAAGAGTTTTGATCTAGAATGTTTGTTTATCCTTCAAAACACTAGCATATAAGAGAAAAGGACACCCTTCTTGACAAACAACTCTAATTCTTCTCAAATCATTCTTGAGATACCTTATCTGCCTGCTATTTTTGATGGAATATTGTCTCACTGCTTCTTTTAAGATTTTGATATTAGAGAACTCCATAAGCAATCTAAATCTTGGATTAGCCATATCTGTACTTGGATTAAACTTTGGTGTGCTGTCATCATCAATACTGTTAATGTCACCCTCCACTTCAACTTCATCAGTATTCCCATCTGTTGGCATCTGCTCATTACCACCAATGTCATTGAACCCAAGAAAATTAAATGGCTCCTCAATCTTATCCTTAAAGTAATTCTCTGCTGATTGTACATAATCTTCATCTTCAAGATCATCATCATCATCGTTATCATCCTCAACTTCTTCTCCATTTCACTCTTTATCATTTTCAGATTCGCTCATGGGGTGCAAGATGCTCATTTTCACCTTGTATATCTAGTCTATTTTTGGGTTGTTCAATTGATGCATCTACTTCATTATCAATTTGAACTTCGTTAGATGTTTGGCCCTTTTCTATGTGTTGGCTATACACTTGATCAAAATGTTCAGCATCGATGAAGATTATATCATCATCCCACCCAATTGATTGTTTAAAATCAGCTTTGCTAGCATCATCATCTACAAAATAACATATTTTACAAAAGTTAATAGTTATCTTTATAGATTAAAAAGTCAACAACTCAAAATAATTATTCAACAAGTCACAGTTAATAAAAAAAGTAAAAATAATAGAAATAGTATAATATAATAGAAATAATAATAAACATAAATGATAGAAATACTTTTTTCATTACAGTTTACTTATAGAAAAAAAATTTTAAAAAAAAAAAAAGGTTTAATGCATAATGGTATTTGTCAAATTTATTTGGTTAATAATTTTTCAGTTCTAGATTTTTTGAGAACCATAATTTGTTTTTGTGGATTTTCTTTTATTTTGTTGGAATCTTATTGAGTCAAGAGTCATTTAAATGACCTTGTACCAAATATATAAGACTATAGGTTGCATATTATATTTTGTACGGATTAGATAAATAAATAACTTTTTATTCTTTTTGTTCACTATTTTTTATATGATATTAAAAGTGTGACAGTACCAAAAACGCACTACAACTTTTGATATACAAAAATCAAAATCAGATAAGAAGCCATTTAAATATTCTTCATATTATTTTTTTATTGAAAAAGAATAGTATAAGGAATCTAAATTACGTACTGTGTAACAA